>VMKM01000181.1:132913-515038 GCA_008360985.2 Macquaria ambigua
GAATGGGGCAGGGAGGGGTGGGGTGGGGGGTGGGGGGGGGGGGTTGAGAGAAGAGTCAGCCCAGTGTAGAGGCTCTTTGTCTGGGATGGACTACAGAGATGCGAGGCCTGGCCTGGTTCTGGGATCTGGAGGTCGGCCAGGGCTTGAGGGGGAGCCAAGAGTGCAGAAGTGGCTGATCGGTCCCATACTGACACAAAGAGGCCTTTCTCTGGACCACAGGTCTGCGGTGGCCCGGGACTCGCACTGGGGACGTCAGACTACAAAAGGGAGGTTGACACACACACACACACACACACACACAGACAGTGAACACACACATACTCGGAAAGACAGAAGGGCACTCAGGAACATATTGCTGTTGCATCTCTCATAAGTCTCCAAAGTTTGGTCCTTTTTATAATTTCATTACAACTGAAGGCTTGAAAAGAACATGACTTCAATTTCTGTATTTGTTGTAATGCAGATGTAATATAGTGATGCTGATTTTGATCAATTACATGTCTGCGTGCGCATTCACATCTGTAAAACATACGCATGTCTGCATGCTCTCTCGCCCTTTTCAGTGTTATGTAACACAGATTCATCTTTTTTCATTTTTGTGGGGGAACCTCTATTCTCTCTGCCCCCTCCCCAATTCGCCAACCCCCAACCCTCGTCCCTCTGCAGCTTGTAAATGGGGTGAGGTCTGGCCTGGGTTAAGCAGACCCAGCCCCTCTGGCCAGTTAATAAAGCTTAATTAGCTTGATTAAAACCTAATTAGGAACTGGGAGTAAAGGGAGAGCAGTCCCTGTAAAGATGACCTTTCACCTTTGAGCTTTAGCCCCTGCAGATCAGAGCAACCTGGGAAGTGGCACTAAAAGAGCCCGACGGCTGTATATGTATGTGCGTGTGTGTGTGTGTGTGTGTGTGTGTGTGTGTGTGTGTGTGTGTGTGTGTGTGTACCTACGTGGACGAGCAGTGATTGTGTCCTGTTGACACAGAGCAGCCTTGACCTCCCTGCTGTTATAACACAAAGTGTGCACACACACACACACACACACACACACACACACACACACTTGCTCTCACACTTTAACACTCACACATAATGCTCACTTACACTTACACACTGCTTTTGGTCATGTATGTTAACCAACTTCCCTTGATCACACAGCTCATGAGAGAACATTTAAAGGATTGTTCAGTGTGTTAATCATACAGCATGGCACAGTCCAAACACTACTTTTGAACGTGGAAAACTCCCAAAACCACAAACATTAAGGCTCAGGCTCAATTCATAAGGTGTTTTGAAGGCTGACACCTTCAGAGTTTAGTGTGGAGCTGATACTTGAACAGAACATCGACATTTGGCTATTTTTATTATATTAAATTACATGTATTCGTTGTTTCCCCCCAGTGTTCTATTCTTGGCAAGGCAAGCATCTCAAACAGTGGATCATGGGACATACTGTAATACTTACACTAGGATAAGATTAACTTTAATGATTGCCGTTGGGAAATTGTACCATTGCAGCAGGAAATAGTAAAAGACAGTAAAAAGGAATAGCACATGTATGTAGAAATATAGCCAGTTGTGTTATATAAATGTAATCAACTGACACTTGCATTGTTGCAATACGCCTGCATCACAACAGAACTAAGCACAAATGCTTGGAGTGCTGCAGGGATGACGCACTTTTGTAGGCCAACCTGGAAGTTAGCATCGCCCTGGTTCCCTCCACAAAAAGCCAATGGGATTTTTCCATTGGATTTTGGATTATTGCAGAAAATAAGATCTGTGGCAAACAAAAGTTTATAATATTTACACGTTTTGTTCAGCAAGATAATCTTCACAAATGTGGTGTTCACCTATGAGTTTCTGTGTTCGGCGTGATGACGTTTAATGTCCCCGACAACCTCTGTAGTCTCATTTAGCCACTTGTTAGCAACCGCCTCTTTTAAGACACGTAAAAGCTTCAAAATTCACGAGTGGGGTATTTACTGACGTATTTTATGTTGTAGAACAAAACGTGAAAATCTCTTAAGCTTGTGTTAACAACAGACCTTATTTCAGGCAACTAACCAAAAACCCATTCAAGAAAAAGTGCAGAAATGCTAACTAATTTCCGGGTTTTAGGACTCATTCCTGCAGCACTCTATATTCTTTCATGCATGTGCCAGTGTGATGATATTTTTATTCATGTAGAATGGATTTCTTTGTAGCAAATGTGACAGGATTGCCACACTGTATAGCCTTCGTGTGTGTGTGTGTGTGTGTGTGTGTTTGTGCATGTAAGAACGCAAGAAGAGATATCTGTGAAATAGCTGAGGTCAGACTGGCCTGGTCGTGATCTGTGATGCTGACAGTTGAACCCCTCCACCTGGTGTGTGTCTGAGTATGTGTGTGTTTTATAGCCTGTGAAATGAAGATGGGTGGTAAGGGGATGCTGGGAGGGGGAATGGGGTCATGAGATAATCAAACCCTGATCAACGCCACCCGCCAACACATACCCACACACATACATTCACACACGCTGTCTCTCTTGGGCCTGAGATAACCGAGTCAAGGGCCCAGAGGTCAAAGGTCAGGGCCCTGGCTCATAGGGAACACATGGAAGGGATAAAGAGGCTCTGGATTCCATAAAGCACGAGCAGGGACGGACTTATTTATGGCTGCACGGAAAACATCACAACCCAGCTCCCTCCTCTCCTGTCCAGTCCACTCCCTCACTGACGGAAAGAGGGATATAGTGGGAAAGAGAAAGAGGTACAGGGGAAGAGAGAAGAGCTTTAAAAGCAGTTCTGGTTCTCTCTACTTGCTGTCCAAATGGCTTCATCTCAAAGGCTCTCTGAAGGGGACTCAAACTTTCCCCAAAAAGGAAAAAAAAACACGGAAATTTTAAACAGTCAAACATTGTCAGCCACAAACTGAACGACTAAAAGAAAAGCCATGTGAGAGTGCACTAAAACAGCAGGATATTGTGACAAGCAGTGGTTTTGATTTAGACCACAGAAACTAATGGCACGCTGTTTGCTTGCTAAAAGGCACATGGCATGACCGGTCTGTGTTTGCTACACATTAAGTCACTGCATGGACTGACTCACACACACAGAATATTACCCTCAAACACACTCCAGTCATTTTCACATTGTGTGCTTGTTACACATCTGTCTCTGCACATGTACACTGAGAGGCGAATTCACAAAAGCATTGCGCAGCTTTTGCAGCTGCTAAACCTGCACAAATCAGACAAAAAGAACCTGTGTAATTCTCAAAGCACCCACAAAGGGTGAAATGCACCCTTAACTGGACTGCCAGCGTCTCAGTGCTATTTGCAAGTATTTAAATTAGGTAGAAAACGCATAAATGTGGCGCAAAATTGGCCCCTTTCTATACAAATGAGCCACATTGTAAAAAAAGCCCAATTCACAAACACCAGCGCTAACAGCCACATGCAGTTAGAGTGAAAGTTATTAGCGTCTTCAGAGAGTTGGTGGTAACTGAAGCGCATTTTTAAGGTGTGTCACGCCCAGACTTTCCAGTGATCATGGCAGCAGTGATTGTAGCAGGCGAAGGCATCGTCATGCCAGGCGTGCTCGTGAGTGGATATCTGGAAGGAGAATATCACTTTCTGATTGTAGCTCGCAGTCTGAAAATTTCAGTTTGTTTTCTCCTTCTCTCTTGTCCTGCCTACTGTGCTCTTGGTGGAAAGCCACCATTTATACTTTGCCACATGGATAATTGCAATCAGACGCAAAACAAGGGCAAATTGCACTCAGCTGCAAAACTTTATGTGCATGTTTGCGCTGTGATATCATTAGAGCAATATCTTTTGTGAATCGGACCTTGAGACGGGGCAGATAGTGGTTGCAAGTGATGCGCAATTCATGGTGCTATCAGCAGCCGCAATCCATCCCAATCTTTGAACATTCAACACTTTAAGTGTAATGAGGTGTTTCAATGGAAGAAAATAATGGATGAGGCAGAGATACAAAAGTCCATTGGAATTTGGGGTTCAGTATCTTGCTCAAGGGCACTTCAACATCTTGACAGAAGCAGAAGATCACACCTTTAACCCTACGATAAATGCCCAGCAACTTAGCAAGTTAAAACCTGCATTTGAGGGCAATACAACAAGCCTAAATGTCTGCTGTGAAAAGGGTCTATTGTGAAAAGTTTTGAAAAAGCAAAGGTTTTCCTTTCAACACTACGACAGGATTCTCTTTTTCTGATTTATTGAGTTTGGAGATCAGTTTTGAAAGCTTGATTTTTGGTGGCTGAAAAAGGTTTTTAGTGTAAATGAAGGACCAAAATGGAGAGAAAAACATTGGCCTCAGAGGGAGAGTTGAGGAGACAGACGGAGCTTGGCCACTTGGTTAGAGGTTGAAAGGATTTAAAGAGGTGATGGAAACAAATACACAAGAGTTAAAGAAAGAAAGATATACACCAGGAGAAGAATGACTTGACAGTGGCCATCTGTCCTGTTTTGGCCTCTTTACTGTAGCTCAGCCAAGGGTGGTAAGCAGACACACACACACAGAGGCACACATATCACGGTCATTACTATTCTATCTATTTTCAGTCTGTCACCTTTGTCTCTCAGTGTGTGTGTGTCTGTGCCTGTGTGTGTGTGTGTACGTGGTTGTGTGTGTCCATGGGTGTCGTCAGGTCGTTGGGCTCATCACCTAAGGGTCCTGAGACAATAGCGGTGAGATAATGAAGACAGGAGCCACTAACAGAGTCTGGTGGAGAACAATGTAGCAGTAATGGCTCTGGCACAGTGAGTGGAGTTTACTGGTCCTCACTGGGATGCTTCCTTCCTGTCCTGCTTTATCAACACACAGGTTGTAAACCCTCTGAAATTGACTGGAGTTTCATCTTTCTCCTGCCCTCCTTCTTTCTCGATTTTTTTTCGATGGATGATTTGCCGTTTTCGGACGGAGCGACTTCGACGCGGACTTATCCATGAAAGTGACGGATGTCGGATGCCTGATTTGTCGCAAACTTAATATTTTGTGACGAATTAAAAGCGAGATCTGAACTGACTTTTTTGACAGAAACATTATTAAGCCATAGAAACCACAAAACAGATGTAAAAAACACACCACAGTGACTGCACTCCAGCTAGCTAGTTGAGGCTAGCCGGAGTGCAGTCACAGCTAGCTTTAGCTAAAGCTAATCTACTGACGTTTCTTTGACCTGTTCAAATCAATTTCAATGCTCCAGCATCCTAGTAGTTGCATTTCTTATACCACATAAATAAGGTAGTCGCTTAATATAATCATAATGGAGAAAAAAATGACACCAGATTAGTCAGACTAGTCCTGCTAAAAGCTAACTAGTCTAGCTTAGCCCGCTTCTTTAGATTATCCAAAGGTATCTGATTTTATCCGACAATTACTGGACAGAGGGCTAAGTAGCCTTCTAACTTCAAACCCTTCTTTCTTTTCTCTTCTTTTTCTTTTCATTATCTTGTCGTGCTTTCTTTATTACACCCCTCTTTTCCTATTTTCTCATCTTGCTCTCCCTGCTCTCATCTTTTCTTTTCTACTCTCCTGAACTATTCTTATCTTGTGTCAGATTTTCTTTCATTTTGTTGTCTGTTATCTTATTCCTCTTCTCTTCTCTCCATCCCAACCCTCTCAGCAGCACACAGGAAGAAGACAGTCATGTCCCCTCCCTCCTTTTCCTTATCAGTGTGTTTTCATTCTCCAAGTGGAAGTGGGAGACCTCTTCAATATGGGACGCTGCATGCTGTTCGTGTCCCCACCTCCATTCTTGCTCTTCCTCTTCATCCCTTGTTTATCTATGTTCACCCTCCCTCTCTCATTTCAAAGCACCCTGAGGTGGGCTGGGAGGGGGGTGGAGGGAGGAAGGCCTCTCAGGGGTTACCATAATAACTTGGCTCACTTCTAACTCATGAGCTTTGCTGCCCGTTTTTCCCTATAGGCTGATAGTGTGTGCGCGTACAGTCCTGACCCTTCTTCATCCCCTGATTACAAAACACTGTCTGATACTTCAAAGAGGATGGGATTGTTGCCCTTACACCCTCTGGAGAGACAGAGACAGGCAGACAAAGAAGGAGAGAGCTGTGGTAGAGCTGAGACGTTCAGGATGTTGTGTTTGTAGAGGACAGGAGGTGCTGGGTGTAAGAGACAGAGGAGGAGAAGGACAGGAGGGAGGTGTGGTGGGGGAAGTATTTTTAAATATTTTCTTGTCTTTTTGCTTTGCTGCCTTCATTGTCTCTCTGTACAGAAACTAAATACAGAAATGTGGCCGGAGTAATTTATGGCAGCAGCAGAATGAGAAGAACATATACATCAAGTGACATCACTGTCCAGCGCCTATTGGTTTAATCACTGCTCTGTAACATTAATCAAGTATTTCTCAGGCCACATCCACACTAATACATTTTTGTTTTAAAACGCATAACCTTTGCTACATTTACGCCTATTGTCCACATGACTCTGGCGTTTTCGAACCCCTAAAACGGAGAATTTTGAAAATGCTGCTGACCCCGTTTTAGTGAGGACAGGCGGAAATTGAGACTTTTTAAAATGATGACGCAGACTCCCACGTTCGCTTTCTAATTGGGTCTTATGAGCCACGATGTGTCCTTGCCTGATTCGTCATGCCCATATCACGTGACCCTTTCCCAGAAGAAAACAAACGATCAGCCTTGACTACCAGCTGTTAATTCAACATGGACAACGAAACACTTAGTTTCAGTAACAGTTCCACCTGGTCATCAGTCCAAGCAGAGAAATCTCTGCTCTTACTTTTCTCCATCGCTGTTCTTCGTTCATAGTATTTTGTGCAACTATAAGCAACCAATGCAGAATAGACAATCTGCTTCCTGTTTACACCGGCATGCCCAGTACACATGAATGGTCATGTGATATGCGTTTTCAGGCGTTTGGTATGGACGGAGATAATATCTGAAACGGTGATAAAACGTGTGTACGGAGATCGTTTTCGTTTTAAAATGGAAACGTGTTAGTGTGGATTGTTACAAACTGGCTCAACGCATGTGACAAAGGAGAGGCAAGTCAGATCAAAGTGCCAATTAATGATTTTATTAGAAATAAACAAACAGAACTATTTATAAGGAAGGCATGAGGTGTGGAAAGTAAGAGCATCAGTAGTGAGTGGAATGTATGGGTGAGTGAAGAATGTATGTTTGTGCGAGTGGTGTAGGCAGCAAAATGGGAAACCAAACCAAAACATGGACGGCGTGGATCCTAGGAGAGAGAGAGAGACAATGACACCAAGGCAAGTAATATAGCCTTGGCAAGGGCCACACAGGTGCCACGCAATCACCCCAACGACAGGAAGAGAGCAATTGCTGCAGGCAGAAAGGGGAGGGGTCGTAACAGGATGTAGCCTTAGAGGACTAGAAGCATTGTTCTGACTGACAGTGTATAGCTGTGTCATTGATCGGTTGATTTCTGTTTGCCTCATGGTGCCAACTAACTTATTCACCACGACACTATGGAAACGTGAACATACATTTTTAGCATGCCTTACTGGTGGGAATGCTGAGCTCTATCCATTGAGGCATACAGGCCCCCATAAACAAATGGATGAATGGAGGGATAGATGGATGGATGGGAGGTTACATGTCTGTCATTAGTTAGTGACACATTGTTTTAGGACAAAGACTTGTTTTGAAGACAAAGACATCATTTCTGTCAATCCCTTTCTTCACCTTCACTCAGTGCAGCCTGATGATTGATAGCAGAAAAAATGATTTGGTGAAAGTTTAAACTAACACGCAGGGTTGCCACCATTCACATCATGGGTGACACACACACACACACACACACACTCACATGTACACACCAGAACATAGTGTGCTAATCTCTTTAGCATCTCCATGGAGACGTTAGTGTGAAGGCTCCGTGGGGGTTTAGCAGTGCCCTGTCCTCAAACCACTGAGGCTGGGTCTGTGGGGGAAAGCTAGGCACTGGGCCATGAAAGCACGCCACCATGTGTGCGTGTGTGTGTGTGTGTGTGTGTGTGTGCATGTGCGTATGTGTATGTGTGCGTTTGTGCGTGCCTGCCTACATGCCCTTTTGCATTTTCATGAAGTTAATCCCGACTCGGCCAAGCGAGTCTGGCTGTGCATAAATAATCACTTTAGGAGAAGTTCAAACAGCATCAGTATGCATGACCCTCCATCTCCCTGACACCAGCAACTAGGACAACAGGCCTCTGAGCCACCGTTATCCTCTGGACCAACACATGTCTGCTGGCTGCTACACTACTGGCGTTACTCCTCATGAGGAGGAGAGAATGAGAGAGGAAGATGAAAGGGAGAGGTATAGAGCCAAGGCATATTGCTGGAAACACAAGAAGCTGAGTGATGTGTGACATCATGAGATGAAACCTTAGTGATCAAATTAACAAAAGAGCAAAGACAAATATGCTATAAATAATAATAGATACATTATAAGGGCATTCAGAAGCAACTTATTTAACATGAAAATGTCAAGAAAGAAAGAAAGAAAGAAAGAAATAAGGATAAACAATTAAAAAAAGAAAACAAAAGAGGGGAAGAAAGAAAGAAAGAAAAAATAGGAGGAAGGAAGAAAGACAGGAAAGAGTGAAAAGAAGGAAGAAAGAAAAGCAAAGAACGAAAGAAAGAAAGAAAGAAGCGATAAATAATTAAAGAAAGAACAAAAGAGGGGAAGAAAGAAAAAATGGGAGGAAGGAAGAAAGAAAGGCAAAGAACGAAAGAAAAGAATGAAAGAGATTTGGGGTTTAGAGGAAGATACTTCCCTACGGCCTCCGCTCTCAATATTGGCCCATGGTTCGCTCCAGTGATCTAAGCCCGACTCCCCAGCTTGGTCCCAATTGGCCCTCCATGGGTCAAATTAGCTCCAATACCGAGAGCTTAGCTGGGCTTGAAGAAACAGCTGGCACCGTGTGGGGCCTTGTGGATCCAAAATGGCCGGCCGGTAACAACAGTAATGCTCACACTACCCTACACATTCCTCTCCCACAGACTTAGTTCAGTTGGGCCCAGAGTGGGGTATTTGAAACATAAACATGGAGATGTTATTCTGTTCCATAATGGGTGAAAGTGTTTCCCATGGTGCGGCTGTCTGGACAGGTTGATGGTCACTTGATGTTTTGAGGAGTTTTTTGGTTTGCAGAACTTGAGAAACTCCAGTCAGGTCTGGGCCCTGCTGCAGTCACAATTTTTGTTATTGTGTAGGAAGACAAAATCTAGGAACAGCAAGGTTTTGTATATACCATGACGATGGCATAATATGTTAGCCCTCAAACCTCCTTTGCAAACACAATGATTTTTTAGCCATCCTAGCGGCATGGCGCTATGGATAATATTGGTCTCTTTGGTGTTGATTGAAATATCTCAGCAACTATTGGATTGATTGCCATCAAATTTGCTGCACACATTCAGTTCCTGTAAAGGATTAATCCTAATGACTTTGGTGATCCCTTGGATTTTCTTCTAGCATCACGAACAGGTCAAAGTTTTTGGGTCAGAGTGAAGTATCACTTCCTGACAATCGCTGGATGGATTGCCTTGGAATTTGCTACGGGTATTCAAGGTCCATAGAGCATAAACTCAAATAACTTTGGTGATCCTCAGACTTTTCATCTAGACTTATCATCAGGTCAACACTTTGGTTTGTGACTAAACACCTGCAAAACAAGTAACATTCCCATCAGCCTCAACTGTACCTTGTGTTTAGTGCTAGTCAGAAGTTTGCTAGTTAGGAAAGCATGCTAACAGCCTGAACTAAGATGGTGAACATGTTAAACATTGTACCTGCTGAACATCATTAGTTAGAAATTTTAGCATTGTCGCTTTGAGCATGTTAGCATGCTGATTTTAGCATTTAGCCCAAAGTGTAGCCTCACAGAGCAGCTAGCATGGCTGTAGACTCTTGTTTATGCTATGAGCATGCATTTGTTGTCATATTTTCTTTTTCTTTTTAATTGTTCTAGTGCAATTCCTAACTTCCAAATGTACCTCATGTTTGGAGATCCCTGTGGTGCTCCAAATATATTTCCACTTCTGTTAGTTTTAACCTCATTTGCAGGATTTAGACATATACTATATGTCCACTTTAGTACATTATTTGCATCCAACCCTGATGTCATTTCATACTGTGTATTTTAAAGAACAAAGAAATTCATTTTTATTTCGAAATACTTTTGGAACCACAGTTTGACTCAACAGTGCCAAACCCCGTTCTTCTTAATCCAACAGTGACAACATGTGAACAGTAACATTGTCCATGTTTCGTATGTGTTGCAATACTTTAATGTGTGTGGACCAAACTGTCATTCACAGAAAAATACTAAACAATAAACTGACTTGCACATAGAGTGTTTTCCAATGCCCTCTGACTGCTTGAAACACTTTCTGGTAATCTTTATAGGGTTCCATGTGAGATAACTGCAGCTGCCAGCAAAGTTGGACAAAACAAATTATTTATTTGCCAATACTAGAATCACCGTCATGTGTAATCGCTGGAATCAACAAAAAGCCAAGGAAAAGCAAGACAGGAATGGTGGGGAGGGATTTGTACTGATGGACAGATGGAGAGATGATAGAGAAAGAAAAAGAGAAAAACGGATGAAGAGGAAGGAGACACTGGACAGAGGCAGAGAGTGGAAGGAGTCGGGGAACATGTGTTGCTGTCAGTCTGTCTTTTAATCCCCTTGGATTTTTTCTGCCTCCCTTTCCCACGTTCTCAGTGTTAATTGATAAACACAGGGAGGGAACGGGACCCCGTGACTAATCATTTTGGCTGCTGTGTGTGTGTGTGTGTGTGTGTTTCTACAGGTCACTGAAGTCTGTAGGCCCCACTGCAGTGGCCCTACTGGCAGCATCACCAGTCTGCTGCTGTTTCATGCCAGCACCTTGTCTGGTTTTTCCTCAAAACAGAACCACTTTAACATACCATGAGCCAAAATACAGTGTGTTCCATGGCTCAGTAAATACTAATCTGCTTTGACTATAACTGCGATCAAACAAGTACATGGATCACATAGGTATAAGTACTCTCTTGTCTCCGTATGTTTGCTTTCTGTTTTGTTTTGGGACTGCAGAATATGTACCAAAACACACATCTATTCCACATGAAGAGCTCTGTTTTTAAAACTCTTGCCCAAACACATAGCTATTAGGGTAATCCCCAGAATATGGGATTATGACATATACTCGCCAAAAGTGACTATGTTTTTCTCCAGAAAAATATCTGCGGGATGTCTAGTTTGTGTGTGCTTTTGTGTCTGTGTACGCCTGTTTGTTTGCATAATTGTCAGACCTTCAAATGTTGAGTTCCCCACTAACATTGGCTTTTATACCAAACTTCATTTGTGGTGAGAAAGCCCAGTTTTCCTGGGAAAAGACTGATATATACCTGGGAAGTAAAATTCAAAATTTACAGGAAACCATTCAATCCTAATCCCCATTTACTTGAAAAACATTCCCCCTTTAACTGCATTGTATTTGCAATGACACATAGTGTAAAATGGTTTTAGTTTCATTTCCCTCCCTAAATCTCTGCAGAGAGGGACTGGGTTCTGGGATCACAATCTTAACACAGTGGAGCCCTTTGGCCTAAATGAAGAAATGAATTTGTTGTGTTTCCTCTAATTTATTACACTTGATGGATGCAGTACTCATACTTTCTATACTTTATCTGCGCAACTTTAAGATATGTCTGTGTTCTTTTGTTTCTGGTGCGATACACATATTTGCTTTCTTGCCAGGAGACGGTTAGTTTAGCTTAGGTAACCAGCTAACTAATCTCGTAGTTTAATCTGTACAACAACCAAAGTGTAAAAATGACATGTTGTGGTTTTACATGGGGTAGTCACTGCTCCCGGCCAAGAAATAGTCCAACACATAACCCAGGCTAGTTGTTTCCCCCTGCTTCCGGTCTTTAGGCTAAGCTAAGCTAACTGTCTCCTGTAGCTTCATATTTAACGGACAAACATCAGAGTGGTGTCAATCAGCAAGAAATCAAATAATCATATATTTCCCAAAATGTTAAACTATTCCTTTAAAGACCACCAAGACAAATCCCCACACATTTACTGTAAAAGCCGAAAAAAATGTGTTACTGAAGGAAATCCAGCAACACTAATGTCACTTGGCTAAAGGACTAATCTTATTGTGTTGTGGACAGTGTCAGCATAGTCTCTGGCTCTGTCATGAAATCTGACCAATCACATGTTACCATCTCAAACACACCCCTCTCACTCTCCCTCCTCTCTCACACACACACACACACACACACACACACACACACACACACACACAGACTCATAAGTTTCCCCTAAGTCATACTCTCGACCACAGGGCTAACACCCACACGTACTACTCCCACTCTCACACACACCCACACACACACCACTCACTACACTGACTCACTCGCATGGCCTCACTGCTGACTCATAATCAGGAAATTAGCGGACAAGTTGGATCAAACAGTACAACGGTTCATTCTAGCAGTGAAACTTGAACAGAGCTTCAACAAATGTTGTTTTCTTCCCAAGCGGTCTGCCTCCCCTCATCTTCTTCAACAATAAAACCGTCTGGCCACTGAGAACAAAAGGAAACCTCCAAATGAGAAGGAATTCAAGACTCTATTATGCTTATTTAAATTGTTTTATGTTGACATGTGGACAGATAATTGATGTATTTTGTCTTGACGTTACAAAATGTGGTGAGTGGTTGTATAAGGAAACCAACATAAAAACGGCTCCATTAAGATTAGTTCAGCACAGATGTTTGGACCGACATGAAGCTTGGACTGAGGTCACCTCAGAGTAAAAAGAACTGACGGACCGACACAAACACACAGTTGGACTGCAGGAAGAAAGAATGCAAGAGTGACTGAAATAAACGACAAAATAAGAAATAAACTGAAGAAAAAGACAGGCAGACTGGTAATAAGTCAGTCAGGATTACTCCACTAAGCTGCACACTCCTTGTTTTTTTTCCTCAGGCCTCAAACTATTTCTGTGTCTGCATGTCAGCAAATATTATCAAGCAACACTCAGAGGTTTTCATAGGAAACATGAAACTAAAAGAAAACCAGGAGACAGTTATAACTTTTCAAATCTGATTTTTTGTTTCAGTTTCATGTTGAGATTCAGTCTAACCACGATGCTATTGATACCTTTCCCTGCTTAAGTGGTTAGTTGACCCAAATCACAAACAAAACATACTTTTTACTTATCCCTAGTGGTATCTGACCGTGCATACTTTAGGTTTTTTGTGCATTGTTCTGAGGCTATTGATATCTATCTCTGAGATAGATGAAAGATAGATGAGCAGAAAATGGAGGTGAATGGAATTTGTGGTGATAACAGCACCAAGATTACATTGGCTCTCTTTTAAGAGCCAGTGTCCCCATTACTGTGGCTAATCCACAGATCTAAGTTTTCATAGGAACTATGTCTTCAGTAGGCTGCCATAGTGGACAGTGGTTAAGCCATTCCAAGTGTTCACAGTGTGTTCTGTGGATTATCCAGAGTAACAGAGACATTGTCACTGGATAGAGACATTGTTGTTGAATTGTTAGCCACGCTAGCGGTGTGGCTCTAGGGATGGCAATGTCAGTTGGTCGGTCGCTCCACCACTTTGGTCCAGACTGAAATATCTCAACAGCTATTGGATCGATCGCAATGAAATGTTGTACAGGCATTAATGGTCCCCAGAGGATAAAGCCCCCTCCTTTGTCCAGCACTTTGGTCTATGACCAAATAACTTGCAGAACTCACTTTCCCATCAGCCTTAGCTGCACTTGTGTTTAATGTTAATTAATTAGCAAATAAATGTTAGGATGATAACATGCTAAACTAAGATGGTGTACAACATGGGGAACATTGTACCTGCTAAACATCAGAATGTAAACACTGTCATTGTGTTAGCACTGTCATGTTAGCATTTAGCTCAAAGTACCAATATGCCTAACTACAGTCTCATATAGCCGCTAGCATAGTTGTAGACTCTTAGTCTTAAATGTAATCTTTCAGCGCAGCGAGCACACAAAGTGAAATTCCATGTGTCTCTATTGTAACTTTGACGAACTGACCCACTAACTAGTCCGTTTTTGCCCGTCAAACTCTGTTCCCAGATCGCAGCAATTAACTTGGTGAGTACAATCATAATTTAACTGATAGGAATGATGACCAAAACTATGAAAATTACATCCAGGTTAAATGAACACGGAATTTCCCTCTACAGTAAGTTTTACAATTATTCTGCATTGCATTACATTATTATACTGTTTCATGGACTATCATTCTTCTGTCATGTTTTTAAGTGAAACTGAGACTGAGAGACAGGCAAACAGGCAGTCAGAGGACTGGTCCTGTGCTGCCTTACAGCTAATTGGAGCAATCATAATAAAAGGCCAGTAAATCCCCACTATTAGCCCATTAAGGACAGGAAACAGAGGCTGGCTTTTATCGCTGCTTCTCTCCACTGCTGCCCATACCTGCGGCTATGTGTCCACACACACACACACACACACACAAGTATGTATGTACAGTTATATACACCCAGATTTCCTTTCCTGGCTGTTTGGGCTGCATTAGCTCCGTCTATTTTTAGTTTCCTGTGTGCTTTTTTCATTACTGCATAGTAAACAGAACCTCTGCTCGTAACTAAGAAGGAAATAAAGATTTCTACTCCTGGACAGGATGGGGAGCGCCAGGGAGCTGTTGCCCCCAGTAATGAGTCTCTCCCTGGAGGTTGGACTGGGGTCCCAGGGGGCCTCTCTGGCTGATGTCTGGATGCCAACTCAGTGGAAAACACACAGCTCCGTAAAGGCTGGTGGAAGGTCGCTGTGCTTTAAGTCGTCTCTTTCTTTACTCTTTTTTTCTTTTAGTCTTCTCTCCCTCCTCTGTTTGCCCTCTCATTCCTATACTTAAAGGGGGAATTCCCCTATTCTGTGGCCACGCTAGCTGGCTCTGAATGGGCCCGGCTGGGATGGGAGCGCAGGGTGGAGGTTGTGTGAGAGTGTGTGTGTCTTAACAGGGGTGGCAGTAATGGCCCAGTGAAAGGCTCTTTTGTAAGACTCCTGCTGTTTGACAGTGGGGCTATCCTCCCAGGACTCATCTTCGGCCCTGCCACACCCACCCAGTCTTTCATATGGTAAGGCATCCTAATGGCTTTAACACTTGCCTGATTGCTACGGCACTCCCAAGCAACCAGCAAGCTGCCCCCTGGCAACCAACGGGGCTACCCACCGTGCCCTCCACCCCCCTCCTCCCTCTGTAACCAATCACCACCACCGCTCCCCCAGCAACTGCTTCTGCCCCACTGAACCTGCCCCGGCAACTGCTTTTGACTCTCAATCAGTTCAGGTTCATTTCTGACTCCCTAGCTGGAGGGGCTGGGAGGTGGGAACAGAGAGAGGAGAATAGGGATGGGCAGGGATGTGCACGTAGGGTGTGCATGTTAGGGGGTACAGCTCCCACCCCTTTATAACATTTACATACACAAAATTCACACCCAAATATCAAAGGTGGAAAATGTGGTGCAGAGAAAGTACATTTTTGAAGTAGTTTTCTTTAAAGGCCTACAGCAGTATCTCAAACCTGTCTGTCATTGTTGCCTTGCTCCTAATAAGAAGTATATGCATATTTATGCATGCCCGCGAGCATGCACACACACACATTTTCAGAGACAAACAGTGTGGAGAATGAGGTGTTCCTGTCAGTTGGGGGTAGCATACACACACATTGGGACTTGGCTAAATTGAGGTTGGCCTTTCCACTGGGTGTTTGGTGCTGGATTTGCATTTGAATCCAATTGTGAGTGCCTAGATTTATGCCTCTGTGAGTGGTGCCCAGCAGTGCTTTTTTTTCTGACTTTCCCTCTTTACTCCATTCTCTTTCTCATCTTCCCTGTGTTGTGCTCCCCCACCCCCTCTGGCCAGAGCAGGACTCGTGTTTGATATGGATTTCATGCATCCCGCAGAAAGTTCTTGGTCATTATTTTGGCAATACGATGCCACACCTTGTATTTATTGTGCACGATGAGAAAGAATATTCACGTTGAAATCATAATGCACTCATACTGCCTCGTCGTGTTTATCTGTACATTTCAACACATAAGATCCTAACCCTACTCATACACATAGAGATATAAATAATAATTCATTAAATATGTCATGTTTTACATTGAGGGGTTTACAGTGGGCCAGTCTAGAGTGCAGTTCCATACATTTTACTGATAAATTAATTGTGTGGAATTACAAAGTCAAGTTTTAGTTTCCACTTCTCTCCTTCTGTCTGTAAGCTCTCTCTCTCTCTCTCTCTCTCTCTGTCTCACTCAGTAACATCATCTGGCGAGGCACTGTGTTAGCCAATCAAAGACAAGCAAGCACGCATTCCTGCTAGATTACTTGCAACTTGAACACCATATTCCTACTGTTTACCTCGAAATCGTTGCAAGGAAAGATAAAATGATTGCTGCAGTGATAACTTTCCAGAGTTGTAAAATCATGTTATTATAAACCACTCTGCAGTGCTTTAGTGTCTAATAAGCCTTCAAACCTTTGAGTCTGTTAGTCAAACTGGCATTCCTGGATTGTATTTTATCGTCTCACCAGTACCTGAACACAGCCCCACCAAACCACCCCTTGCATTTTTTGGGTTTTAGGTCTGGACACCCCCTCAGTGGCTGACTGGCTGTCCCCTGCTGTGGCAGTTGTACCGGATGGAGCAGAGAGTGAGGGGGGCACCAGACCCTTCGGAGCACCATTTCAATCACTTCTTAAATGTAGTGAGGCGTGCTACCCCACTACTTAGTGGAAAGTGTTGCTCAGCGTTCGTACAGCTTTTTGAGAGTAAAATTCAAGCACTTTCCAAGCACTTTCAAGGTAACTAAACCAAAAATCTCCAGACTCTCGAAGCCTTCATCTAAACTGTTACTATAAATGCCAGGAGACAACAAACAAATATGACGACTTGATCGTTTAATTTGAAATATTAAAAGATTTTTGGTTTACATGAGTGATTGTGTAGATGATGAAACACCAGATGTTGAAAATCAAGCACTTTTCAAGGATTATATAGTATAGTATCGAATTCAAGCATATTCCTAACCTTGAAAACATAACAGTTAAAATGAAGCATTTTCCAAACTTTCAAGACTTTGTACGAACCCTGCTTGCTACCAGAAACATTACATGATTTTGAAAATGGCTCTGCTACCTCACTGCTACTGGGAAATGTAGTTGAGCTATAGCTTCTTTACATGTAGCAACGTTTCTCCCCAAATTGGTTTCAAGGCTGACATAAATCTCATGAACGAGGGAAATTACTACTAAACATAATTCAAATTCTTCCATAAGTATTTTATTTCTCATAAGGCATAGTTATGAGCACGAGTGCATTGTAATTCATTATGACTGCTCTTAAAATGCACTGTGGATACGGTCATTAAGTTGTAACAGTGCTTCAATAAAGTTTCTTTGTTAACAGGCTGAATGCGCTCATGTCAGTCACACATCACTGGAGACATGGATATATTTCAACAATAGAGTGACTTTTTCTTTTATACAGATGAATGGTGGCATAGACGTGAATGGTCAATGTGAAATAAAAACAGTTGAAAGCTGTGCTTGCTAGTAGAAAGAGAGATCCATTGATAAATATAGCAGAAACCAAAATACAGCAAAAGTTAGTAATGGAATGGCCTAAACCTGAATTAGCACAAATTCCTTCCCCAGCAAAATGAACCACTGGAGACATAAATTCCCCCTCAGCTCTCCCTGACTGATTGACAGGGAACTCTCCGGCATGAATATTCATAACCACAGTCCCACCAAGCTTTCTCACAGCTAGAAGAAAAGTAAACTTTGCCAGGGGAGAGAAGATCGCTGCTGGCTGCTCACTTCATGTGGAAATGTGGGGCTTCTATTCATCTCCCTGCAAGCATTTCCAAAAAGAATAAGGAAGGGGAGAGTAGTGGGCCATGGGTGGTGATAAAGGGGGTGGGGGGTGCGCCTTGAGTGAAAGTTGACAAGATTTAAGGATTTGCCTGGCTCAAGCTTTTGTCTCGGCCCGCATTTAAGAGTGAATATACATGATTTCACATCACTTGTTCGCGTGAATTAGCAATCGTAAAAACAGAAGCTGAGGATGTAAAAAAAAAAAAAAAGAATTGAGGATGACTGGAAAAGGAGAATGTATCTGGGCTAGCTTAGCACACGCAAAACAACACAAAGCATACAATTACTTGCTCAAGGGGGGAAAAGAAGAAAAAAACAAACGCTGGAAAAAAAAACTGTATTGAGATTGATGCGTTGAGGCGACGGGTGACAGCTGAAACCCTGGGAATGGGTAGTGCTGGTGGGTGGGTGAAGGGTGGGGAGGGGGGTGATGGGGAGTTGACAGAGGCCTCTTAGCAGTAAAAGACCACTGTGTGTAATCGCTTTTAATTGGAATGTATGGAAGACAAGGCTCTCCGAGGGGATCAGTTTGCCTTAAACCTGCTTAATTATATGGGATCATGTTGGACCGTTGGGTTCGGGTCGAAAATACTGCCGCGAGGATGAAGCGATACAAGCAGAGGAAGAGAAAAGAGGAGGAGGAGGAGGAGGAGGAAAGGAATGCTGGCACGGCATATTCGCTATATGGAAAAGTCTAATATTCCTGTGGACACTTACAGTGTGTCTGTAAAGTGAGATTAAAGACATCAAATGGTACTTTATGGCAGTTTTTTTATTTCCTGGGGTATCACCATCCCTGTAATACTCCCATCAATAACCTTAAAGGGGCTTTCATTAGGTGTATAATGTTTTTAAAGGTGCTCAACAGTCAATTTCTTGGTGACCATATGGTATTTTATGGTCTCCTATAACATTACGATTTGATGTGCTCGTACAGCGTGTCTGGTGTATGCAGTGCTGAGTTTATAGTGACCTTATCATAATTTATCTCCAATTTTATCTCCCATGGTTTTGCTACGATATCTCTCCAGGGATTGTAAATGTGTTTGCGGTGTATAGTGATGAATTTATAGTGAGTTATAGTGAAATTGATGGTGATTTTATCTTCCTCAGATGACTTTGACTCAATTGTAGCTGCTGACATTTAAAATGCTTTGCTGATATCTCTATAACAACTCTTTAAAATGGATTATAGGATTATTATAGTCCTCATGAGGGTGCATAAAGCTGTTTAAGGGTGTATGTATTTTGTTTATATTCTTTCTTCTTCTTCTATTCTATCTGTTTTATCCAAATAGTTTTAAACTTGCTCACAGTTTCCTTCAACATTTTAGAAAATACACTTATAAAGCCAGGCTAGCTGTTGCCTACTGCCTCCAGTCTAGTCAGGACATGTTTAGCCTAGCTAAAATCCCCTTCATAGGGATTTTTGTCATGGCATCCTAACCCTCACAGGATTTTAATTTTAAGTTTTTATTTTTTTTACAGCTCAAAATGACACCATGAATATCTGTTATAAGACTTATTTTAACAAAATAACAACGCACATTTTGTAGATGTAACATAAGTGACATATATGAACTAACATCAGTATGAAGTGAAGTAATATAGGCCTACTCTCAGAACAGATGAAGTCAGCGGTTTTAGTCACTTGAAGTATTCCAGACTTTGGTTGGCTGAAAAGGGCTGTTTTGTCTTGATATGTCTCTTACTCGCCACCGTTGCCACATTTGACAGTTTTCCCCTGCAGATGAAGCATTCCAGTTTGAGACAGCTAGCTTCCCCTCTCCACAAAAAGCTGCAAGCCAAGTAGTTTTCAGTGTACAGTTTGATTTTAGTTGTTTTGGCCGTCTTGATGCTTATCTCTTCCATTTTGATATCTTTGAAAACATAATATGTGCTGTAGTTAATCTATATGTCACCTCGATTTCTGTGTGGTGAAACTTTTCAAAAATATACAGTAAAAACAAAGAAAATGAACAAATCTCCCTCTCCCCATTATTAAAGCACCCCAGGGTGCCACAGCACCCACTTTTAGAACCACTGGTCTGAACATTTCTTGTTCCGTTGGACTTTGTTGTAGCGATTTCAACGTGTTCCCAGATCTCAGCAATTACATTGTCGACTACAACGTTACCATAACCAATAGAAATGATGGTCAAAACTACAAAAACAAATCCCAAGAATGAACTTTTAATGACAATCTTCTCATTTGAATATCAGAAAGAAACACATTTCACATTTTTAACTATTTCTTTAAAAATCTGTGCAGGCTGTTGCATGCAGACATTCTCACCCATCAGTAACACGTCATGCTGTATTTTAGTCTAACTGAAGCTAACCCCAAGCGTATACATTTGTAGGAGACTGTGATTTATGTTTGTAAAACTTGTATACACACAAGCTCACTAGCAAACATGCTTCATGCAGTTTAACGCAATGTGATGTACTATGTTGTCTCTCACACATAAACAAACTCACGCTTGCTTACATAACACACTTTGTTAGAGTTGCGTTAAAGCCAAGCTGAGGATAACTACACTGTTAAGATGCTAAGACACACACACACACACACACACTGTGCGGAGTTGTCAGTATGGGCTTTGTCAGTAATATGCTGACTGCTTGGTTGGATTAAAGGAATGTAGTGAAATAGGAGCTTGTCCTCCTCCCTCTGTCTCTCTTCCTGCTCTTCCCTGTTCTGTGCCTTGTGGCTCTCCACGCTGCAGCTTTATCGTCCATTTCCCATCTCCTCACTGGACGTTCCTGAGATGAGCGCTGCGGTACGATCCCCCGCTCTCTCCTCCTCGTTGTCATGGTGCAGACAGTTTCCTGTCTGCCTCAAGGTTGCTAAATGTTGTCTGGATGCTTGGTCGACACGGCGACGGGGTCGGGGGTTGGTGTTGGAGGAGCCCGGCGACTGCGGCTAGAGTCTTTTTCCAGTGGGCAGGCATGGGCGGTCAGTGGACTTTGGGTTTGAGGAAGGAAGAGGACTAGGGGTTGGGGGGAGTTAAAGTGGTCAGTGGGGTCTGGCATCTCAATTTCTCTTCCCCGATCGCTACCACCACCTCCCCGCCCTGTAATGATCTCTGCGGCAGGGTGACCCGGTTCTGGCTCCCAGAGTCTAGGGACCGACGCCGGGCCACAGCGAGACGCACCAACCACTTTCCCATGGACCCGGCGCTTCCAGGCCCATCATTACCATTTAATATCCTATAATATAAGCCCCCACTCATCTCCAAAACAGCCTCCACCAGGGGGCTGGGGGGGTGGGGGGCTGCCCGCACCGCAAATAAGCCAGGATACCCAATATCCCCCCTCTTTTATTTGGATCCAACCAGTGCATAGCTGCACAACGGCTCCCAGTCATTACAGACAGGCCACTAAGTAGAGGCTACTGTGAACTGGATAAATAAGCATTACTGTGGACTATGCAAGAGCATCAGGAAATCAGAATGAAATGTCGGTTTCATTCAGTATTGGGAAACAAGGTTCTGGGGTGTTGCTTGCCTTGATAAATCAGAACTGGATCAATATTATGACATGGTGGTTAGTGGAGTGATTTCCCAGTTTGTTTCATTGTTAGTCTGCCATTAAGTGAGCAATGTTGATGCTTGGGCTTGATTGAGCTGCTGCTGTTGAATCACACTGTCATGGTTTTAGCTATGAACTTGGCTATGAATGTCATTTGAAATACTGATGTACCCAAAAAGTGTCATGCCTGTGTGTTTTATAGAGATTTGACGTGATGATAGGCAGCACCCCGTAGACTGTGTCAGTTCTGCTTGGCCTAGCTCTTGCCTTACATAAGCCTGATGCCCCCCCTCACTCAGCCTGACCCCCATCTCCTCCATCGCTTTAATCAGCACACGCATGGCTACAGAAAACAGACGGTGATAGAAGGAAGAGGCCTGCAGGCTGCTGCAGCAGCTGAATGTAAGTTTGAGTGTAAAGTCAACACTAACTGTTATGTTGGAACTAGTTGAGATCAAGAACCCCTTTACTAGAGACCTGAGGACAAATTACACATATATCACAAGACAATTCAGTCAGAGAAAGCAGTCATCACACACACACAACCATGTACTTCTATACTAGTGAGGACGCTCATTGACATAATGCATTCCCTAGTCCCTTACCCTAACCCCCCTAACCTAAACCCTAAACCCAATTCTAACATAAACCTTAAAAACCATATCTGAACCCTCAAACAGCCCTTTGAAGGTCTGTCCAAAAGTGAGGACCGGCCAAAATGTCCTCACTTTGCAAAAATGTCCTCACTCCCAGGATCTAAAACTCAAATTGGTTCTCACAAAGATAGCTGTAAGTACACACATGACTCATAAATTCATTTATGTATGTGTGTGTGTTTGAAATAACGCCGAAACTGTTAGTCAAATAATCAATTAGTTGATCAACTGAAAATGAATTGATAACAATTATGTTGCTGAATTAATCAGTAAAGTCATTTATCAAGCAAAACAGCAGAATATCTTTGGGTGAGAAAACAATCTCAGCACAAGGTTCACTCAGTAGCTGTTCTGGAGCTTTCAGTCTTATCACATGAACTTCATGAGCAGATGGAGTTTTCCCAGTTGTCCTGGAATTGTAGATGTCAAAATTTGCTTTTTGCCCATGTTGTCATAAAAGCTGAGGTGTCTTTGGGATTTGGACGTCTGATTGGACAAAACTCTCTGGGCTCTTGGAAGTCGAGAAAGGCATTTTCACTTTTAAAAAACATTTTATAGACTGAAATACAAGCTGACATCAAAAAAGTAAATCAACAGATTAATCGATGATCAAAATAATAATTTGTTGCAGCCCTACTTTGCACTGTTGCATACACTGCTGTTTATTCCCATTTCCATGTATATTTGTACATGTGCAGTATATGTAAGGTCTGCATGTGTGTATGTGTGTGTGCACACGCCCTGGGGATTCAGAGATAGCTTTGGAGACGTATAGGGTATCAAGGGGCGAGGAGCTCCTCTGAAGAGCTTCATTCACAGAGCCAGGATACTGATAAGAAGCAGAGCAGAGCCGCCATGAATCCACCCTCTGTTCAGTCTCTCTCACTCCTCTCTTTTCTCCCTCTCTCTCTCTTTCTCTCTCTCTCTCTCTCTCTCTCTCTCTCTCACTCCACTCTCCTCCAGCTCTTTATGCTCCCTGTGAGAAAGTTGTGGAGATGAGGAGGGGAGGGGGGAGGAAGAAGCCCTGCAGGCTCTCAAAGTTTAATTAGCAGGATTAGAATCAAGAAGTAGAGAGGGGTAAAGAGGAAGAGAGCGGCAGACAGGGTAAATCAGAAAAACATGTCCATCTGCAGCTGTCTGCCATTATCTATTATTGACTTAAAAACATATTTCTCATAAAAGAATAAAAGAAAATGCTAACAGGAATGACCTAATTCTATTTGTTGTCAATATTACAGTAAATAACTTGACAGTGGTATGTCGTCAAAGCAAATACTCATGTCTTTGCTTGCATGAATAATGAAAAATAAAGTGAGGATTAGTAATAGGTTTAAAGAAAGTGGACACATGAATCATGTAGAGTTGTTGTGAGAGTTTGTCATCCAGACTGGCAACCGCTGGGGAAAGCGGCCTCCACTATTGTTCCATGATTAGTTGTCAGGCATAGCAATGTGATGTGTATATGGCTGACCTGCCCCAGGGAGGGGTCCTGAGGATTAAGACCAGAAAGGACTCCCGATGGTCTGACCTTTACAGATCAACCCTGACCTCTGACCTCTCACACTGGACAAACTGCAAATACATGAACTCCTCTGTAGAAAGTCAGATCAGTTCGTTTGTTTTACTGTTTCTTTATTAGCTCATCGTAAAGTAACATACATACAGTGATGTAATGATGCAATAGAAAATGTAGGTGACTTAGGAGTATTAGGAGTATACTATTCCTTCTATTATCTTCTATCATCTATTTAAGAAAATATCATAACATAGTATTTCATAATGCTCTTCAGCTTTTATCAAAAAAAACTCTTTCTCCTCTTCTTGCTCACACAATTTCCACACTTCATACTAAATTATGCATTTAAACATTGACAGGCTTGTCCTGTCTTACACATTTTAAGTGATATGTCTTACAGTTTTACAGTTTTTAAAATGTTGGCCTTCAAAGTAAATGAAGAGTCACACTTTAATTAAAATACATAGTGCTTTCACTGACACTTTCACCAATTACATGTCAACTGACACTTGAGCTGATTTTTATTCAACTGACTATTTTCAGATCTGGCACTTTATGCGTACATGCCAACTGACATTTCAACTGCTTACAGTACACACACTTGAACTGTCATCAGTGCTACCACTTCAGTTTAATGTTTAATGTTGAAGTGTAACTAATAAATTGACCCTTCCAGGTCAATTTATTAGTTACACTTCAACATTTCACCTCCTTTCAGTGCTTAATGTTCAACTGAATCTTCAACTCTTTTCACTACTTTCACTTTAAGTGACAGTTCAACTTTACTCAGTGCTCACACTTGAATTGACACGTCAACTTCATTCGTTGCTTACACTTAAACTGAAACTTCAGTCATTTCAGCTTCTTTCAGAAATTGTATTTTAACTGCCACTTCAACTTCCTTCAGTATTTCAACAATTTCAAGTGCAAGTTTTCAGCAGCGAGCTTTAGCCTTTTGCAGTTCTAAGTGTCTCTATTTGTGTACGTGACTGTGTGTAACTGTACAGTTGAGTGATTGAGTGGTATTCAGGAGTGTTATAAAACTGTCTGCTGTGAAACGTGAACTAAATGAGTTTTTGAATCCTTTGTCATTGCGCTTATTTCTATGATTTTAAATGTACTAGGAGGAATGTCAAAACCTCCATTAGGAGTTTTACTACTACAATTCTTTGGTCATGAAACATCTGCTGCAATACTTTGTCATGAATACTTCACTGACAATATTTTGTCATCTGAAGCATCCCTATGGCAACAGTGTAATCATCATCCCAGCCCTTAAGTCATGGGAATAGTCTGGTCCAAGTCTTGGTTTGGCTTTAAAAAGGGCCAGAGTGACTGCGTTGTCTCTGTTATTTGAGCTGCAAGAGATCTAGTGTGTCTGAATGTGAGTGTGTGAGTCTGAGTGTGAGGTGACCATTGTCCAGTATATCTTTCCGTCCTGCACCTGTACCAAGGACATCACCCAACCTTGAGAGGACCACACAATCCACACAGTACACACATACCTCTACCCATACGTTACACAAATTCAAACACACTAAACATACAGAAAAATGTACATATATATGTGGGGTCCACTCAGTGTCGGACATTTGAGGAGCTGGAATCCCCCAGGCTGCAAGGATGGGGTCAGGCTTAGTCATATAGGAGGTCACAGCTGCTAAAACACACAGCAAACAAAATTAGCCCTGTTTGTTTTTGAAGAAAGCCTATATTACCCACAGTCAAATAAACTTCATTCAATCCCCCCCAATCAACTTGCAGCCTTGGTCAGCATATTTCTGCCCCATGCTGAGGCAATCTAAGGCCTGGCCTGTGTCAGTTCTGCTTGGCCTAGCTCTTGCCTTACATAAGCCTGATGCCCCCCCTCACTCAGCCTGACCCCCATCTCCTCCATCGCTTTAATCAGCACACGCATGGCTAAACTCAGCCCTTGGTGACTGACAGGCAAGCTGGTTCACTGGATGGTTGGTTGAATGACAAAACGGTTGGCTGTCTGGTTGACTGAATGGTTTATTTGCCACAAGCAATTTTACTGGTTGACTGGCTAGCTAGTTGCTGGCTATTTAATGAACTTGCCTGCCTACTGACTGAAAGACCAACTGGTTTATTGGCTAACTGATTGGCTGACTCTTTTCATGGCTGCTTGATTAGCTGACTTGGTTAACTGACTGGATAGCTAACAGTTTGGCTGGTTGAATGACAGAATGGTTGGCTGTCTGGTTGTCTGAATGGTCTTTTGGCTACTTAGCTACTTGGCTGAATGACAAGCTAGCTAGTTGTTGGCAATGTAATGAGCTAACCCGCCTGATTGAAAGACTTAAGTGTTTTAATGGCTAACTGATGGAGTTTTAATCAGCACCTGCATGGCTAAATTTAACTCTTGGTGACTGGTTCACTGGCCACTTAGCAATTTGGCTGGTTGACTAGTTAGCTAGTTGCTGGCTAGTTAATGAGCTAATCTGTTTTGAGGACTGAAAGACCAACTGGTTTATTGGCTAACTTTGGGGGACTCTTTTCTTGGCTGCTTCATTAGTAGACTGGTTGACTGACTGAATAAGCTAACAGGTTGTTAAATTGGTTGGCATATACTCGAACCAATATTGTAACCAGCTGCCTGACTGACTGTTTGACAAGCTGTGACCTCTTCACAGAGAGGCTCCAGCCTCATTTAGTCTCATTAGTACCAAGTCTCTGGCTCCCAGACAGGGACAGCACCGCAGCTCCCTGGGGGAGGGAGGTGTGTATGTGTATGTGTGTGTGTGTGTGTGTGTGTATACGTGTGTATGTGTCTGAGAACTCCTGGTGCCGGAACATGGCGTGTCTTGTCTGTCATCGGAGCACAGATGTCCAGCGGATTACATCACACTGACCGCACCCTGATCTCCCTCACATCCCTTATCCCCTTCCATTGATCCCGCCTCTCCCACCGCCCTATTCTGAACCTTCATCACCCCTTCACATCCACCCAGTCACAACCCCTTCACACACACATTCTGCGACATAGACAATGAGTTCTGATTTATGGCTCTCACCACTGCTTTCCCACCACCTCCCCTCGCCTGATGACTTCATCTCCCATCACACCTCACCTCATCTTCATTAGGCTGTGAGGCTACGTGGCCCATGATGCACTGCAATATGTGTTGCTAAGGGCTGACCGGGGCAGGGTTGAGATGGAAGTCCTCAATCCTTATTTAAGCAGGCAGGTTCACTAAAAACACATTCTTGCTCACAGTAATAGCCAGGAGGGTGAAAGAAAGTTTACACACATAGACACACACTTCAAAGAAACTGCTGTTGGGTATGATCACCAGTGGAACGTCTTAACACAGGAGTTGAAAGTGCTTTCCAAAATGAGGGATCACTCAGTCAAGAAAAAGCTGAACATTGACAACAACATTGATAAAAACTTTTACCACCTCCAACCCCAACAAGAAGAAAGTACAGTATGCAGGCCTGCAGAGTTTACATGATAATTTCAGTTAAGAAGTTCTCCCAAAGTCTGGAGTGGCATAGTCAAGTACCTTCTCAGTAGTTTATAAAAAAGGGCTTACACTTATCTTTTCTGTCTATACTTTCCCAGCCAGAATGTCAATCTGTTAGGCTCTAGACACAAATGCATCACCCTAACTATGAGCTTACTCCTTCCTTCCTCCTCCATCTGTGACTCGGAGGTCCCAGGAGACCAGAGGGGAAAGAGGAGTAGGTCTTGGAGGAGTTGGATGAGAATGAGGAGAAAGAGGCCAAGAGCGTTGCTGATGGTCCCCAAGCTAAAAGGTTATCCGGTTACATCTTGCTCTGTTTGTTGTCATGTAGCGAGGTGATGTCATGATTAAAAGCACTGAGCCGCTGAAATGAATGCTGGTGGAAACCTTCGGATTTCCCTCCGGGGCTGAAGATCATCGCAGGGCTGGAGATCTTACATTAAAAAAAAAAGTTTGTTGTTTCGATCCTTACGTACAGTATAGGTTTCCACCCCTACTGTGACATCCTGCTGTGTGTCCAGTGCAATGTAACCCTAGTTCTCTGACCTCAAGAGAAGAAATACATACACACACAGAGCTGAGTGTGTATCCAGAAAGGATTTCACTCAGTAGAACAAATAAAGTAATCTAATCAGCATAAGACTAAGCACATTGCAGCACACAGACCCACTGAAACATCTTCCTGTTGGACAGTGCTGTCTTGTTGAAGCTAGCTGTAGCTCACATCCTGACAACAACAGTCTTTGTACTGTAATCATTCCCATAAGTTTGCCAGTGAGTTGAATTCTGTTCTGCGGCCCCCCTCTGCAATTGTCTAAAAAGACCCCTGGAAGGCTTTTCCCATGACATATCACTGAGTTTTGTAAGGGGCAGATATAAACATCAGTGAAAGCATGTAGCTAACACTTGAAATAATACTAAACCATTAGAAACAGACCAAACAGACAAAACCGAAAAATGCTGAGACAAATATACATATGAAGGATGACGGAAAGAGATTACAAGAGCCCCCAAAGGCCTTCTCCCTTTGACATATAATGTAAAATCGTTGTTTCTGTTAATTAGCTATAATGGATGAGTAATGGATGTTAAATTAGCATAGGGAGAAGACCTTTTCCCATGACATGTAATGTCAAATCTGTTCCAGCTTACAGTGGATGACTGATGGGTGTTAAATCAGTGTGGAGTCCTTTTGAACCGTAGTATCCTTTGCCTGAAAGGTCCAAATATCCTGCAACACACAGAACGGTCTAAAGTTGGTCCCACGTTGATTCCACTTACCCCCTGTCCTCTGTCCTCCATGTTGACCTCAGGACCACGCTCCGCTTTTTAGTGTCGCCCTAATGGCCGAGCATACTCTCCCTCTTTCTCCCTTTCTCATCCTCGCATTCTAGCACAATACGGTCATGTCCGGCCGATGAATCGATGGCTCTGTTCGGGCCACGAATGGACGGGGACGACAGAGAGTGAATAGAGCGGAGAGGAAAAAAAGAGCAGTTTATGTGCAGAGAGTTGTAGTGATGAAATAAATGGACGTAATGGACTTGTGCAGATGGAAGACAGAGGAGGTCAGGGAGAGTTGGACAGAAAGATGAAGACAATAACTGCACTGCACCCCACAGGGACTTCTGGCAGAAGGTCAGAGTTCGCAGTGCTTGGGCGAGATTCATATCCGAAGCCCTGTTGGCCCTTAAACTCTGAATGCTGGTACCAGCCTTTATTGCTCCAGACGTCTTCTATCATTCCCATGCACTCCCTCTCTCTCTTTCATTTTCTTTCTATGTGTAAAGCTCTCTCACTCTCTTGAGTGTATGTCTGTATGTATTGTAGATACTAATGTTTATATCTTTATTTAACCATGTAAAGTCTCATTGAGATTACACATTACAAGAAAGACCTAGCCATTATGCTATATGTGTATACGCTTTCTATGCGTGAATGTGACTGCCCTGTTATATCTCCCCAGCTCCAGCAGGTTTATATTGCCAGTGGAACCGGAGCCTGTCAAACAGAGGGCCCATGTCTACGCCATGCCAGTCACGCGGAACAGGGAAGTAAACTGGGGGATAGCCTATATAACTAACACACAGGGGGGCTTTTGAATTACAGCCTCGGTCTTTGGCGAAGGTCTGTGTTGGGTTAAGTGCCGGTTTGCAGTCTGGTCAGGGAAGGATCGTAAAATGTGAGGATGGTAACCTAAAAGCCTTAAATTTCCCTTTCAAAAATTCATAAATTACTTAAATCATGGGTTTCAAGAAGATGAAATGAAATTTTAATAATCTCAGGGGGTAAAACTGTATCCATGCAGTAAATGTTATAAGGACAGAGAAAAACTATAATAAATAAAGAGCAAATCATGGTGGCGCTTAACATAACACAACCGTCAATCATAGCATGAGAATGATATAGATATGAAGAAGATATATTTCCTATGGTTTGCAGGCTATATAAGATATTAGTGTGATAAGAAACAAATGAATGAAAGGATGGATAAGAAAAACTGAATTTGATGTTATGCCCTTTCTACTGTGGTGTTACTGTACTGTACCTCTGTGAAATCACCAATCACTAGGCACATTTACTCAAGTACAAGTATGAGGCACTTTTACTTTACTTGAGTATTTCCATTTTATGCTACTTTATACTTCTACTCCACTACAATTCAGAGGGAAATATTGTACTTTTTACTCCACTACATTTATTTGACACATATAGACATTAAACTACAATGTACTACAACAGTATATAAAACAGTTAAAACAACCAACCAGTTAAATGCTACTTACACATTAATACATGAGTAATAATAATCTAATATATTATAGCATCACACTCACAGGGGCCACTCTCTGCACTGAGTACTTTTACTTTTGATACTTGGAGTATTATTAGCAAATAGTTACTAACTTAATCAATATTGTGACATAAAATCTCCTATGCAGTGATTGGAGATTTGAACCATATTACCCACAAGCCACCAATAAGCAACCGTGCCTGTGCCTAATGTTGCCTGAATTACATTTTTTATCAACATAATGAGGAACTGTTTAATGAACATAACAGCCAATTTGCAAAATGTTCTTGCATTACAATATCAACTTGGAACAACTAAAGCATGATTAATGTTTTGTATATATGTTTAGGTACACACAGCACTGGGTTAAGGTTAGGTTTATACTGAAGAAAAACAAAGTGACACAAGTGAGTATGTGTTTAACGCATTAACATTTAACCAAAAGCATAATCTTTCCCTAAGCTTTAACAAAGTGCTTTTGTTGCCTTAACCTAAACACACACAGGACGGGTGATGTAAAACCCACTCTCTGGTATCACAAACATCACCTGATCCGCGATCCTGACAGCGACTTTGTTGCCCTCAAAACGTATATGGGAAAATAAATTAGATGCATACAGTATAAACATAATGTCTTGGAGAAAGGGTTACAATAAAACATATCTGTATCCATACCAGATTCATTCTAACAGAACAGCCACATGAAACTATACCTCAGTGTGAGAAGGGCAGACTGGAGTTAAAGGCCACTGTGAACTCTAGATCTCCATGACCCAGACGTGGACCTCGGGGTATTGGTGAGGTGTATCAGTGTTGGTGGTGTTTGGCTGTAACTGAGCCAGACTGACAGCTGCTGTCTGTCTGCTCACTCTCTGTCATCAGCTCCGGCCATGTACCAACACCGTGCACGTACCGAGCACCGACCACCTGGCTGTACGCAGGACATATATATATAGTCTGGATCACAGACAGCTCTGGCATCTGTGTGTGTATGTATGGAAAGAGTATAAAAATAGCCCAATCACCCCCACTTGTTTTATTGCAGATCTATAAAGCAATAATATATGATTTATTAAACATTAGTAAAGCCATTAGTTACAACTTAGAAATCCCTTATGAAGTTTGCAGTATGATGATGAGGTGGTACAGAAATCTTGTATATTCACCTTTATCTGTGTGTTTGCCAGTGGACTCTGACTGCATGTGCAGTATGTGTGTGTATGTAAGTTGTTGCGCTCATAAGGTCATATACTGAGGTATTAACATGTCTCTAATCATGTGTAACACACCCATTCTATATTTAAGCATGCCATGGGTGTTTTGGGTGGTGCAAAGGTCCGCTGATATATATGTGCTGTACATCTGGTCAACAACAACAGTTCTATTCAAGTGTGATCATCTTTTCCTTCATTCCTGACTAACCTGACTGTCTCTCTTTGGCCATTATAAGACTTTGGATTACAAATGTTCATTCATGCACCATCTATGAAATTATGAACCAGTGTGTTGAAGAAGCTCTGTTGTTTTGTGTGAATTGCTGCCACAGTGGTCCTACTTCTTGCAGAAAGATTTGTTTGTAACATAAATAGTTTGTTCTTTTAAAGAGTACAAAGACAAGTTTTTTTTATTATTTATTACTGAATCTGAATTTCACTGGTGTCTTAAATTTCAAAATGAAACTTAGTGAATCCCCTGATCTTTCAAAAATAAAAAAAGCTGAAAAAGCCCTACATATATACAGTAGTAGTTCAGTAGTCAGGACACTTGCGTCAAGATTTCAACTATTTTTTGCAGCAATATGCATTTTATTTTGGCGGTGTGGCTCTGCTCATGTGATGCTCTGGAGCAAACCTGAGCAAGCTTGACACAGACTGTCCCTGAACTCACAAACCCCCCTGGCAGAGCCTGAGATATACAACATTTGATGAACATAAACACATATTAAACACTCAAAATTCATACAACTAAGTGATGATACAGGAGGAGGCTGAGGGGGTAGAGCAAGATACATTCAGCAATGTTGTATGCAGACTGAATGAGCGCCAAATGTTTACATGGACCATGGACATACATGATTGGAAGGTGTATGAAACATGCGACTATAAAGCAAACTGAGGTCATTATATAGAGTATATTGTATGTAATATAATGCAGTCCAGTTTAACACCACTGCAAACTACAACCTCAATAATAAACATATAGTTAAAGTAATACTTCTCTGACAGTGTCAATCAAAACTGAACATTATTATCTTTGTAAAGGTAGAATTTATGGCTGAGCCGTTGTATTAGATTGCATTACATTTTACAGGTGTACCTAATAAAGTGGCCACTGACTGTATTCCCACTTCCATTACCAAAACATCCCAGAAACAAGAATTGGTGAATTGTTGAAAGTTTAGTATTACTCAGTTGTACAAAAAATAACTAATCAAAACCAAACTACATCGTGTGGATCACATCAGATGTCAGCAGCAGAGACTGCTAACCCACTCCAGTGTAACCTCTCCAACACTATTAAGATGCATGTAAATCAGAATTGGTTGTGAGTTGTGAGGTCGGGGGCTCTGGAATTGTGGGAATATCCATTTCCACACACAAACCACTCAGTCTAGTCTAATCCCCATGTCGCCTCTCCCCTCAGCAACAACTCCAGCCCCGTCCTCTGGTTAGGGCACAGGGCAGACCCTGGGGGTCAGGGGTCAAGGGTCAGGGCAGCTCCTTGGGCTGGACAATAGCCAAAGCGCCACCTGGAGTAAATCAGTGGCCAGCTCAGGCAATTGGCCATGACAGCCACCATTACCGAGGTCAAAAAAACACAGAGAGGAGGCAAGGGATTGTGGGTAAATCTTAGGGGAGATCCATGCACACGTGCACGCAAACATTCACCAGTGACTGTCCGAAGGGCCACAACTCACTGTTGCCCCAGCGTCACCCCCAACTCACCTCCCCCCCAACCCCATGTGTGTGATTAACTGTTGGAAGTGGAGAAGGTGAACGGTCTTGAGAGTGTGTCATGTGGGGAATTTAGGACTGAGGTGTGCATGTGTGTGTGTGTGTGTGTGTGTGTGTGTGTGTGTGCTGGGTTGGGGGTTTCACTGAAGGGAGAGCTTTGTTTTTGGACTCGTATTTCATAGAGCAGACTTCTTGTTTGTTGATTCAAACCCACTCCATGTGTTGAGCCTGAGCTGGAAATAGTCTTTCGATGCTTCTCTGCATCTTTGGACAAATGAATGGATGGATGGATGGATGGATGGACGGTTAAATATGGATCTATGTACAGTGGATGTCTTCAATCCACATACAGTGCCTTTTCATATTTACTAGTTTTTATTACCTTTAAACTGGAAAGGAAAATATTTTAATTTGACTACACCTGTATGTATATACAGTATATGTATTTAATCCTATCAGAATGCCTCCTCTATGCAACATGTGCACATCACGTTTGGTTGTGCCCCATTGTCTTTAATAGGGAAAGAGGCTGTAAAGAGTTAACTACTGATTTTGTACATAGATGCCCATTTTATTCACTGTTTATGATGCTTTTGTAAATAATTCACATTCTAGGTGTTGACCCTTGACCCCCTATGGAATCAGAAAGGTTACTGACATGACGTGTAGTGGAGTATTTCCATTTTATGGCTCTACTTGTAAAATATGATACACTATTATAGATTAAACTACCCAACAGTATGTAAAGGAGCTAAAATTAGCTCCCTTTAAACCAGCTACATTAAGATTAATGTAAATGACATTAAAATGCCACCTTCTCGCCATGCGTCTGTAATAATAATCCAACGTGTTTAATAATATAACACTCCCTAAAGGGCTATTCTGCATGATGAGTACTTTTACTTTTGATACTATAGAAGATAGACTACTTTATTAATCCCAAAGGGAATTTACATCTTGATGCTGACACTTTTGTACGTTTACAAAGTAAAATCTTGAATGCAGGACTTCTACTTGTACCTCAACTTTTACTTTTACAGTCTGTGATTTGTAATAATCATAATCATTTATAAATATTTGGTTATAATGGCCTCTTGAATAATGGTGGGAATCACTAAGCTGATTAAAAAGTGATGTATAAAGTTGTGTTACGGCCTTTTGACTTCTTGTTTTCACCAGTTGTAAGTATTTACTGAGTCCATTTCCTGCTGTATGTCCAAATGAAAGTGGAAAACGTGTGATTTATTGTCTTAATTTCAGGCTTCAAGGCAATAAAACTAACTAGAAAGTTTGAGGGTGTGTAGCGTTTTGATATCCACTGTGTGTTTGGATATCTGAATGGATTTGCCTCAGTGGTGGAGGCTGAGGGGGCTGCGAGGGAGGGGTAGGGGAGTTAGCAGGACTGTGTTTTGGATACTGAGACATGATGATAACCACAGTGGTCTCTCTGGCTCCAGCTGAACCCCGCTGTAGGTGGTCAGCATCGGCCACCGCTGGGCTACAGCTATGTTTTGTGCTCTGTGTGTGTGTTCTGTATGAAGCTATTCAGTTGGTTTATTGCAGGGCTCAATCTGTAAGGAGAAAGAGGGGGAAGCAGAAGTGGGTGAGACGGTGGGTGTACAGAGCTGAGTAGGAGGAAAGAGAGATTTGATATGTGCTTATTCGCTTTTGAATGATTTGTGTAAATACATGTTGTCGATTTTGGAAGTCTTTCATATTATTATTTTAAAGCAGATATTAGTGGGAAAAAATCAGATGATGTTTAAGATTGTAGGGTTGGGTGCTCTTTGGGTAAAATAGTAATCATGTGGAAAGGACAGCGATCCGAGGCACGCCAGAAGTGTGTTAACAAATTCTTTATTAAAGCTTTTTTTCATTTTGGGCATTTTGCCTGTATTTGATAGTGACAGTGTAGATACACACAGGAAATGTGGGGAGTAAGAGAGGGGTACAAACAAGAGGTGTTTATAGTGATAAGGGATGCATCTTAACTGCTAGCCCACCAGACCGCCCTGTGTTAACTTAGACTTTATTTTGTTTAGTTTTGATTAGCCAAATCTAACCAAAAGAGATACTGGTGATTGTGAACAGTTATACACAGTGGTGGAGGAGGTATTCAGATCCTTATCATAAGCAGAAGTAGCAGCACCACAATGTAAAAACACTCCATTACAAGTAAAAGTCCTGCAATCAAAATGTTACTTTAGTAAAAGTACACAAATATTAGCAGCAAAATGTACTTAAAGCTATTTGCTAAAATCAATATTTTTATATTAACAATGGATCACATGACTACTTGTAAGTGAAAGGTGTCACTCATAGTGATGAACCCACAGAGAATTCATCATCATCATCATCACTATCATCATCATCATCCGACTCTTCTGTTCTCCTACGCAGCTTTATATCGCCGTCATTGTTTTGGTTTTCTGGCCCTCAACTTCACTATTTTGGTTCACTCTCACAGCTCTCATTTGTGTCATTTTTGGCCGCAGCATAGCAAAAATCCTTCCCTGCACCTACCTACAGGCAGACAAAGATAGCGACCAGCTGGTGAGTCAGACATTTCCCTCAGGAGTTGTTGGAGACTAAAATGGAGCTAAAAGAAGAGTGAACATTGGACTTAAATTTGACTGAGTGCTAATGTTGCTCCATGTCTGCTGGGTGCGTAAATAAGCAACAGTTTGCTTACAAGTTTGCCAGTGTTGTATTCACACCTTGTGTCACTACACATATGGTGTATATAGTATTTAGTATATTTTATATTTGTTTTCTCATGCTTCACTCATAATGTATATGGTATTCTGTTTCTATCCTATGCATCCGTTCTCAAACTTTGGCTGCTGAGACATTTTCCCTGCATGGGATCAATACAGTTTATCTCTTATATACAGTTGTGTAGTTTATAACTTAGTCTGCAATGTATAATGTGCAATGTATAGCTGTCAAATAAATGTAGTGGAGTAGTAGGATAAGCATATAAGCATTAAATGTAAAGTACAAGTACCTTAAAATTGTATTCAAGTACAGTACTTGACTTAATGTACCACTGGTTATACAGAGGTTGTGGGGTAGAAGAAGAAAATGTCCCCACCCCCCCAATAAACAGTCGTGCCAACAACATACTGGAAAAGGAACTGAGGGACAGAAAAAGATTTTGAAGTCTCTGCCTATGTGTTTATTTATCTATAAACATGTTTATTTGTATGAGAATTTGTCTTTATATGCATATTTGTGCATCCACATGTCAGTATTTATTTGTGTAAAAGTGTCTGTATTTGTTTTCCTATCTGTCTCCATGTCTGTGTGTATCTGTGGCTTTAGATGTCAATACCACAGTTTTATTTGTCTCATGCAGCAGAGCATCCACAGAGTTATGAGCACATGGAGGGATAAGGGGTGGTTGGTGGTGGATGGATGTTAGTGGTGGGGAATCCACTGGGGCTGTTTGGTTGATGATGGTCAGAGGTTTCAGGAGCCCACCTCCCCCCTTTTCCCATCCCAGAGCCACCCTGTCATTAGTGTGACAGTCAGGTCCTGTTTAGCCCCAATTGGCCATGCTAATAACAGTTTTAATAACCCGGGCCCATGTAATATTTCACTGCTGTTTGGACCACGAAGTCATGCTAAGAGCCCAGCGATGGAAAAACAGCTTCACTGCTGCAAGGATGGAATGACTGGGTGAACTCTGTCCGGGGATGTTTGTGTGTGTGTGTGGTGTAGCCATGTTTTCGTATATGACAGACTGACCATAGTATAAATTCGACTCTGCGTTTCAGCTTAGATTTGTTTGTCCTTGTGTGTACCTTTACACAAATGCACGTGTGTCTCAACTCAGTGCTGCTCAGTGCAGATCTGCGTGTATGTTTGCATGCACACCTGTTTCTGTGTCTGTGTTTGTGCACTAGATTAACTCACTGACTGCATGTTAATCTTTTACTGTGTGTAATGTGTTATATAAGGCCTTTCCTGTTTCGACAGTGAAGCAGGGAGCAGTCGTGGCAGCTGCTGGGTTGCCGTAAACACAAACATGTACATTACTACACCTACATACTCAGACGCATTCATTACTGTCATCAGGTTGCATCAGAGAAAGGTCAGAATTGCGCTTTAACTTCAGTCGGGAGTTTGTCAAACTCCAACATGCCCACAGACACAAGGAGGAATGTCTGTGACTTATGACAGCAGTCCAAGTGGATATGGAAAACAACATCAAATATCTCAAGTATTGCAAAAATGTTTTCAGACTCACTTGAGTTGAGAAAGTTAACTAAATAACCATTCAATGTGGAGTGATGGAAATGTATTTGTTTGGTAACTACATGCTTAGCTCGAAGGTTATGACTCAGTCTCACTGTAAAATAATTCAAAATTGGCTTCAGATATTCTGAAAGTTTAAGATCATGAATGCGTTGCAATGCATTGTAGGAGCTGTGTTCATATTGGATGATTCCACAGATTACGATTTACATCCAGTGCCAATATTTAGTGCCGATGCAGAAATTAATGTAGAGACAAGGAAGGGTATGGAGGTTTGGTGGTGGATGGGCGTTTAATGTATCCGACGTTCTGTCCCTGATGGGTATGTCATTAGTTTTGCAAGTATTTGGTCATAAATCAAAGTGTTAACAAAATTAACTTGACGATGGCACTAGATTAAAACTCTGGATCACAACATCAGTAAAAGTAGTAGAATTCATCCTCTGGGTACTGTGGATATCTGCACCAAATTTCATGGCAATCCATCCAGTAGTTGCAAAGATATTTGAGTCTGACTCTGGACCAAGAGGTGTTTGACCGGCCAACCGACAGACTGACATTGCCATCCGTAGAACCGCGCCACAAGCATGGCTAAAAACATTGGCATTGAATATGACAAAATGTTGTACATCCAGTGTTGACAAAATAATTTCCCCACAATGTCCATCAGAAGCTGTTCTGGAGATTTAGCTTGTATCACACGGTGTTCCTGAGCAGATTGAGCTTGCCCAGTTGTAATGGAGTCGCAGATGTTCAAACTGCCATGGTGACATGTGGTTGAAGAGATTGAAACTTCTTTCTTGTCCTTGGAGACAGCAGTTGATAAAATAATCACACCACAAGGCACATGGTAGTCCATTCAGTAATCCAGGGTGTTGCAGTCGAATATGAATATTCTGTCTTGCAATAGTGTTGCCATATTTCATGCTTCCTACAAATCTAAAGCAAAAAAAGCTCTGGATGCATATAAGCACTTCAGAATTGCTTTATGACATAATGTCTTCAACTATTTTCCCACCTCAAGCTGGTACAAAACCTCAAGTCAGGTTAATGGATGGGTTTGGATACTCACATGTCATAAGTATGTTGAAAATGTTACTGGTTGCTAGAATCATTCCTTCTCTCCATACTTGTCTGTGAAGTGATTGCATCCTAGCTCAACTACATTGTAAGAGATCTGTGCAAAAGTGAATTCTAAAGTTCAACCAAAGCCAATATGCGGCTGTAGCAGTCTGAGATAAACAGTCTTTTAGTATAAAATGTCTAGGATAGACTAACAAAAATGTGAACCTATCTTTTATGAACTATTTTAAGATATTGAGGAATTGTTTTGTGATATCCATAACCATTCCAATCAGCCTCCGCTGATTTGAATGGAAAATGCTGAGATGGAAACCCAACAACAGACACACACAGCTGCTTCAGCTCCTTCCATCCAGGGTTTTGCCACAGTTAAGCAGAGTCAAAGAGCGAGACAGTCTGTGTGAGCAGAGTGAAATCTAATTCTCTGGCAGCCCTCACCCTCAGCCGACGCTGTGAAAGATAAAGACTCAGGGGGAAACTGGGCCTGGGAATCCAGCTAGTATTGGCTTTTATTGGGCAGCCCACATCACAGAGGGGACCTTGAGCAGGTCTTAGCCCACTGGGGAGGGCTGGAGACGGAGGCCCGCAGAGAGAGTCGGCCGGACGGCGGCTGGGGAGCATCAGGGATGAACCGGGGAGCTCTTTCATTAGCTGCCAGCCTGCAGATTGCTTCCAACTGGACCCACAGACAAAACACAACTCCAAAAGAGAAAAAGAGACAGACAAACAGAGTCAGCCACAAAAACCTGACAGCAAATCATACAATATAACCAAACTGAAGATATGGTCTTTAAGGACCATGCTAGCAGTTATGCAAGTTTTACATGCAAACCATGTACTGTGTTTTAGAAATCTAAATATAGTTTTTACCATTCCAGGCAGCCTTTAGTTTCCATTCATTTCTGTACAATATGAAAAACCATTAGCATACTCTTGAAACTTATTTGAGCTGTGTAATCCATCATCGTGAACATCTGGGCTGCACTGATTTTTTGTCAAAATGTTGTGATACAGTGATAATGTAATGTTGACAAAAAAATCATGTAGATTTAAGATTCGCTGAGATCATTTAAATAACTCATAAATTTCATAAATCCAAGAGGCTGAAGACTACAAGTTTGAAAATGAAAGAAAATCTGGGGGTGTGTGGAGTTAGAGAAACTCCGTAGCCCACTCCTCATCTCTGCTTGAGGCTAGCAGCTTGTGGCGACATTAGCTGCTACTAGCATAACATCTCTGATCGAACTGTTGGCGACCGAGTTGCATTGTGGGTAATGTTGGTGCCTGGTTTTGACAAGGAAGAAGAATACGTGATGTCTCTTGCTCTTCTGCATCAACTTTGATTGGTGACTTTTTTTTTCATTATGATGAACGCCAGTTAAAGATCATAGATCACCTACCACTTACCACTGTGGTGTTAAAAAACTGTACATTTACTAAACACACAGTCTAACAAAGCGTTTAAAAGCTCAGTGGTCCGTAGAGGGTTTCTAGAGCTGGTGGCCATAGGTCATGAATCAGCCGCCTCTCTGTAGAGTCTTTTGAAGAGAACATGAGCAATTTATGGAGGCTTGCATAACAGAACCCAACACTCTGTTAAAAAGCAGCCTGGACTCTTTAAGGATTTGGTGGGGAAGCAGCGTAAGAACCCAAGCTGAATCAATTAGCTGTAGTGTGTGATTTATGGGTGAGGTGCGAGTCTGAGCCTGCCTTTTCTCTGTGGAGACACACACACACACACACACACACACACACACACAGTAACACCTGTCACAGACAGTAGAGGGGATAGACGCCCGAGGCCTGGGCCCACCAGATTAACCATGCCATCACACTCTGACGTTAATCAATGCCTGACACACACACCTGCATACACACACAAGAATGTACATGAATGTGTCCATGCACACATTATTCAGAGCTCATCTTATTTTACATTCAGCGTGGAGATTCTTTTCTGATGCTGCAGGATCATTCTGTGCAGTATACATTATGCAACACAACATCAGTTGACAAGTATTCACCTTCAACATGTCCGCAGCCGGTGTTCTCAGCTCTATTACTAACCAGCAGACGTGGGTAGCTTTTAGATCCACCCTCTGGTATGTGCGGTGTTTCCACTCTCCATGTGCTGTAGATTAGTCTCTTTGTTCTCTGCGGTGCTGCCATAACACTCACTCATTAATCACACTCTTACAGTAGTCCGCTCTTCCACCATCCCTCCCTCAATGGCTGCCAGCTATTCCCAGGGTGTGAACTCTCGCTGCTGCTAAACCGCAGTGTTATCCAGCCAGCAGACAGGAGGGAAAGTGGGTCAACAGAAACCACACTGGAACCACCTGAAAGCAGCAGGAATGCAAGACCACCTCCTATTCCTCTGGCTGTATGGGTGTCTGTTAGGACTCACACTGCTGTATGGCAGCGTTAGTAAGACCAAATTTGATCTTGGAGTTTTCATCATTTTAACTGAGAGAATTTATTTGTCAGCACTCCATCAGGACAATATTTAAGTTCCCTCTAACGTGAAATTTACTGACCTATGTTAAAGAACTTCCATCCATCTTGGAACGTGGTATCCAGATTTTCTTAACATGGCCATGGACTATAGAGCCACTGAAAGGCTGAAAGTGTGATCCCAGTGACACCTCAAGCATCTGCATGCATGACATCATAATCTGCAGTTCCACAAACTGTGTGTGGCTCCTTAAGGATGATTGTGTCTGCACTGCTACCAAGCCAATCTCTTCCTACTCCACCTCCTTCCAAAACACACTGGCAAGAAAGGAACACACCACATTTTAAAGACAAGAACAACAAGAAAGCCAAATATCATTGCTAAGTGTAGAAACAAAGACATTCAGCTTTTCCTGGTTTCATCCACTTCCCACACTAAAAGCATGCTCAGACCATACGCTTCTTAATTGCTACCTGTTGCACCATTTAGTATGAGGATATAAGCAGGAGAGGAAACTTCATCATTCTAAATTAACAGAGAAATGATTAACTTTCCTGCATAATTTCAAGAAGCTCCTGGGAAACCGAGGCCTACTACCACTTTCTACTGCTGTGACTGTCACAGCATTACACTTTACTGTATGCTCAAAAGTTTTACTTGTACATGAACCATTTATTTTCTGTAGCTTTTCTAATCAATCATCATTTATAATAACACCCTGTTTGCTCTGTGAACAAACACAATGTTTATTAGTCTCCATAAACATGTTAAAACCTGTGATCCCGTCCTCTCATAACACTTATAATAACACATTTTCAGATTGCTTAATTCTTCGCTCCAAATAAATCACTGCTAAAGCAAAGCCAGTGTTTCAACATGGGGCCCTGTGCTGCTCTTACATATTGGACCTTTTAGAGGCGACTCGGAGCTGTTTGAGTGTTTATGTCACTGTCCAACAGTCTCTGGGTTGAATCTATCATGAGCTTTCAGACTTTAAATCAGAACAGCATGCAACAGGGGGTCGAGTTTCTCTGTGCTGGAGGCCCCGGTGTCAGAGGCCTCGCTCACTGCCTTTGTTTCCAGCTTTCAGGCGTGGCCACACTCAAACACACACACACACACACACTAAGCCCCCTTCCCAAAATATCTCTTGCACGCTACACTCTTGCCTTTCGTTCCACCTCCACCCCCTGCCTCTTTGTCGTCGCCTCCTCCCCTGCCACCCCCCCTTTTCCAAGCCAATGGTGAATTAGCATTTTTCCACAGCTTTACTTTTGTCTTAGTTAACCCTCCCCACCACCACTGCCACCACCACACTGCCCCCCCACCCCTCTCTATCTGCTGGTATGTGGCCCATCATTAATCTGCAGCACAGCCCGAAATGACCCCTCAAAAACCAGCCCACGGGGGCCACTGCTGGGAAAGGGGGGCCCTTCACTTCTCATTAAGAGCCAATAGACGCCCCAACTCCCCCTCCTATACGCCAACTCCCCCTCCCCTCCTCCCCCTCCCCATTGCTAGCTCACTATGTCACACTAATCACATGCGCTCATTAGCATGGCGCCCCCGTTTGGGTCCTGCCGTGCATTATTGGGTCAGGCAGGGGAACGGACGCCTCTCTTTTTGTTGGAGTTGGCTTTTAGAGATGCAAAATATGATATCCATTGAGCCCCTTCACGTACTCTCGCTACCCCTCCACCCCCCACTGCGCGTGCTAAAGACCCTGCTACGAAGCTGCATCCCAAAACAGCCCAGCTCTCGTTCCTCCCTCCACCCCCAGCCCTGGTTAAAGGAAGTTCGCCCCTGATCCAGTGACCTGTGCCAAGTCTGAGCCAGTGCTGTGCCAGTCTGCATCCCCCCCCCACCTCTCTCTGCTTCTCAATCAGACGTGTTGATGAGACTTCAAGCCATCCGAGCCCGGGCACACAGCACAAGTCACAAGGCTCTCAGCTGAGTCAGTCTCAGCCCTCAGTCTGCCACCCAGACTGTGGTGGACTCAGCCTAACACCTAACAAAGCCAGCAAAGCTTTACTTCACTGTGGTTTTCAAAGGTTTAGCTAAACTCATGATGATCAGCAAAGGATGAGGCATGGGAAAAACTTGCTAAGGGGAGTAGCACATGTGGATACACGCACCCACCCACACGCACACAATATGCATGGGCACATACACACAGATGTTCCCCGATTCCAATGGCAGTCAACAATAATGAAACATGATGTAACCAAAATATTATTTCATAATTAAATTCAATAACTTGCCAATGACGCCCTGGATTAAACTGTAAATCCCCCTGATATTATGGAAAGTGTAATGTGACAGCTCAGGCCTGTAAATTACAGTTAACCCTGCAGTATTTCACACTGTCAGATAATAACAGACAGACAACACACACCGGCCCTCATGTGTGCAGACATGCTGACTTTAACTTAATAACAATAAAGTATGACATTTTATGTTGCGTTTTTATCCAGCTCTTTGTGTGGCTCTTCATGTCACTTTGTAAGATTACTGCATGTTTACTGTTCTTTGCGATTCTGATTGGTATACATCCACATGTTCCACTTTTACGCCCAATAAACACTTTTATAAGTATATAAATCACATTTATAACTTAACTTTTTTAATTCTGGTTTATTACAACATGGGTCTTAGATTTGTGGTTTTAGCCATCATTTCTATTGGTTATGATAACATTGTACTCACTAAGATAATTGCTGAGATCTGGGAACATATAGCGACATCACTACAAGGTCCAACGAAAACAAGAGCGGTCAGACGATCATACAGGCTGTAAAATGAGTCAGCTTTGCTAGATTGGAGGCAAAACTGAAAGTGAGCTACCCAAAATGTCAGTAATAATCCCCAATTGCACAGGAAGCTGGTCTCTAAACTGGGATGGTTGTTTTGGGTAATAATTTTACCATTCACCTTCGTTTTGTCTTCCAAATATGTTTGTCTAACTTGGGAGTTTGTCTGACTTTTCTATCTTAGCAATGTACTTGATGACTACAATGTTATTATTACTAATTGAGCAACATTAGCATTCATTTGGAGTCGTGTTTCTGACCACGTGATGAATGTAAATGCAATATTCACTCAACTTTTAGCTCTGTTTTTGTTCTCCACCAACTCCTGAGAAAAAACTTCTGGGTCTTTAGCTGCTAAATGCTCCACTAGTTCCACTAGTTAGTAGTTGCAAACTTTGACTGTCTACTGTTTGGTGCTGAATTATTAGAATTATTAGTACTTGACAGTGTTTTGGTACTTTAATCTATAACATCAAATTTTATAAGCTGATGTTTTGTATGTGAAATCTGAATCTGCAATATACCTGTCAGATGAATGTAGTACAAGTACAATATTTACCACTGAAAAGTAAAAAGTAACATAAAATAGAAATACTCAAGTTAAGTACAAGTACCTCAAAATTGTACTTAAGTATAGGACTTGAGTAAATGCACCTTCTTACCTTCCGCTACTGAATCTGACAATTTAAATTTTCATTGACTTCATGTATTTTAGTTTTTAACAACATTTTCTTGTCTTTTTTGTGATATTTTTTATTGAAATTGATTGAAAGTTTTCTGGTACAGGATATGAATCCACACCAGACTCTACAACTCAAAACCATACATACCAAAAAAAAAAAAAAACACAATACACTTATTTAAAAATCCCAATAACTTCACAAATAATCAGAAGTGATCCAGTCTATTTTTAAAAGTGTTAACTGAAGGAGCCCGCGCTACATCCTTTGGCGTGCAAATTGTACTAAAGCATTTAATATCTTATGTTAATATGCTAATGTGCCAAAACCTCTCCTAGCACATCATACCTCAATACACTTGTACTTGTCATCCGCAGAAAGACCCCCATCCTACCCCCTACTGGAAACAGTGGATCTCACAAAACACTGTGTCAAACTGGTCATTGATATCTGGCCTTTTCGCCGTGCATCTTTTCTCTTAGGGTGTCAGAGAGACCTATTGTCCACCCCCCCCCCCACAACCCTTGAAAACCAAGGGGGCCCAGATCTGACACAGCTGACCTTGGTGTCAACCCCCTGCACCCCACCCTGCGACCCCTTCTCCAAGCTGCGGGGTTGGGGTCTTGTTTTTCTCTGACTGCTGCATTGTGGGAAACCCATTGAGCAGAGAGAGAGAGCGAGAAAGAGGTGGGGTGACTGTGTGTATATGTGTGTGTGTGGGGGGGGGGGGGGGGGTCACATCCCCAATCAGTGATGTAAAACAGAACCATTGTTGGGGTGGCAGGAAAAAAAAACCCTGATTAATGCAACGGGGTGTTTGTTTGAGAGATGAAAGAGGAGAAAAGGGGGTACTGCGAGAGAGCAAGGGAGGGAATGTAGAAAGAGAGAGAGAGAAGAATCAGGGCATGAGAAGGTTCTCGACGCATTCGAGAGTCTGTTCAATGTCCAGCGGAGGAGATCTGGGGGAGAAATATTTCACAGCTGACAAGTGTGTGTGTGAGAAGAGGTGGGGGTGTGGACGAGGGACAGGAACTGATGAAGTGGAGCTGGAGTGTGTGTGTGTGTGTGTGTGTGTGTGTGTGTGTGTGTGTGTGTGTGTGTTGGGGTGCCTGGAAATATGTTATGTAACCTCCTCTCTGGGGAAAAAAGAAAGGCAAGGGTCAGACCAAGGTAGAAGAGAAGAAGAAGAGAGGAGGAATGTCATGAGTGAGGAAAAAAAGAGGGAGAAACAACTTTCCTCTCAGTCTTTTTTCTGAGGTATGTGTGAGTATGTATGACTTTCAGCGGCCTACCTCTCTCTTTCTCTTTCTGTCCTCCCTCGTTCATATATCAACCCAACTTCCTTCTCTCCTGCTCTCTCCATGCTTCTTATATAAACACCCCAACACATACTATTCCTATATATAAGTACTCCACCCCTCCCCCCATACTGTCCATCCATCATATAAACTCATTTCTCCTTCCTTGTTGTCCTGCTATCTCTCAGCCCTGGACTGGGTTGCACCAGCTATTTGTAAATCCACCACTAAGTTTGTGTGTAAAGTCCTTCCTAATGAGGTTCTTAGTGACTACTAGCTAGTTTCAAATCAGTGACTTACTAAATCAGGTTGCACCATTAAATCTTGAGGAATGGCTTAGCTAGTAAAGAGTTTAATAATGTGTAAAATCACTTACTAGAAAACAGTAGTAGCTAGTCACTGTAGCATCACAAGTTGTAACATACCGTTTTAGGGGTGGCAATATATTAAACTTAACTGCCAATCCTTTATGAGTCATACGTGCATGTGTTTCAGTGTTTGCAGTATTCATGCAGTTTTGAAAGAGTGGGAAATATCAGATTATGTTAAGCTAACCGGCACTATTTAGTCATTTAGTCTGACAGTAGCATGACATTTTGTACTTTGATGTATATTTTGTTATTTTTGTGAAATGTAATTTATCATTTATCATGACTAAACAATATTTTGAACAAGTGTCAGGTCGTGTATGTCAACCATGTTTCATAGTACCTCTTTTACTCTTCAATCTAAATGGGCCCTATATTACCAGTTTTTGTCAGTTAGCTGCAACAGCTACACCTGCCAGAATAAATAGTTCGAGTATAGGAAGTTTGATTGTTGTGTTGCCTCTGTATACCCGGGTCCAGACCGCTACATATATTGAATATTTTAATATAAGTATTATACTTATAAAAGTATAAAAATACTTATAAAACATGATATCCAATGATATGGAGTGGAAGTAAAGTATCAAGCTGTAGGCTTCATAAAGCTAATAACATATGAAATCAAGAGGTGTTACTTTACTTACTGTGATAATTGTTGATGCTATGTGTTCTTTTTATAGTAAATAAACAAAGATCTACCAACCTGTATGTGTATCATGACAGTAGCAGAATAATGTCCTAGAGACAATAAAAGTATTTAAATCAACATGCAAAATAATTATCAACACTAACTGAAAGTAGTCTACTAACAACTCTGCTAAGTTTGAACTGCAACCAACTCCAGGTCCTTAAACGCATCACTTCAGGCGTAAAACTCATATCTCCTCTGTAAATACGACATGGCGGCATTTAAAAAAACAAACACGAGCTCAGCATGGGCCTCATAAATTGTCAGCACATAGTCATGGTTTTCTCTGAAGCCCATATGGTTGAATGTGATACACACATTTGGCCTTCAGCTTAACACATCCTGCCCAAACCAATTCATTCAGATCTCTGCCTGGAAACCCGCTGTCTTTTTCACAGTGTTTCATTTGCAATGATTGAGCCCTCGTGTGTGTCATTATGCAACTGCTTTATGATGTGAATGTGTTAAGAGTTGCTATGAATAAATGAAGCAAACTCCAGGGGCCAGAGGGGTGGGGGAGGTGGGGGTCTGTTGGCTACAGTTGCACCACAGGTTATTGTCCAGATCAAAATGTAGTTTTGTGTTGAGAAACTGGTCTTGGGTGGCGTCACATAACTGAGGGATGTGTAATGTAATGTGTCATCCCCCAGGGTCTATCAAACAGTACACTGTAATAATGAAACCAGATGATGTCATTTTGGTTTTATTATATAACCTTATATAATTTGCCTTTTATTTAACTCATTTTGTATTTGATACTTTTATTCTTGTGAAATCTTTTGGCAAAATGTACAATGTTTTTCTTGCCATTTTGTTATATAAAATATTTGTTATATGGTTCTTGTGTGCTAAATCTACTGTTGGCACTTCCATGCTATTTCTCATTATGTGTGCTCTGTCAGGCATGTCTGTGTAAACCAGCCCATATAACTATTGTTTCTTGGTGTTTTTGTACATATACTTACATATACATATGGATGCATATACTGTATGTGTAAATGCATATACATGTATTGTCTTTCCATTCATTCATATACCATTGTAGGCATTTTTGACCACACCCAACTAGATGATGAGTTCCTGCAACCTTCTGCTTCCTTCTACATTTTCTTTTGAGTTATTTGCTTATCAGATCTTCAAGCTGTGTTTGAAACCCCCTCACACCTTTCCGATGTTGGAATTTGGTGTGACGGTGGTCAACAATTTTTGTAACTTTCCGAAACGGACAATCCGACAAACACGCCCACTTCACGCAGCAGTTGGCCAGTTGCAGGGATATGAATGTCTCTCTCAAGCTCACTCTCAATTTGGCAATTTGGAACAGCTATAAACACTTTGCCTTCAGATCTGGTCGGATGACAAACTAGCTTGTTTTGAGCATACCCCAGCCCTAAGGCCCTGAAAGGTTGAAATGAAGAAGCACGCTCACACTTTTCCTTTCTTATTACATCCAACATCAGTTCTTTGCTGCAACTCTTGCTAAATTGAGCCAGGAGGAACAGATAAAGGTGGAGGTGTAAGGGTGAGCAGTGGAGACTCACACAAAGCCCCCAAGATCCCAAATCCCCTGCTGAAAGTGAAAGGAGAGAGAGAAATGGGAAGAAAACACCTTTGAGGGCATTTCCCTTCTTTCCTTTTCTTTTTATCCCCTGCAGTGCTCAAGTGTTAATTCTTGAGAATAAAAATCAGCAAGAGCTGTAATGGCTCTCTGCTTAGTGCTCAGCTTGGCTTCATTAAAAGAGCCAGCAGAAACGAGAGAAGGGGTAGAGGGGAAGAGGGATGGAGGGGAGGGGGAGCTGGTTCTCCTAAGCCCTATCAGTGTGTTTATGCTGTAACGGGGGAGGAGGGGGAGTTTGGAGGTTGGACTTTTCTGACTCAGAGCCATGCTCCCCGGCCCATAATTAATGGTCCCTGATGGAGGTGGGGCTGGACAATAGGAGCCTTTCAGCGGGGCCATGGGGCCCCCGTCCCGTACCCGTCCTGGCCCGTCCTGCAGGCACATTGTTGCCCCGCTGTAACTTCTGCCAGCTGGGCCTAGGGAAGGGAAGGGAAACTTCAACATAGTGGGGGCCAGAAACACTGCGGCGCAGGATCCTGTGTGTGTGTGTGTGTGTGTGTGTGTGTGTGTGTGTGTGTGTGTATCTATATATATGTGTGTGTGCATGCACTGATGCTTCTCACCAAATTGGATTACAGAGCTAAAAAGATATGTAGAAAAGAGTGGAGACAGAGCAAGAGAGAGCAAAGAGTGAGCAAGAAGATGAAGTATACATGCACATATACACAGACACACTGGTTTATCATTATACTATAGTGTCTTTGAGTGATGGTGAATTAAATGCTTTAATTACTCAAAATTCTTGATGTACATAATACACATTGTATTATGTACACACATTGTATATATATATATATATATATATATATATATATATATATATATATATATATATAGGTGTGTGTGTGTGTATTATATATACACATTCTATAAACAATACACAGAATGGAGTTCTTCTAACAAGAGCAAAAAATATGAAGAATTACATTTTGTCTCTGGTGCAACACAACTTTTATTAAGTGAGATTCAAAGCCAGCAGTACTGTATGATCACTTAACTTCAATATATACTAACGATATCTAATCATATTATCTCCCCTTTTAAGGTTTAGAGATCAATTAAGAGCTTTAAATATCTGGTTGTAAAAGTTTTGCAGTGCTTTTTTTCTAAAAACTTTGAACGAACACTAGGGGTCAGTGTTCCTACGAGTAAAGAGAGTAGCAGCAGCACCAACACCCATCATCCCCCATGACTCAGACTGGCTCTCTGCTCTGTCACTGCAGGCCAAACCAACAGCCATGGCCTGGCAGAAAGGCATTTGCCCCTGTCTTGTCTGTAGTAGCCTGTCTAATGATGCCCTGCAACATAACTCCAATCTCTTTTAGGATTTCTGATTTTATTCTTCTGTTTTTTAATTATGATGTCTTTGTCCTCAGCTTACCCTGGAATGCATCACAAAAGCAACTAAACATACCCAAACTGATTGAATCTCTCACCCTAACCTCTCAGTCTGTGTAATCATGTTGTTGGTATGGCTGCATGCCTGGAAATGTACATGTGGCTGTGTGAGGCTCTGTGTTTGCATGCAAGTGTACATTGAAGCCTGTGCAAGCATGTCTATGCATGCATCTATATTTAGATCTATATTTAGAATGATCAACTTATGACATCCATACCGGCCTAATCTCACTACTTAATGGCATGTTATTTTATGTTACAGTATGTTATATGTCATGTCACCCCATGTCATGTTACAGTGTGTTATGTCATGACATGTCATATCATGTTATAGTCTGTTATGTTATGTTATGTTACATTGTATATGTCATGTCATGTCACGGCATATCATATCACGTAATGTCATGTTACAGCATGTTATGTTATAGTATGTAATATTACATCATGTTATGTTATGTTACAGTATACTTTATGTCATGTCGCATCATGTCATGTTATGTATGTATGCATGTATGTTGTGTTATGTTAGTCAGTTACATCATGTCACATTATGTCACATCATATCATATCATATCATGTCATGTCATGTTACAGCATGTTATGTTATTATGGTATGTGATACTACATCATGTCATGTTATTTTATGTTACAGTATGTTATATGTCATGTCACATCATGTCATGTTACAGTGTGTTGTGTTATGTTACAGTCTGTTATGTCATGCCATGTCATGTCATATCATATCATGTTGTAGTCTGTTATGTTATCTTATTGTATGTTTTGTCACGTCATGTTAAAGTATGTTATGCTATGTTACGGTATGTTGTATATGCCATGTCATGAAATGTGATGTCATTATTAGTTTATTTTATTTTATTTTATTTTAATATACATTATTAGTTATCAGTTATTTTAGTATGTCAAGTCACATTATGTTGCTAATTTAAATATGTTACATTATCTTACATTATGTCAGGTCATGTCATTATGGACAAACTCTTCCATGAGAGTGAGAACATTCCCACTCTGCCACTGTGAATAAATTCGGATGCAGCGGATGGGAATTACCTAGGCTGACAGGGGGAACAGGGTGGGACCTGGAGCCCCTTAATCTGCCCTGTGGAAGCCTTAATCCCATTACTGTGCGAGGGAGCAGGAGCCCCAGGACGCTCTAGCTTGCTGTTGGCCTTTGAAGTGGGAGTTGACCTAAAGGGAACTTGGTCTGGTTTCCTGGAGGCGTGACAGTATCAGCAGCAGTTACAGACCAGCGGCTATCTCAGTGTAAGTACAGTAGCATATCCACAGGGAACTCCTATTGGATCTAATCTGAGTGAAACATGTTTGAAAATTGCGTTATTCCTGAGGCAGTTAAAATCTGGCGTGAAATATTTTCAGATTTTCCAATAAAAATCTAATTAATTCGAGAATATTTTGAATAAAATTACATTATCATCACACCACTGCAGGTGACCCCTTATTCCAAGACATCAGCCATTCAGTGGAAACAAGTAAAAACATTTATCTCAATTTATACATGAACGTTTGCAGTTACAGAGTCATTATCACATTAAATATAACCTAGAAAACTGTATTGTTCCATTGGATGTGAGTTTAATCCTACCAAAATACCTAAATGTTTTTATAGGAAATAATAGTCATAACATATCCTGGATCCAGCCCAGCGTATTGTTTGTTTCTGTTTCCACTCATATTCATTGCATAGCCACACTGCCAGTTGAATTTCCTCTCCCATGGTGCTGCTGTGTTTGGGGCTGCTTTTTCTGAATTCTGGTTCTTTGGTCTTTGATGTGTCCAACGCCATGCCTCTATTATTTCTTATTGGTCATAACAGCAAGGAATTGTGAAGTAAAATTGTAAATAGAAAGCCATCTATTCTCCTATGTATGTATGTCTCACTATAAGGCCCTGGATAGGCCTGATTTCTTGGAGTGTCGCACTGAAGGTGTGTTGGCATGCACCAGCCTGTCAGTCTGCCCTGCACTGGGAGGTGTGTGTGTGGATGTACAGTATGTGCGGTTACATGTCTGCCTTCTTATATGTCCGTTATGTGTGTGTGTTCCAGCACACAAATGTGTTTACGTGAGGATGTGTTGGCTGACATGCCAAAGGGGAAGGCAGTCTGTCTTGTGCGTGACAGGTCTCAACCTGTCTGTGTGTAGGTGTGTGTGTGTGTGTATGTGTGTGTGTGTGTGTGTGTGTGTGTGTGTGTGTGTGTGTGTGACTGGAGGCCTGTGCCGATGGCTGGAGGTTCAGCACACAGGTATCAGCCTGTGAGGGAGTGTGGGAGCAAATGTTGGGAATAGGCTGACTTGTATTGTTTGCCTTGGGCTAAGTTTGGATTATTGAGCTTGTATTGTATATTTGTATTTATGCAGTTGTATTAGTATATCTGTATTAACATACATGTGCATTTACTATCTGTCATTTTGGGGTCAGGCAGGAGTCAAACAGTGATATAACTGTCATTAAATCCCCATCTCTTTCAAGCTAACGCCAGAAAAGATCACCACCACCCTTCTTCTTCTCCTCATTTTTTCAAAGTCTCTTCTCCCTTTCCATGCTGTACCCACAATCCCTTGCAATCCTCTCAGGTCCCTCAAAGGATGGCATTACACTCTGCGTGCGCGTGGATGTGTGTGGCTGAATGTATTTGAGTCTATGGTTTTAGAGCTGTGGCTGTGCCAAGCACTCAGACGGATGCTAACTTAAGCGTAATGTGTACATGCACTGCTTGTATATACAACCACAAATGCACAGGCTGGAGCTTTTCTTTTGTTCTAGCCAAAGCAAAGCGGAGCTAGGGGATGCAAGGAGGAGTTATGCTCTATATGTCTGTGTTTTATGAAAGGGATGCCTAAATTGTGGTGAGGCTGTCTCTGCATCAGACGAGGTCATACACTTTGTTTACATAAGCGTTTAAGGTTTTTTGTGACCTCCACTTCCCCCTCTCAGTCTTACACAATCAGCCAACTAGGTCAGAGTTTCTCAAAAACGGGTTTCGGGAAATCCTGACAAGGTTGCAAAGAAGGAGAAATTCAATAGGAGAGTGTTGTGCTATCCCTTCATAGTCCCAGTGTTATAAGAACACTTGCTGCATCTACTGTACGTGCTCTGGCTTGACCTTTCCAGTCATCACAGCGTGCCTGGCTGTTCATAATATCACTGATCTTGGCCTGGTATACTCATTGTAGGATGTTCACATAAAGAGGGTCATTATGAACTGCCTACATCTAGGTCACAATCTTGTGACCAACTTAAGATGTGGGTCCTGATGAGAAAGCACTTAAGAACCTCTGATGTGGGTTACTGACCTTCTAGAAATTTTTGCTTGTGCACGCATAGTTGGGACTGCTTTACTCAGTCAGTCTGTGCACACGTGTGTGAGGTCTGGTCAGGTACAGTAGCTGATGCAGAGTGAGCAGGAACAATAAGAGGCCAGGGTCTTACTAAGATAAGATACTTTCGTTTCAAGAAATCTCAATATGCCTTGTTCTGCAATTTTTGTATGATTGTCTGTCCATGCGTCATTTCTCAGGCCCGTGCACACTCACATACGACATGTGCTGGGTCTAATTGTCTGTCCTGTCTGCTCACATTAGCGGCCTTTTTGTTCCAGAGGTTCCTGATGTTTGTCCTGGGCCCCCAAAAGGAGAAGCCCAGCCCAAGATGGGGGAAAGGATATGGGAGGGGATGACAAGGGAGGAGTAGTGTGGCGGTGTGGGACACATGGTGCCTGGCCCCTAATGGGATCAGAGGGTAGCGGCAGCATAAGGGGGATAAGGTCAAGCTGAGGTGCTGCCAACTCTGGTTAACCACAAGCGGACCCGATTCCAGCGGGACAGGTGCTCTCTCACGCCATCGCTCCCACTCTCCTTTTACCCCACTTTCTCTCTCCACCCACCCCCCTCCATCTCCAACTCATTTTTCTCTCATCTCTCATGCTGTTTGAGTAGCAGAAGGAAGTTCTGCAGCAAAATAAACTGTATACTCCCCTGACTACACTGTAACATAAAACTCAACAACAGAAATGCTAGGGAGTTTGCAGTGTGGCTAGAAACTGGAAGGTAGGATGCTCTTATTAGCCTTGTTAGTACTCCTGCATATATGTGTAAGTTGTCCTCAACTACAGACACAGGACCACAGACCCATGTCAAAGTTGAAAATTGAAATTGAAAATTGTAGAAGACAACACTTTTTTTGACTTCCAGTCTGGTTTTCATCAGAGGTACAGTGTAGAGAAGGCTCTCCTTGACATCTCTTTTGAAGTCTGATCATGGTGAAAGCTACATCTTAGTTCTTCTTGATTTAAGTGCTGCTTTCGTTATATATTATTAGATCATCTGAGGAGGTGGGCTGGGATATCTGGTATAACTTTTGAATGGTTTCCTATTTATCTAATCGCCAATTCTTTACTATCCATTGCTGATTGTGTCTGATTGTGCTCCTCTGACCTGTGGAGTTCCTCAAGGCTCAATCCTGGGGCTTGTGTTATTCTCCCTTTACATGCTCCCCTTGTTGTGCACATTATCAGTTTGGCTGTGTCTCTTATCATTGCTATACAGATGATGTACAGTTTACGTATTTGTGAAACCTGGAGAACTTTGAAATTTTACAAAATTTCCTTAAGATTAGTGCCTAGTTCTCTCATAGTTTTCCTCTAATCAGACCTTAGAAATTTCACAAAAGCACTTTGCCTGGCCTCTAACTCTGAGTTGGTTTCCAGAACCTAGGGTCATTTTTTGAATTCCTAGTTGAAATGTGAGAAAAATCTTAAGAAATAATGCCAAACCTACACCTGCTCATCTCTTCAATAGCTCAAACAAATCAGTTAGTTACTTTTAAGGTGTTATACAATTTGGCTCCACCATATATCAGTGAGTTGCTGGTCCACTAGGTCTTCCTTGCCCCAAATTGTTCTTATTCTTTAACATTTATTCTGGTTTTGAAAAGTGCCATATGAATACATTTTACTTATTAACTTACTAAGTGTGTAATGATCACACAGGGGTGCATTATGGGGCATCCCTACCAGATATCTGGCCACCTCCCTCCGTGCCAACCTTTACAGAAGTTAGTGCGGTTGATTAAGGATTCATTAATATAGTATCTCCCAGTCTGTTCTCTAGTAACTCATCATTATCTACTATAGAGTCCTCAATTCAGAGTTATTCAGGAACTACTCATTAACAATTCCTTAATTATCAGGTCGCTCCCGATTCGTTCCTCTCTTGTTCCCTAGTAACTACTCACATTTTTGTGCACCATATTGTGTTACCGTTGCAGTGCAGCACTTAAGACTAGCCTCATCATCTTTAATCTACACAGAAATCTAGTCTGATCTGCAGAGCAACCAATTCAACTGCAAAAATGGACACCAGTATGCAGGGTGTACTAGAGCTGACAGACAGTTTTATGCTGCAGGTACGTGTGTCAATGAGGAAGAGTACATGGGAGGAGAAGGATGTCAATCATCAGTGCACTGAATGGCCTGTGGCTTTAGCTTTTCTTGCAAGATTGAATTCTGGTGTTGATTTTCCCATGTCAGACAACAGAGTGATGCGGGGCGGTTGTGTAACAGGATTCCTGACATGCATCTCTCTCTTTGTGTGTGTTTGTTTCCTGGAGTTTGTAAGGTTGCTGTCAGTGCACGCACACAGCGTACGCCTGTGTCTGTGTGTGAAGGCCTGCAGATGCTTGTAGCGCTTGGGTGTGTTAGTGCACACCATTGCAAACACCATCAGCCTTTTGCACGTCTTAATCTATGCTCGGGCAGGAAGGATTAGCACAAGACTTGAAGAGAAACAGCTCAACACGACACATTTAGGGTTGCAGCATTTACGGTTGCGTCAACACTAGAAGAAAGAAGTGAAAAAGAGGCAGAGAGGGAGAGACGGAGTGTGTTTGTATGCTGAAGAGGAAGCCACCGTGGTGAGATAAACAGCTCTTATCTGTGGCTGTGAGCATATTGCAGGGCTGGTTGAGAAACCACAATGTACGTAAGAGAGCAGACAGGTACACAGGCTGAGTGTGCTGATGTGAGGGAGATGAGAGGCAACGATTAGCACAGCATCTGTCTTATACACACACACACACACACACACACACACAGACAGACATACATATGAACACTCTTCACAGATGCAGACAAAAACATACATGAAAACATTATTACACAACTTGTAAAGTACATTGCACATATACGTCACCCCAAAGCCACCAGATATGTGCCTGTGCAAGACATTTGTTTTTTATTCAAACACTGTGCACAGTCATGTGTTTTTCCTTAAAGCTGCTACAATAAATATTTTTATATTGACAATGAATCAAACAACAATGTGTATGCAAAAGGTGTCACTCATAGTGGTGAACCCACAGAGACCTATCACCCGACTCTGCAGTTGTTACCCAACCTGTAACTTTGCTGTTTTGGTTGGAGTTTCATCACTCTCATCAGTGTTGTTTTCAGCCGAGCATGGCAGCTATTTTCAGCAAACAAACCCTAAAAAACACTGTATACTACCTGCCCAGCACCAAACAGCAGACACACAAAGGTAGCGACTAGCTAGTGAACTTAGCAGAGGATTTAGCAGAAAGTCTTCTAGAAAAAGACTTAAAACTCTGTGAAACAGTTCCCAGGTATGGACTAAGCCTATATTACCTTTGAATGCAGGTTAAAAAATCTACACTACCTTTGAATAGCCCTGATCCAGGATCATCATGTTCTCCTTCGACTGAAGAGCATTTCACTGTTTCACACTTTAAGATCAGTTTACTCATCATGAGGAGTGCTACTCAGCCTGTGAAAACCATTGTATAATGTCTTCTGTTGCTCTGGAGGGAGTGTTTTAAAGTCTGAGAAACTAACCCCTGATGATGTCATCTTGGACGGGCATTGAGACTTCAAATTTAAACAGAACAAAACAGAAAGCGGTAAAAACTGGGGACATTTTAAATGATATCAAGTTGCATTATGGGAAGTGTAGGATCCAGTGTTTTTGGAGCTTGACCCATACTAGGGACTGAAAGTCAGGAGATCTGGCCCTCTGCTCCACCAATTCTGACCATTCTTTTTAAATCTGTCTCTTGCAACCCCCCAACCTCATAGAAGTAAAGTACTAAGTCACTGGAGTGCCCCTTTAAACTGTGATAATTATCCACCTTGGGCTTGAACCCAGAACTCCCTTGCTGTGTGAATCCCACCTATGTCACAGCTTCGTGCTTCAGAGCATCTCATGTCTCATCTGTACAGTCCATGAATGAGTCATCTCAGCTTGGCTCAGGCTCAGTACAGACTGTCCTCATTCACAACAATGTCTTACTTAACCATCCAACCTACCAGGGGCCGCGACGCACCAGAGGCTTAGTCTGTGTCCAATAGCAGGTGGTAACAGATCACCGCTGTGTTTTCCCAGGGAGTAAAGGGCAACTTGATGGGTGTTTGAGGTGGGGAAGCACGTATGTGTTTCTCATTCATCTGTCTGGCTCTGTTTGCCCACACTGAGCCAGTACACTGGCTGACTGACAGCGTGCACCCACACACCGGACTTACACAGAAATGTTGTGTAGGCCTATATATGATGTGTGCATTGCCCATACACAACCACAGACACATCACACACACTTAACCAAACACAGTGAGGCAGAAAAATGGATACACACACATGCACAGACATAGATGGGGACGTAAACTCATGATTTGCGTTATGGGGGGGATTGGGGGGTCTGACCGCCCTAATTAAGACTTGGACCCCCCACCAAAAGATGTAAAAACAACAGGTTGGGGGGGTCGAAACATTTATATATCCTTCTTACCTGTAATCGTAATATTACAATATATTTCCCATATTCATGCCTGGAAAAATCTTGTAATACAATTTCAGACACCCCTAAAGTGGACCATACCATTTCTTAACCTTGACATTAGTTGAACGTCTCGTCTGCCTGCTTCACTCCCATCATTACAGTGGCTTGCGTCCTCATTAAAGCCTGTGCTTGCGTGCATTGCACAAGCTAAGATAATGTAAGTAGCTAGCTAGCTAGTTTAATACACTTCGTTACCTTCAGAGTTTCTGAATTAGATTGTGACAAGTGTCTATGGATGAACACTAGCGTCGCATCTTTTGCATTAGGCTACTTTGAAGACTGAAACATTAGCCTAGCTACTACTTAAAGGCATAGCCCACCCAAAAATCTAACTCTGTCAGCTGTTTTCTTACCTTGAAAATAGTCTAAGATATTTTCGAGGTATGTTATTTTTTTCCATATTCTATCTAATCTTTTCCATAGGAGCCATATGTTTCTCACTTCTGAATTAATAGAAAAGATAGGAGTCACTCTAGCTTAGGCTTTTGAGCCTATAGACTGAGTCTTATCTTATCCATTCATTTTGGTACTGGGACCAGTACAGGATGTTGATTTATTGTTTCTATTAGACTATTTCCAAAGTAAGAAAACAGCTGACGAATTTAGATTATTGGGTGGTCTATGCCTTTAATGATAGTCAGGATAGGTCTAGATGCTGTATGATCTGACTACCTCTTTGGCATGTTGATAGTGGTTCTGGTACAGCATTGTGTGGGTCTAGGTTTGAGCAGAAATGATGGTTTGCTGTTGTTGTTGTTGTTGTTGTGTGTGGGTGGGTCTGACTTGCTGGCAGTTGTGTTCTAGAATCCTTTGTCGGTGACCCCTGACTACAAAAGTTGTTGTGTGGTACGCGTCCCATGAGCTGGTGTAATGGATTTGATTTATCAACATCTACAGACTGCAGATATTACATTAAACAAGCAAGATACTGTAAGGATTGTAAGACTTCAGTTCACTGAAGCACTGGGTTCCCTTTACGCCCTGGAGAAAAAGTTGATCCCACCGATTGTCGTTGTATAATTCACACACATACACACACTCCACAATCTGCACGTAAACATACACAAGCACTTATTTTAAGTTATCTCTCTGCCCCACATTTGCCAGTGCAGGTACAGGAAGTATGCCTGCATTTGTAGTGTTTTGTGCTAACAGTGTGGTTTTGTATGTGGTGTGGTATCAGCACAATCTCAGCTCACATGGGCCCACATGTGCTCACTCTGTTCTTTTCCACATCTCCTGTCAAGACAACAGTACGTGTGCAACGGGGTATACTGCAGCAGCGTGTTTGTGAATGCTCTGTGAAGAACGTGTGCCCTCTGCTCCACCACATCACTGAGACGCTGGCGTTTCTGTGTGTGTGTGCATGTGTGAGTGATGTGGTTTCATCCGTGCAGCATCACAGAGGTTTCCAGTCATTCTGCTCAGCTACCAGACTTACCAACAAATAAAGGAACTGATGTTATCGTAACTATCTTCATCTCTTTCTGTTTTCCTTTCTTGCTTTCTCACTTTCCTCTTGAAAAAAGAAATCACTACAATATTTGTTTCCTATTAAACAGACTTAGAGGAACATGAGATTATAGTGACCTTATGTGTTATGGAATCATTATGATATTCCTATGTGGGTAGTTTCCACTCAATAATAAATTAATAACAACATCATATGTGACGTTTCTGTGTGATTCCCATAATATTCTTATTGGAATGAAGAGTTTTGGTATGATATTTCTAATTTTAGTTTTAGTTTTGTTTCTTTTTCCGTAACCCTGGTCTCTTTCTCTCAGAGCAGCAGACACAGCAGAGCATGCTGCAGAGAAACCAACCCGGAGATCTTTGAGGTTTCTTCCAGTGATGCAAAGACAAACACCACAGGTGATTTGCACGAGTTGTGGGGTGACAGTGACTGGAGAGCACATGATTTACAGGCCTGTCTTTTTTTGTCTTTTTTTTTTTTTTTTTTTAAAGACAAAGTTCATGGTTCTTACCCATATTTCACATAAACGCCCTGTGTTCTGCTAGACTCGAAAACCACTATTTTGAATATCTCCTACACGCTGCAAACATCCTGAACAGACTCCCTCGCTTACAGTAATTCATTATTTGGAACAGCCGGTTTGACTCAGTCATTAATGGGAAATCATCAGTTTTTTATCTCAAAAGATCAAAAATGGGTACTGTCTACTAGCATGTGTTCTATGAGCTCAACTAATTGTTTCCAGAGGAGCTCAGTTTAGCTCTTTTACAGTAAACACACTTTTGTCACTGCTGGCAAAACTCTTCAAACAACTTAGGACCAAGTTGAGTTGTTGTTCTGCTGCCATACAGACTTCCTATTTCCAAAATCTGACATGGTTTATTGTGAGGAATGTCTCTGTACTATGTATTATTTTATTTCATGCAGCTTTGGGTATCTTTCATAAATAAAGCATGCTTGTTTGACTGAGTCAGAATCCAGTGAAATCAGAGGGATGACATCCGTTTGATCTTGTGCATCCCATAGGCCTTTTCCAGAGTAAGCATTTTAACACGTCACAGTAGGAAAAGCACAGGTGCAATCAATAACATTAACGATGGCTGAATTCCATTCAGGTGTTGCAGTTCCAGGGCTTTGGTATTGAGCACGCTGGCCCATTAGCATTGTTTACACTTAAATGGAACAAGGTTATTAGTTCCACCTGTGCTTTTCCTGCTATGACATCATTTTACATCATCACTGACGGGTGTAGCGTCACATGATTTCAATTTTTGCATTAAATTGGACGCATTGCATTTTAGAATTGCTAGCAAAAGGTGGAGTACATGCTATGACCACTACTACAAACTGCTGCGTCTCATTTCTGATACTTCCGTTAGTACACTTCCATGCAGTACACTGTACACTATGTACTTACTTACGTAGTGCGCAATTTTTGACAGGGTAGTGCTGTCTCAAATTGAACACGGCAGTTGTGCACTTACCGGAAATGACGATCGCAACATTTGACCGCTTCTTCTTCTTCTTCTTAATTTCTTTATTTAATTTTCATAGGTTGGTCGTCCCTCCCTTTCCACTACGTAGCCAAGATGGCGACCGTTGAGGGTGAGAAGTGCTTAGTGTTCCACACTCAACTTTTTGACCATTGATCTCGCCCAATGCTCCCACAAATAGTCTGATCTGTACAAAAATCAGGGAACAGGAAAAAAAGCAATCTTCCAATATAGCAGCAATTCAAGCTAGCATTAGCAGAAGTAACTTTATTCACACTGTTTGGTTTACTAGTTGCACAGAAAGGGCAGGTGATTAGTTATTGTTAAACTCTAGTACTTTTTCTTACTTTGAGAACCACCCTGACGAAGATAGCCGATAAACATTTGGTGAATAAAACATGGTGTACTGGAGAAGAGCTGTGCGACGTGTTTTCATTTTGATAACTGTACTTTTACAGTGGAAAGATTCTGACAAACTCTGGCCACACACTTTACACTTCAAGGACAAGCTAGCATTTTCAATTAAAAGTAACCTTTCACCTCGTTTCCTTCCTCATTCCTTCATAAAGCTATCATTCCCTCACACTATCCCGTCCTTTTCTCCCTTATTCCCCTACAACTAGAAAGAAAGACCCACCATTGCACCCAGTGTGCGGGCATATTGATTTTTACACCCCCTCCCCCTCACCACCACCACCACCTTCGCAGTCCCACAATGGACCCCTGAGCAGAGCAGGGGCCCTTTATGAACTTGGCAATCTTTTTTTTTTACAGTCTCCTAAATGAATAGGATAGGTAGGGAAAAAAGAGCAAAGGAGGGAGGGGGGAAAAGAAAAAGTGACACAACAAAAGAGGCGAGCGGGGGGTCCTATGAGATGGAGGCAGGAGGAGGAGGAGGGGGTCCTCCTCTCCTTCCCTCCTTCAGCAAGGTTGTTTCTCCTCACTCCGCCTTTGATGTGCAGCGGGTAGACCAAGATTCTGTCAAGTGCACTGGTGGGGAAGGGTGTGAGTGTGTGTGTGTGTGTGGGGGGTGGGGGGGTGGGGGTGGATAGGGTTGGGGCGGCGTGAAAAAGCAAACTTGATGGGCTTCGGAAGTGTGGATAAAAAGAGGCACAGCTGGACTGATGGGAATGATGAGAGCCTCCTCCTCTCCCCCGCAACATACACACACACCATGAATACACACACACATGCAGGTGCACACACACACACACACACACACACACACACACACAGTGAAACTTTCCTTTTTTTTCTGTCTCACCCACACACACACTGCAGAAATGCACACATACTTGCATTCAAACACACACCTCCAGATTCCCCCTCTGTCTCTTTCTCTGTCACACACACACACACACACACACACACACACGGCTCCCTGGTGTTGTTGTCAGTCACCCTGGGCTTGTAAAAAGCCCCTCTGTTCGGGCTCCACCCCTCATTCTCTGCTAATGGTCAGGTGCTTCTGTTCTTACCCACAGAAATCAATCAGCAGTCTGCTGGTTGTCTAGCTTCCTGAATGGTGTGTGTGTGTGTGTGTGTGTGTGTGTTTGTGTGTGTGTGTGTCTTTTTCTACTTTTGACTATATAACTGTAGGTGAGTTATTGCGAAGCTGCTAACTCTTAGAAAAGAAAGTGCTGTCTGCAGAGAAATGACTCAGTGTAGTTTAAACAGTTTCTCACTCTGCTCATTGTTCCGTCCCGCACATCTCACAGATTCAAAACATTAGTCTCAAACACGCCTGTGAGTCATTACCTTCAACCCACAGATTGATTTGCTTTCAGCCAAATCTTTAATTTGTTGATTTCTTCTTGGTAGGGCTGCAGGCTAACCAGTGAAAAGCAAACCAAAAGGTGTTTATCTCTGCTGCATTCAAAGAAAGTACTGTATCTTTTTTAAAGACACTGAGATGAGCAGATTACTGAGAAACACCTTTACTCACATGCATGTGCTGTGTCCACAAATATTGTGCAAGCACAATAACTGTTCATCATTAAAGCTTATTTTACCTTACACAAAAAGTGAAGATAATTTACAGTTCCACTTTAAATGTATGTACAGTGTGTGAGCAGATAACTTTAAACTCTTGCTTGAGGACATTTTAGCTGTTGTTTGACATGAGAATCCAACCTGTGAGGTTATGACTACTTAAATTAAAAACAAATGGCATAATTGTTCCCCCCGACAGATTATTTTGACTTAAAAAATAAGGTTTTGGGACTAGTTGTAGACTAAATGACTTGGTCAGATGGATGTTTTTGGCCTGGTGTCCAGGCTGGCACATGGACACTGCCAGGTGCCCACTGCTCAAGGCCAGACAGCACTCTTAAGCCCTGCCACCTTTCACTCACTTTAATAGGTGGCGGTGTGAATGCCCGATGGCACTAACACCAGCCTTTGGTGGGCAGCAGGCCTGGACGAACAGAACCTCTTATAAAACTGAGAGAAAAGATGGAGAGAGAGTTATAAAATGAAAGGCTGACACCGTAAAGCACCGCTCCAACACAGAGGGAAGGCAGGGAATCACCAAAGCAAGTTACCCACCCTCACAAACACACACACACGCACACACACACACACACACACTCATCAGCCAGCCAGCCCCCGACATTTACATTAGAAGAGGAAGGACACAGTGGGCCTGTAGAGGAATAGAGGGATGGGGAGGAGAGGTCGGACACGCTATTGGGAGGTTGTAAACACTGTAAGACAGTATCTCCATGGAAGCCCGCACACTGCTCTGAGGCATCTCACCCCCCTCCATCCAGCCGCCAGCCCCCCCAGCTTTTCCAAAGCCAAGTACCCTGACCGCCGGGCCCCAAATCGGCCCCTCGCCTCGCCTGCCAGCCTGGCTGTCCAGCACAGCAGATGTGCACAGAGGAGTGGCCTTGGATGACTGGATCCCCTGGGCTTTACAGACAGCGAGGGAGGAGGAAAGACGATGAGAGTGGCCTTGACAGAGGGCTTGTGTGACCAAGGCCCTGTGTTTGTGGAGAGCTTACATTTACTGTAGGTGTCCGTGTGGGTTCATACATGTGCAAGTGTGTTTGTGAATGTGTTTCCATGTGCCATTAGTTTTTCATGTCATTCAGTTGGATTACATTTATGCCATTGCCTAATAGTAGTCCAATGTAATTAACAGTAAATGCCACATGCCACTTGTTTTCCACCAGTTATATTATGGAGTATCAGAAATTGGAATGGTTGTTTAATTTAGGTGTCTTTAAAGCTGCTATAATTATTATTTTTATATTAACAATAGATCAAAGGACTCCGAGTAATGTTACAGGGATCTCTCCTATCACCCAACTCTGCAGTTCCCCTCAATGCTACAGAGCGTTTTAGCGTCTTTTTACTGATTGTTTTGGTTTTAGGGCTCATTATTTTACTGTTTGGGTTCACCTTCACTGCTCTCATCAGCCTCATTTTCCAACAGGCAGCTGTTTTCAACAAAACAGCTTTGATAAACCCACTGTACGCTGTATTAGAAATGTATGCATTTTGCTATAAGGTCTGGAAATCTGATTATATATAGATATGTTATTTTTAAACTATTTGTACTGTCATTCTAACCAACAAGTCCTCCAACCTAAATGACAGAATAGGTCGTTTGTCAGTGGCTCCCAAAACAACATATATAGGTGCACCGGTCCTTCGTCATGGTAACAACACGTGGTTAACGTTGTGAAGCGGTCGCAGTTTGGTTAGGTTTAGGCACCAAAACTATTTGGTTTGGTTAAGGGAAAGATTATGGTTTGGGTTAAAATAACTACGTTAGTTACGTAACTTAACTTACGTATGAAAGTTAAAATAAGTCAATGTTGACTTTTGGTTTCACATGCGTCATGATCAGCGGCCTCCTGGATGAAAGTCCTGTGTTCATCCATCCACCCCGACATCCTCCCTACGTGGACTTTGGCGCTCTTTATAGGTTGCTGCCTAATAATAAACGCACAGATGACCTATACGGTCGTATTTTTGGGGAGGACAGTCTCATTCTTACATGTATGTGCTGCATTGTGGATCTGGTATATTAATGTGTGGGGTCTTGTTAGCCCTTCTTCAAATCTTCATCATCATGATCATCAGTATCTTGAAAATCAACTTTGGACCAGTCGCACCATACAAGCTGCCTGACACCTCTTGTGTTTGAATTTCCGTCTGTTGTGCTGGACAGCTAGGCTGGCAAAACTTCGCATAGTTGCTACATGTGGACTGCATGTCAGCTTTGATGTTAAACAGCCAGTTTCTGTGTGGTGTGTGTGTGTGTGTGTGTGTGTGTGTGTGTGTATGCGTTTCTATGTGTGATCAGAGGCCATACAGCAAGCTATACAGCCCTTGAACTGCACGCTGCTCCTCTGTAAAGGAAGGATGTGAGGATAGAGAGGAGGAGGAGGAGGAGGAGGAGGAGGAGGAAAACAGGTGGATTTAAATGGTGTTCTGCCTTGAATGAGCCTCCTTTGAGTCTTTGGTCCCATTATACAGCAGCTATTATGTGACCCACAGCAGCCAGGCCACTACATGGAAGTTCCTTTACAGACAGACAGGAAGACAGACATACTGATAGACACTTATTGACAGCATGGCAGACAGGCAGACGTGTTCTTGTACAACTAAATTTTACCGCCTACATTTTCAGTTGACACATTCAAACAAAAGAATTCTGAAAGTGAAATCAAAGTTTTGAGTTTTAGTGACAACTTTTTCCACATTATGGGCTCGTAAGGGTTTGGTACAATTGTAGTGCGCTGTCAGTGTCGTCACCCAACTATAACACACCTTGAGTTCAGGATAGTTCCCCCTCTCTTGTCTCTTATCTGTATTTATCTCACAGGGGGGAAAGGGACATGGGATGGAGTTGCTGGTAGATGGGTGGATGCCCTGTAAAACAGATTCGCATTCATCAGCTCTGTATAAAGGCCTTTTATTGGGAACTCTGTTCGTTAGCCCTCTCACCTCCTGTATTCACCACTTCACTCCCGGAGAGAGAGTGGGAAGCAGTTGAAAGATACACATGAGGATGGAGTAGGAGAGAAGTAAAAGGGTAGTTTAGGAAAAAACAGGCCTTCAGGGCTTTTTTTTTTTTTTACACAAAAGAGTAAGACAGAGTTAGAGAGCGAGGGAGGGAGATTGAATGCTCAGAGAGAGGGGAGAGTACAAGAGAAAAGGAGAGAGGGTTTACAGAGCTGGAGCGGGCAGCGCCTGCCAGGCGCTGAGGAATTCATGGTCGATTTGTCCTTGTTCGCGGCCGGTTTGCAATAAAAAGGAGCTGAAGGGGAGAAGGGGCTGGACCGGGCTGGGGGCAAGCAACAGATTGCAGATGCCTCTATTGGAGAGGGCTCCTTGTGAAAAAGTAGGTCCACCTCTCTGAGTCCCGAGCCACCCTTTAGAGAAAAGAGCCCTTCTCTACTGTAAAGGAGCGCTCGGGACATTGTGGGGCTTGTCAATGGCTCTCGGCTGGGGCACCGGGAGAATACAAGGAGGCCCAGTGTTCAGCGTTGCAGCTCCTTCTATAGAGGCCAGAACCGTAATGGGGGCCCTGGGGGCTCTACAGGGAGTTTAGAGGGCCCAGTTTCAATGGAGACCAAGTCTTTTTAACTGGTACATTGTGCGACTCTCTCTCCCTCTGTCCTAGAGATGGGAGAAAGGGAAATTCCTATGCAGATCAAACAGAATGTCTTAATTTCCAAATGAACGTGGGATGGCTGAAATTTGGAGGGACACAGTTTGAGACATTGAGGGGGTATTGTTAGTGTAGAGAGGCAGGGGGTTAGGTAGGTGTGTGTATGAGTGTATTCGTGTGTGTGTGTGTGTGTGTGTGTGTGTGTGTGTCAAGTGTTGTTACCACAGACGGTGGTCAGCGTGGTCCATCTCAGGTGAGATTAGAGCCAATCACGGCCTGTTAAAGCAGCTGTCAGTCAACACAGTGGACCACTGGACCCAGAGCAACCTCCAGCTGTTTTCCAGTGTGTGTGTGTATACTCTGTGTGCTGATTCTGTATGACTGTGTTAGGTAAGGTCAGTCATGAGTTGTTACGATTCTGTTTTCCCATGAAATCATTATTAAAAAGCATATTTAACTTTTTAAAACAAAGTATAATCACTTATGGCATTGAGACAGACACACACAAACACAGAAAGTCATTCAGGACTTGGTTACCCGCAACTTAGAAAAGACAAACTTTACACAGTCACCATGACCGCTGCAGACGGCTGTAGAAAATGTAGCTGATAAACAAAGTGCCGTCCAATGGAGCAACTGTAGGATTTCCCCTAACCTCAAGTCTGAATACACAGTGAGAGCTCAGGCCTTTTTATACCTCTGTTTGTCTAACTCTTCTATCTGTCTGTACGTATGCCATGCTCTTTAGAAACTCACAATTGAAATGCTAAAAGATAATTGCGGTTTATTCCTTATAACTTTGGTCTTATCTTCCCAGTTTTGGCCATTGGTTATGATAACATTGTAGTGACCAAGTGAATTGCTGAGATCTGGGAACATAACATCACTAAAACACTGACTACGTTTACATGCACAAAATATTCCGTTTTTTGCCCTTATTCTGAAAAAGACAATATTCCACTAATATTCTCGTTTACATGCAGCCGTGCATATTCCGTCTGTGTTTGACAGGGGTCGATGTCCTAACATGTTGTTTATCATTATTAGCATCAAAATAGGATTTTTTCAAAGTTTTCCACTGGTAGTGGACTTGTTCGACCGTGCGAACTCAGCCTCCCTCTTTCATTCATTCAATCACCTTCTTGAAAAGGTCAGCGTTGCGATATTTGAGCATATCCGAAAACCTGTTGATATCCAAGTCTTTCATAATGTTTAAAAGTAGGTGTGTTTCTCCTTCTTTCTTTTGTGCATGCATCTGTACCCCAGCCTTGCAAAGAGTTGTCTAGTTGGTTTGTTTACAACACACAGAGCTGACCGTAAACAGGCAAGAGGCCGCGTGTCGCAAACTGCACTAAAAACCCCACTAAGACGCATATTCTGAATGCGCTGTATACATGTCCAAAGAATGCTCCTAAAACCCGATTAATATCGACATATCCCACATGTCTTAATCAGGAAATGCTAAATTCAGAATAGGGCCTAATTCGGAATAGCCAAACAGAATATGCTGTTTACATGATCCGTATCAAATTCATTATACTGTCATATTTGGAATAATAGTGGAAAATGAGTGTGCATGTAAATGTAGGGCATTCATGGTGTTGCACTGGTTTGTACACACGAAAAGTGACAAAGCAGTTGTGTGAAAAATAAGAGTTTGAGAAAGAAGCGGGTGTGATTGTCAGATTGGCGGTTTCGGAAAATTACAGAACTTGTCGGACGCGCCCCCCCTAAATTCCGAAAGGTGTGGGGTGAAGAGGTTTCAAACGCTGTTGTGGTCTCACTTATTTCAAATGGGTTTATATTTTAAAAGGTCTGGTTGTGATTTGTTATAAAGTTATTGGCCAAACAGCAGTTTTGCTGTGATAACAAACTCTTTGCACTGAAATCATGTGATACACAACTGTGCTTTTGAAGCTATTGTAAATTGTTGAAGCTATTCTAAACTGAACACTAAGACGCACACACACTAACTCCCTAGTTGAAACGGTCATCATCCATGAACTCCTGAACAGGAACCAGCGCTTCCTGCAGAATTCCCTCATCTCGCCAGCTGTCTGTAATATGTGTATGTGTGAGTGTGTGTGCTTTATCTATGCATGCAACAGAGATACAGGGAGATGAGAGAGCGTGACACCTCTGACTGCCAGGTTCCTCCAATTGTTAGACAGGAAGCCCGCTCCAACTCCAGATAAAAGAAAACGAAAAGGAAAATACGGAAGAGAGACGGAGAGAGAGGGAGGACAGGGAGTACATAGAAATGCTCGCTCACCCCGGGGAGACAGTAGTGCAAAGGTGAGGGTTGTGGAAGAACAGAGAGCCCGTGAACAACAACAAGAATAACAACAGCACGGTGAGTCAGGCCTGTGGTTTAGAGGCTGCACTCAGCTGGTTCGGTGAGTGTGTGTGCTGAGGAGAGAGACCATGTAATGACGCACAACCTTGTGACACCTGTTCACTATCTGTAGGGTTCCCACACACACGTATGCCACAAAATGTACGTTTTTACATTGACTGTGTTTGAGATATCGGTATCCTTTGTTCTTTTCTATTTCCCCGTGTGTGTGTGTGTGTGTGTGTGTGTGTGTGTGTGTGCGCACTTGAGTACCTATACAACAGGGGACATTTTGAAGGTGCACTGTTGGCCTTAAATCATGTTAAAATTATGTCTAAAACCATGTGGTTAAATTTCATGCCCTTACTTTTTTTTTTTAAGTAAAGTGGCTGGACAATTTTCTGAATATTTGTGTCACAGGGATATGTTGACAACATTAAAGTTAAATTATCATTTTTTAAAAGACATAAAGAATGGCTTTGTACCTATTCAGTTTGTGTTCACCACAGTCAGTTTCACTGCAGGCTGTGGAAGACTTTTTGCTTCTTTGATAGGTAGACATCAGTCAGGGTTGCAAGCCAGCTTGCAATTTTCTTGGAAAAAATGAAAAAAAAAGTATATAAGTGCATAAGAAACAGTTGTCCAAACTTAGTCATTGTAGAATGATAGTCCACTGTTGGTAATATAGGAAGGTGTGTGTGTGTGTGTGTGTGTGTGTGTGTCTGACACCTAATGGTCCCAAGATATGGTATAGCTCTTGTTTTGAAACTAATCTTAGTGGGTTTTTTTTTTTAAACCATTACGTCACGTCTTCTGCCTTATACCTAACCAAAGAAACATGAGTATCGAAACTGAGAACAATGACGCACATTTACCTCCTGTCCCTAAAAGGTATTGTTATTGTGTAGAAGTATTGATTCTGCATGTACAATACACTTGTTTATGTTGTATTAGTAAGTGACCCCAAACAGTGGAATCTCCTGTGTAATCTTTGTGATGTTTTGATTAACAAAGGTTTTCTCACAAACCCTGTGTGGGTACTTGACTCAAATTTGACCTTTGTCTAAGCATCTGGCATCTGAATTTTAGTGATAAACAATGATTTCACACTCAGTTTCTGTGACTTTTACACACTGATAATACTGAAATTCAAGTCAAATTTGAAACAAAGTTCGACATTTTGGGAATTACAGCTGTTTGCTCTCATATCTGAGAGTGGTATAGATCTTCTCACCTAACTCTTGGCAAGAAAACCAACAAGAGTATTTCCCAAAAGTATGCCAGTGATGACTTTTAACATTTTTAGTAATGACATGCAAAAGGTTGCTAGTTGCGGTGGAAGAGTGTTAAACAGGAGGCTGGTTTAGCTTTAATGGTGTTTACAGTTGATCCATTGTTCCTGGAGTTGCTTCCTCTTATTGTCTGCTTTACATTGATAAACAGACAACAGACACATACGTGCACATACAAGGGAAAACACACATAAAAGTATGATCACATGCTTCAGAATGGCACACTCACACAGTCCTTGCTGCTGTCCATCTGTTCAGCAGGTCATGTAGATGTGATTGATGTCACACCGGCCATGCTAAGTGCTTGTGCACCACTCTCCCGTCGTCGTGGTTACCCACTGATGGGCGCATATTGTCACGGTGACAGTTTAAGGGGATGAACCGGGACTGGCTCTCCGAACGTGCGCTTCATCAGGTCTGAGATTCCATGTTGTTCCAGCGTGCTTGAAGCACCAGCTGGGTGGAGTCAGCAGCAGCAGGATAATGAAGCTATTGTCAATGAAGCTGCAAATCAGAGATAAACATAAACAGACAACCTGTGGTTATCTAAACTCTGGGGCACGGTGCACTAAAGCCCCACTCATCTGGCAGCCTGGGCAGGGTTACACTGAGAGCACAAATTAATACTGTATGACTCATGCTTTATGTTTATATGTCTGTTTGTTACGTTGTTAGGGTTGGACCATTGTAATTTCAATTGCTGATATTTTGAGCTGAAACCAATCTTCAATGAAAACACTGTAAGTCATTGTCATCTACTTCAGAGGGGTGTTATTCTTTTTAATGCATGTAATTACGTTTTATGTATGTAATTTTATGTAATTAAATGTGCCAGTTTCATTGGGCTTCAAACAAGTATGCATGAATATTGATTTTTATTAATTATTATAATTGCTAGCTTGGGTTCTGGTGGAGTGATATAGTGGCCCAGGATGGTATATATGCACAGACACGTCTGCCCTCACAAGCAGAATACGGTGGGTTACATGTTGAATATTGCAATTGTTGGTATAAAAAGGTCAAATGTAGAGTTATGAAATGTTGGTACAAAACCACTTTTATCAGTATTAGCATCTGTCTTCTAAAAAACCTGTGCCTTGTTCATACTATTATAACTTAAGGATAAGGTTGGTGATATTCTATGGTTTTCTATGTTTTGCACTGGGTGACATGTTCCTTCATTACCATGAACACCACTCAACCCCACATAGACCATCCTGCTGCTGGAAATACTCACTAGAGCACTTAATGTGTATTTATCCACCAATAAAAATAGTCCCCAAAATTGCACTATTTACTCCTGTTTGAGTAACATTTGCTAAAAACTACAGCCAGCAGTTTTAGGAAATTACTGAGCCTTTTAAAAACGGGACAATATTTTCGTGACCTGTGTTGCGGAGAAGCAACACTACCACTACAAATTTGTTGACAGTAAGAGAAATATAGAATATCGCCGTCCATATCCTTTAACCGAATCTTTGTGAGTGACTAACAATTTCTAGGAGCAGCATCATTCTCTAGATAACAAATAAAATCAACAAAATCCTTAGTCACAAGGCACTTCTGCACAAACTGAATTAACCACATGTCTGAAATGAGTCATGGCTCAAACAAAAGATCAGGCCGAACAATGGAAAGTCTATTCATGGCCTTGAGACAGGTTTCACAGTAAGACATGCTGCACAGCAGTCACCTGTTTCACCACTGGCAGCCATTTATTAAGTTATCCTTTATTGATCGCCGTAGAGAAATTCATTCTCTGTATTTAACCCATAAGTGTTAGGCCTTAGACTGGTCAAAGGCACTGACAGGAGAATTTACCTAACAGACATGTTTTGATGGCGGGGGAAAGCCACACAAACACATGAGAACATGCAAACTCCAGGACCTTCTTGCTGTGAGGCGGCAGTGCTAACCACTGAGCCACCAGGCTGACAGCTATCTGCAGAAAAGTGTCTCAGTATGTGGGTCATGTCCGTCAGCCTCTAATCTTCTGTGATGCCGACCTGTTTGAACAGCCAGCAGGTTCTCACCAACACAGTTATGTAAGAGCTGAATGGACGCCCAGCAAAGACACACAGAGAGACAGAGGGAGAGAGAGAGAGAGATTGGTTTGCACTTGTCATAGTTAATTTACCTGAGCTCTACAATTAGACAGGAATTTCTTGGCACCTCAGAGTTTTTGTTGTGTGAGTGCATGTGTGTGGAGAAGAAAAATGGAGTGTGCATGAGTGTGTGTTTGTGTGCAGTAATGAGCAGGTGTTTGGCTAAACAAAGTTGGGCAGCTGGAGATTCCCCCATGTTGCGCCAAGACTAACATTAGACACGTACCGCAGGTTAATCGGATGCCACATCTCAGCAATTGAATGGAAAATAACTAGTGCAACACCTACTGACTGTGCTTAACTCTTTCTGTGCCAGCTCAAGAACTGATGATAGCTCAGGTTTCACGGCTACTTCTATAATTGAAATCTTCTATTCAGCATTAAAACTAATCTGCCTGTGTGATCATCATTGAATTTGATCAAAATGTTGCCTTTAAACATTTGTATTCTGTGCCAAAAGTGATCCCTAATCTTACAGGCTTTTCACGCTGTGTATTCTTAGCCCCATTTCACACTGGAACCTTTAAGCCCTGTGTTTAGTCGATTTTCAGGGGATAACCCCGCAAACTCAGAGCTGACCTTGCTCCGGAGCAGGGCTAGGCTAGTCTTGGTTAGCCCACTTGAAATGTGCCAGGATTGTGTCAGTGTGAAAGCTTTCTTAGCCTAAGACTAACAGCTCGCTTAGCCTGGGGGTAAGTGCAGTGTGAAAAGCCTATTAATCTTTTATTTGTTGCCTAACCTTTGACCTTAACCATACTGCAGTTGTTATTTGTGGATATTCTAGAAAGTAATAATTTAAACAAAACTAAGAGTCTACAGCCATGCTAACGGCTCTGTGAGGCTGTACTGTAGCACAGTGGTGCTTTAAGCTAAATGCTAACATCAGCATACTAACAAGCTCAGAAGGACAATGCTAACATGCTAATGTTTGGTAGGTATACTGTTTACTATGTTCATTATCTCAGTTTAGAATATTAGTAGGCTAACATTTCTAATTAGCACTAAACACAAGAGATTGCCATTAGTTTTTCAGGTATTTGGTTATAAACCAAAGTACTGGACAAGATGAAATCCTAAGGGATCACCAAAGCTATTACAATTAATTCTAAATTTTACTCAAAATGTTGTACCAATCCATCTAGTGTATGTCGAGATGTTTCACTGGATAAGTGAAAACTTTGACCTGCTGGAGGCCCTAGAAGAAAAGAAAGGTGATCACCAAAGTCCCTAGCTGTGTCTCAAATCGCGTACTTCCGTTAGTACACTTACATGCAGTATACTGTGTACACTATGTACTGACTTGTGTAGTGCGTTAATTTTGACAGGGTAGTGTTGTCTCAAATCGAATACTGCTGTTGCGCACTTACCGGAAATGACGATTGCAACCCTTGACCGCGTCTTCTTCTTCTTTTTAATGGCGGATTGCAACCGGGCGGAGCATTATCGCCAACATTTTACCACGATTGCCGCACGCCGAAATATCTGCCAGCTTGTTTGTTCACTTGACTTCAATTCAATTATATTAAAAAAGAATAAAAAATGAACGTGCTTTTACTTTTAGCCGTAACAATTGCAACCGCGGCCGCCATTTTCATACGTTGATGGTCCCTCCCCTTCTGCTACGTAGCCAAGATGGCGACCGTTGAGGGTGAGAAGTGTACAGCGTTCCACACTCAACTTTCTGACCGTTTGGGTACATCATCCGGGTACTCATAGTACACTGCATTTTGCCATACTTGTCAGTGTGAACGCACTCATGCACTCTAAATATTAAGTGTAAGTACGGAAGAACGCGATTTGAGACACAGCACCTATGATTCATCCATTCATACAAAATCCCATGGCAATTAATCCAAAAGTTGTCAAGAAAATTTAAAAGTTTATCACTGAATGCCATAGATATGATGGATAATATGGACTGGTCTTGGTTTTTCAAAAACATCAGCCCAACCTTAGAACACTATGTAAGCCCGATAGTCACTAGTTATTATAGCTTTAGTCTGTCGCACCATGGACACCTCAGAAGGCCATTGACTGCTGCAGGGTTCACACATGTGACCTAAAATTCTATGATTATCACAGATTTCATCTTCTTCAGGCTATCAATCACTTTCTGTGAGGGTTAAGGCAATGTCAGATTTCAGCAGTGTTTTCACAAGGGTTAAAACAACATTCCTGGTCTTCACATTTTTCTAGGTTGGGTGATAAGAGTGTTGATACAGTGAACTTGCCAAGCCATGTTCTCCTGGAAAGTGATTCATCTTTTTAGGGAGAGGTAAGATGGATATGAATGTGATTTACTACTAAGACTTACAATGTGATTACATTCATTTTACACACAGCTCTTGGAGCCTTTGTTTGGCTTCTACAGTGGCCGGCGTGCAGTTACATGTTTCAAGTGCATATGAATGAATGACCTCTCCATCCCTCTGAGCCAAAGTGACTACACACCACATACACTGAAGAATAACTAAATATGAAGGAATATGATTTTCTGTGTGCAGTAAAGTACCGTTTTTATTAATATCCACCCCAATCTAAAGTAAATCAGACATCCACAACCCGTAGACTCAGACACACACACACACACACACACACACACCTGGGAATGACATCATGGTGTACAGAGGCCTGATAAGGTCATTAGTCAACAAAAGCAATGACCTGTTGCATAAGAAAGTGGCACTGAGTGATTGACTGAGACAACCATGCATGCACCACACATGAACACACACAAAGTGGGCTACAAGTAGTTAATGATTACGGGAGTAATGTGATAGGCTTTGCTATTGCACCTGTCATATCAAGGATAGGTTGGCTCCCGCCTGTTTCTCACAAACCGTCATTGTTTTCACTGGCATGCAACACTGGCCACAAACAAAGCCAGTGTGTGTGTGTGTGTGCATGTGCGTGTTCATGCCAATTTGTGAGTGTGATTATGTGTAGAGTTCAGTGCCAGTTTGTGTGTATAAGGTGTGGGTTTGAAAGTAGCTGTGCGTTTGAAAGGTGGCAGTGTGTTTGTGTGAGTGGCCGAGAGAGAGACAGAGAGACAGACAGACAGACAGACAGACAGACAACATTGTACCCACCAAAGTAATTGCAGAGATCTCAGAAGACAGGATCATCACTAAAAATAGGTCCAAAGGGACAAGAAACATGAGTAGTAAGACAATTATATATGTTGTAAACAAGCTGAAAGTTTAGTCAGATTAGCTACGAATGTATTTGGGGGAAAACCAAAAGTTAGCACGCCTGTAAAGTTGATGATTGTTAACAAATGTTGTGGCTAATAAATCAGTTTGGGGGTTTGTGTACAACCTGTCTGATCATCTAACTGCTCATGTTTTTGCACTGACTGACCTGTTTTTAGTGAGACTGTCATGTTCCAAGGTCCCAGCAATAGCTTTGGTGAGTTCGGTGTTGTCAAAACCAATAGGACCAACGGCCAGTGGTGGAAGAAGTATTCAGATGTTTTACTTAAGTAGCAATACCACAGTGCAGAAATACTCTGTTACAAATAAGAGTCCTGTATTCAAAATTTGACTTCAGTAAAAGTACATAAATAATCAAATACCAAAGGTCAAAGTACTCATTATGCAGAATGGCCCATTTCAGAATCATATATATTATATTACTGGATTATAATTACTGATGCATTAATATGTAACGGTGGGGCCAATTTTAATTAGCCTACTTTATATACTGCTGGGTAGCTTAACTTATAATAACATATCATAATTTATTAGTTGATTTATATTTTATATTAATAATCTAAATCTGCAAAGTAACTAGTTACTGCAGCTGTCAAATGAATGGAGTGAAAAGTACAATGTTTCTCTCTGAAACGTAGTGGAATAGAAGTAGAAAGTATCATTAAATGGAGGTACAATTACTTCAAAAGTGAACTCAAGTACAGTACTTGAGTAAATGTACTTAGTTACATTCCCCCACTTCCAATGGCCAGAACTACAAAAACAACTTCTAATAACTCACTTTGGTTAAGGTATGATTTGTTCCACCTCACCATACCCAGCTGAGCCCATGACCCGACATCTTTGACTACATGTGGACAACGCCCAAAACACCACTTTGAAAGCCAAGTGTGGGAAAATAAGATGACTGACAGTATCCAGATAACAGGGTTTCCTTTTCATTCCTGTTATCAGGCCGACTTAATAACCACAGTGTTCTCTCACACTGCTGAACCTTAATAGGAACATACCTGTAGCTGCTTATATTTCATCCCAGTGACAATATCCAAGGTCTCTACTTAGTCGAGACCTGGAATCTGCAAGATTCAACACGGAGCAGACAGCAGTATTTTAAGAGCAACTACTGAAATGCACAGAATGGGTGTGTATCGCAAGGCACATGTATCAACCTGCGGTTGGCTGTGTTTGATTTGTATTATTCAGTTTAATCACATACAATGCTTGTATCTGTCACGGGGTAGGTGTCACACAGCCATAAATCAGTAAGAACTTGTGATCTGTATCCACATGTCGAGACTGTCTTTTTTTCTAAAAAACAGCCGTTGTTTGTCTGTTCCTATGAACCTGACAGGACATTCAAGAAGGAATCAAAGACAACAACAAAAAATTGTCTGTGATTCCCTAAAACAATACATTAAAGAAAAACAACCTGAGTTGAAGCTTTAATGTTAGTTTTGACCTCACAGCCTGGGCCAAAAGGGTTAATTAAAGGGGCGGAGCTTCAGTTTGTTTAATGCCCAGGGGTGCAGTGACTCAGTTGATTGACAAGCGGCCATTTCTGTCATTGCAGGCATAGCAGAGGCAGCAGAAACCCCTGAGCCTGTGGTGTTTTTCCAAGCTGAAGAGATGTAACAGTGGGGGATGGGGGGAGGACAAGTGTAGCTTGTCATGTATATATAGAAATGACATATTATAAGTCTTTAAACAGTACCAGCGCAATTATAACCTGAGTTATCATCAAACAGAAGTTCAAGTTGCTGAGGCCAATGATGACATTTTAACAAGAGAGCTGCTACATGACATTAGTTACTAAAAAAACAGTCCCTGGGAACAAAGATTTGCTGCAGTTAATGATAACTTATTTTACTAGATCGGCAAACACAATGATACAGACCTATCTTATTTCTTAACATGAAGTTTACAAACACTGGTAGAGCAGAAAATTATGCAAAAAAATACAATAACAGTATACAGTAGTCCAGTTTCTCAGCAGACATTTTGGCATGTCCTAACAGAAAAACACAGGTGTAATTAATAACCTTAGCGATGGCTGCATTTTATTCTCTTATGAACTCTAATTGTTATTAATTGCACCCGTGTCATGGCAAGTCAAAATGCCTGCTGTGAAAAGGTCTTAAGCAAAACCAGAAGCACAAGCGTCTCAATAGCTTGAGAAGAATCTGCTGAGTTTGCCTTGAAAATTGGTGTTTAGCTCGGGTAGCAAGCTAACTGGCCAGCTAGATAGTTTAGCAAGGCAATTTTTCAGCAAGTCAACAAATAAATGTTAACATGCTAATCACTACTAGCTAGGCTACGACTAGCCACATAATATTAGCTATTGTGCTAGTCGAGATATATTTGGATACATAGTAAAATGCTATGTTCTGAGAAATAACTGTGCTATGCAGAAACATTTACTCCTTAAATCAGTCTTACATACAATACAATATCTGAAATGCATTTACAGCTGCTACAGAGTAACCAAGTATGCCATGGAGTGTGTGCCAGTTACCTGTTTGCTAACCTAGCTTAGACTGTGGAGGCTACAGTCTGCTACACTTCTTGTGCCTTCTGCCTCAGACAATTTTTATGCTAATCTTTATTCAAAGGGTTCTACTAGCATTTTGCTAACAAGTGGAACTGCACCCCCAGGTCTCTGACCGAAGGTTTTGTGGAATCTGGCCCAGCATATTAGCATATTAGTTGGAATATAAAAACTAAGTATTTAGATGCAACGGCTATATCATAAGGTCAGAAACACAATTAGCTTAGAATACCTGCCTTGAACACCTGACAGGCCCTCCGTATCATCTACAGTTTATCCTTCCAGAGTAGACATATGCATGTGTTGAAAATAACAGTGATATGTTTGTTTCCCAGGCAAGTGCAATGAGTGTGTGAAATGCAGGTCAGGTGAGTCATCTTCTTCTCTGACAGTGCTGTCTGTTTTTTCACACTCGAATGGAAAACTCCACTTGTGTGTATGTGTGTGTGTGTGTGTGTGTGTACGGGCAAAGACACACACGGGCTGATTCATACACTTTTATGACTGCCCTGACAGCGGGGCACAAAGCTGTGCTGAAAGGCCCCAAGGACATGCAGGAGTGTGCATGCTTACACACAAACACGTACTCACACACACGCGCGCGCGCACACACACACACACACACACACACACATAAACAACTACTTTTTCCCTCCCAATTTTCTCACTATCACAGAACTGATGGTATCACAAGTATCTTTCTACATACAAACTCACAAATACATGCACAAACACACAATTTCTTTCTCTCATCACCAAGTTCCTCACTATCACACATACACACACACACATACACACACACACACTAGCTGAGTTGCTGATGCTATAAAAAGACAGCAGTGTTTAACCCGTCCTTGAAACTGAACAGACGGCCAAAGACACACACAAATACACACACACACACACTGTGTCACAACTCCAGTCTATATTACATACTGCGCTGTTTATGTTTAGAAATGACAGCTCTGTCTGGCTCAGTGTCCTATATGCATGCAGTGGGGATGTAAAGTGCCAGCGTGTCTACTAAAATGACCACTCAGGCCTAAACCACACACACAAACACACACTCAAGGTTTCCCTCGCTTCCCAAAATCCTCCTCTTTTCAGTGCAGCTTCCCGTGCGCTTACCTGCATAATGTTCCACATGTAAAGATGAGCATTTTCACTTCTGTGTGTTTGTTTGTGTATGTGTGTACAGTAGTATCTGGTTCACAGTGGCCATCATCAGTTCATCCGTCAAACCACAACCTGTGCACCCATAAGGTTTCTCCACTGTGAGTCCATTTGCTATTTCTAGAGCGGAGCTGCACTTTTACTCAGCTTTGTCCTTTTGCTGTTGTTTAGTTAGCTGCTTTGTGTCTGTTGTTTTCTCTCACTCACACTCACACACTCACACACACACACACACATGCATGCACACCAATACATCAAATCACATTTAGGGACCAGTAGCACCAATACACACCAAAACAGAAACACACACTCATGAACACACAGTAAAGCAGAAGTGCTGCTCAGCTGTGTTACTGAAGTCCTCCCCTTTTGTGTCACACTCCTCTGTTTCTCTCGTTAACCTCCTCAGTCCTCCCTCTATCTGTCCATTTTGTCCTTCTCATCTTTCTCCCTCTTCCCTCCTCCCCCTCTCACCCTCCCAGTGATGTTGTGACCCTTGACCTGCCATTGACCCTCGCTGGTTTCACTGGTGGCATTCCAGCCATGGCTGCTGTCTGATGTCTGGATGCAAACACAGGTCACTAGGCAGTTTTTATTATTAAGAATTTTATCTAAGGTATTTATTTATTTGTTTATTTAATATTTACTAGTTAGTGGGGTGTTACACAACTCCTTCAAGACTCACAGCTTAAGTTAAATTGACCTAACCTCACTTTTTTTGTGCAAAACACCACCCTTTCATTAAGATAAGACTAACTGAATAGTTTGGGGAAATGCGCTTACTTGCTTTCTTGCCAAGATTTAGATGAGAAGACTGATACCACCCTCATATATGTCAGTTAGCTTAGCTTAGCATAAAGACTGGAAGCAGGGGGAAACAGCTAGCCTGGCTCTGTCCAAAGGTAAAACAAATAACCTACCAGCACCTCTAAAGCTAAGCATTTATCACATTATCTTTTGTGGCAAGAAAATGGCAAGTTGTGGTTTTACGGGGGGTTCTGTACAGGACTGTTTCTTAACTTACTTAAACTTCCTAATGTTAAAGTCACTGTGAGGTTGCCAGGCAACCAGGAGATTTACCTTTGGACAGAGCCAGGCTAGTTGTTTCCCCGTTTCCAGTCTTTATGCTAAGCTAAGCTTTTACCGGTGGTCTCAATCTTCTCATCTAACTCTCGGCAAGAAAGTGAATATGCCTATTTCCCAAAATGTCGAGCAATTTCTCTAATTATTCCTGCAGGTAAACTGATTGATCAGTTGATTCAATATTTCATTGAGGCAGGATGCAACTGGGTAGTTTGGGCCTCAGGCCTTTTGGATAACAAAGTCGCTTCATTGTTAACCTCACTGTCTTCACTTCCTTCCAGGCTGCCCCTAACTAGGTTTGGGTTAAGGTTTTGTTGTTGTTGACATACATTACACTCCTCCTTACACTGCAGTCACTGATCAACATAATCTTTATTTACGTCATAGTAAACTTCACTTTGAACCTGTATTTGTGTGTGACTTCTTTTTAGTCACTTGCTCTGGACCTGTATTTCTTTCTTTTTTTTTCCCTTTCTTTTTTTACATCCTTTAAAAGTAACCCGTTTTATGGTGTTATTAAACTCAACTAAGCAATTACAAAGATTAGGAAAGGAGTGGAGGTGTAACAACGTGGCTCCTTGACATTATTGGCAATGTCCAAAGCCCCTCACTTCCTTCACTTTAAACACACAATCTGGCCTTCAAATCCAACTAAAAACCTTATTATGCCACGTTCTCACAATGCCTCAAGTTTTAAATCTTTGGATCATAATGCACCACCTCTCATCACCACCACTGTACATGAAAAACCATACAGAATGGTCATATCTGATAGCTATGATCTTTACAACAATGTGTCCATACAGCACATTCTGTGCCTATAAATTACATTATCAATCAGACTTTAAAAAGTCAACATTTGCACTTGTGCTATTAGTGGTCTCCTGAGCTGTGTATACCTGGATATAATGCAGTATTCCTGTGTGTGTAAATGTACCTGTAAGTGTGTTTAAGTCTACGTGTGTGTCTGCATGTGCATGTCTGCCACCATTGTGAAGGTCACAGGGATTATCAGCAGGGTTGTGTGTGGGAGTGTTAGTTGAAGCATGTGCATGCATGCAATAGGTTTGTGCATAATATTTAATGTCTGATTTGTGTTCCTCTGTGCAAGCCTTTATGGACAGCAACTGCTGTGTGTGTGTGTGTGTGTGTGTGTGTGCTTGTGTGTGTGTGTGCGTGTGCGTGTGTGTGTGTGTGTGTTAGATTCCAGCAGGCTGTAGATCATTCGCAGGTATGACAGGTCAAACTACAATCCAGATGGCCTCACAGACTCCTGGGCTGCATTCCAAACAGAAACACACTTTGCTACAATGTGACCTCACTCACAACCTACTGTATATATATATACACCAAGCAGGTATGCCTAACAGTCAATCCTGATTTAAACCCAAACTTAATAACTGACACTTCTAGATGAATCCCAACTGTGTAGTGAACAAGGACACATTGTTAGGTTCCAAGATTTTGAAATGGAATGGTGCCTGTTACTCACTGACACACTTCACAACCAACAGCTATCTGGGATCCATAAAGAAATAAACACACACACACACGACAGGTTGAGTTTAGCTTTTCTAGGAGCCACTATCTCCTCTTTCAGACAGCGCTGAGTATCTCTGCTGCGATAGCCTCAACAGGGTAGCACAATATGTGTCGGTGCCCGTGTCTGCTGTTAATTGTTTATTATAGTAGACGTCCTTGGCCACAATGGCCTACTTTGCTATAATTAGCATATTTCTTATCAGTCTGCTCTCCGAGGGTAAAAGGGAGGAAGTGAGAGATAAAAATGTGAAAAAAAAAAAAATTAGAAAAGAGAAGTAAGCAAAGATAGTCTGACAGAGATGATAGAGTGACCTTCAGTAAAGCAATGGTCTTGCTCTCTCTCACCAAAAACCGCTGGAGTATGATGAACGAAAATGGAATGAATGGAAAGAGTGGAGCGGCACAGAGAGATTTAAACCGGACCTCAGATCTAAATCAGAGACAAATGTCAGCGTTGGCTCGTCCATCTCACCTCATGAGTCAGGGGTGATGTCCTCAACATCTGTCATCGGGCTCATTTCTCTTTCCTCTCTTTTCTTTTTCCATCCTTCCGCTTCCATTGCTGACTCCAGGACAGTTGTGGATGACAGCATGCGATGACAGCTCGCTTAAAAGGAGTACTTATAAGTCATATTGACTTATGACAAGAAATCCACAAGCAGATATACCTCTCTGTATGCATTATTGGTTTACTTTGCTAATGTGCAAACTGCTGCGGTAAGTTGAAAGAACTGCAGAAGCTTTATTTCATCTAAATATGCAAACAAGCACCAAAAAAAACGGACAGATTTGTGACCGTAAATACTGAAAAATGAAATAGAAATGTTGCCTTAAAGTGCGGCTAAACACAGATTAAAAACTTTGAAGAAAAACATTCTATGCTAAGAGTATCATGAATGTGTATAGTGCATTTCTGTGTGTGGGTTTGTGTGTGTGTGTGTTCCTTTTCACTGTTCTTCCTCATAACAGGATATGACAGATATGGAAAGACTGTTGGCCGTCTCACTGGTCGGGCTGCCCCTACACACACGCGCGCACGCACACGCACAGGTCAGTCAGGCTACCACTGTGATCGGATGTCCACCTTTTCCATGTAAATGTCGCTTCACATCTGGGTTTTTTTTTCCATGACATAAACCCTCCTCTCCTCACAGAACACGTCTGTGCATCCATTAATAAGGTCTGAGTTCCCTGTTATCGCCACGCAGCCTTCACAGTAAAGGTGGAAATGACTGACGTTTACAACGTCCTACAACCTTCAGTGAAACATAAACATGACAGGCAGGACAAAGGGTAACATACATTCAGGTTAACAGGACAGGATACCTTGGATAACAATAGCACAAGTGGGGTACACATACGACTAATTTATAGGTTTGCAGATTTCAACCTTTTTATTAAAGATAGGATCAGCCATCATTTATGTCTGATAAGATGGAGGTTCCCCCATCTTGCTGCATGTTGATTAGATATCACACAAGAATGCAGCTACATTTCTAATGTCTGTCAAGAAAACTCATTTCAGGGCAGTGTGAAAAACTGTGTAATAAATTGCTCCCAGCTGTGAACATGTCACTGGATCGGAGACCATTCATGCAAAGGGAATCTTATCTGGAATTGTTACAAAATCTGACAAAAAGGAGCAGCTACCCCACCTAAAAGCCTCCAAATGAAGTGGTAGCAAATCTTGCAAAACTGTTGGCTTGTTTACAACCTGGATGATTCTCTGAAAGCTCATGTTTGTTGCCCCTTTGGACCTGTGCTTAGTGATGGCCCCAAACTCAGAGATCTCCGCAATTACTTTGGTGAGTACAATGTCATCATAAATCTATAAAACTAATACCTGGAATTAGGAAATATAATCCAAGTTATAATAAAGGTTTGGAAAAGATCATGGCTATGGCAAATGCATTACGATTAAGATATGGCTTAAAACTCAAGTAAGGTTAAAAAAGTTTGCCATCATGGTTTAAAGAAGCCAATATTGAATGCTGATGGGAGACGGAAATGTCCAGTGTCAAAGTCACATACTTTGTACGCTCAATCATCCATCCTAAGACCTTTTGTATAGCAGTATACCAACTTAAAATTCCTTCTGCCTTTGCTACTGTAAGAGGACAGACATTATTCACACAACTGCAGGAGGTAACCATTGTGGAAAACATAAACAAAGGTCATTTACGACTTTGAATGAGGACCAATGTGTGAATATAAGTCCAACATTTACTCTCCTTTTAGCTCTGTTTTGGTCTTCACCAACTACTGATAGATCTTTAGCTGCCAAATACTACACTATGATCACCAGCTAGTCCCTAACTTTGTCTTTCAGCTCTGACAGGTAGCTTGCAGAGGGTTCATCAGAGCTGTTTTTGCTGAAAACAGCTGCCTATCCTGAAAACAGCATTGATGCAGAAGGTGAGACCAAAACAAAACGGTAAAGTTGTGGGACTTAAAACCAAAACGACGAGCTGAAAGATGTCACTACTTTGTCACTATGAGCAGTGGCATACGGAGGCAGCGCCAGGCCCAAATACAAGATGGTCAAATCGGGCCTGCCCATCACAATCACACCTAACAGCAAAATGCACTGCACAGCTGACGCCTAAATTAAATTATTACTAGGAAAACAGACTGCAAGGCCGAGATAATAGACTAGGCTACCTGACAAAATCTGGTGGGAGCACCATAACAGAAAAAAACATTAGTGACAGCGTACCTTGACACAGATGAAAACACAATGGTGACGGCGCACCTTAACAAATATGAAAACATTATCGGTGACGGCGCACAATGAATGACACAAATGAAACGTACTGGTGACGGTGCACCTGCACATTGCATGTCTGTGCATAGACCTTATAAAGAAAAAGCACACGTGTGTAGGTTGATTATTAGTCAAATAAATAATAAATACGTTCTACTTACATCAGTTAGCCTATATCCAGTGGTGCTGGGTGGCGCGCCGGTGCTAGCATTAACAGGTGTCTAATCGGCTCTTGCTCAGTGGAACAACTAGTGCTTGCTATCTCGTCTTTCTTTTTAAAGGAACTTCTTATTTTTGGAAGCTTTGCTTTTTCTTTCCCGGCTGCTTCTTTCAGTTTTCGCTTCTGAAACCCGCTTTTGTGTTTGAAGTCCATTGTTCGACTCTCACTTGCATGCTGTCTTGAAACTTTGCTAGCTAGCTAACTCTTCTGTGTGGATTTTGCTACACATTAGTACGCATGTACAATTATCATAACCCAGAATTCCGCGGGCGCACTTTGCACACTTTTGAACATGAAATCGCCCATTAATCCTTATTTAAACTTAACTTAGAAATGTAACATAGAGATATTAGTTAATAAACTAGGATATATGTTTGTTTATGTAAAAGTGTTTTATGTTATTGTGTTGTTATTGACCTGGCGAATGATATCCAAGTATGAGACACCATGGAGCAGATGAGTTGGCGCATTGAGTACTATAAATATTTGCAGCAAATTAATTTCCTGAAAGTCACTTATTGATAGCAATATTTTGATAATGTGGACACTAAGGTAATTATAGTATCTGCTTATGGAAACATTGCTGCTGACATACAATGACACTATTCACATTACATCTTCATCATTCATCATTTCATCTTTTGCTAATATATAAATAGTGATTAGAAAAAAAAAAATGCCAAAACACATACCTACCAAATACCATTAAGGCTTAAGTGTTGAAGAGGTGAAGGGAAAGGAAGGCTGTATATTTAACCGACACGCCCGGCCACAATGGGGATAGAAGGGGAGCAGGCTGAAGCGTTTGTGCCCCGGCCTGTCCTGACAGCCCCCAGCAGGACGATGAAACAACACGAGCCTGTCAACACCTTCAACCGTCCACATCACAGCCAGGACACTGCTGTCAGCAGGGCGCTACACACACTGTCGCACACACACACTCATTCACATACCACCGCCAAACACACATACTCACATAGAGAGGGGCAGATACCCCCCACCTACTCACACACACGCACACACACGCCCACAGAATCAACTGAATGTTTGGTTAGCCTGTTTGTGCCTGTCAGTCATCTTTTCACTCTCCCACACATTACCCACACATACATGGATGGAGTCAGTCAAGTCTGGGTAACAAACAGGTGTCAGTTCATCTTTAGTGATGTCACTTCCTCTCTTTACCTCTGTCTTTATCTTTTTTACTTAAGTGAATTCTCTAATTTCATCTTTCTATATGTCCTTTCTGCAACAAAATAATTGCAATGTTGAGCAGTTACATGATCAGGTACTGCAGGAAGCGTCTAGACCAGGGGCACCTCCAAATCTACAATATGCACCTTTTTTAATAAACACGACTCATTCACTTTTTCCAACCTAATTTATCCCATCAGTGTCTTTCCTGCCCCCACACTCTGTCCTTATCCATTCCTCATACATGCATCGCTCCAGCATCTTCCATATTAATTACTGTGTGCTCTGCTTGCAGCCAGCTCATGCAGTTGCAGCAGACCACAGATGGTGCTGAATACTGGATGGAGCGGCGGTGCTGCGTCATGGAGGCCGGCTGGATGAGGTTAGATCAGGTTTGCTCGCCATGACCCCATTCGGCAGACGTTTCATGTTTCTGCCTGCTGATCGTGTAGGTTTTAAAGGTTCATTCTGGTTTATTACTGGTCTTATTTTTGTAGTTTTGGCCTTCAGTTCTGATGACATTATACTTTACAAAAGCATGCACATCTAAACACAATTAATACTATTACATTATACATTATACTTTCCAAAGTAATTGCTGAAATCGGTGACACAGTGACTTTGCTACAGCAAAGCCAGACAGGGTAAGAGACGGTTTAGCCAACACATGGTTTAACACTCATGGTTAACCTCCACGTAAAGTGGTATGAGTGAGCACATCCAAAATGTCGGTAATAATCCCTCATTGCATAGCAGCTGCGTCCACACAACTGCGGCAAGTACAATAGGTCAAAGTTGAATCAGGAAGGCAGTCGGCTGTGAAGGATGTTTACAACGAACGGTTTGGGTAATCATTTTAACATTCACCTTTGTACTTTCTTTTGATTGAGTTTGACTACACTGAGGGTTTCTTTTTAGCGATGTCATATTATTACCCCTATCCCCGTTTTAGGACATAGAACATTTAAAGCATCTTCCTTGTTTGCATGGTTAAACTAGAAAATCTATAAAAAATATATTATGTGTAAAATCCTACGTGTGGCAGAGACTTTTAATTTGAAGGGTGCAGCTTAAAATGTCTGGTGTCATAGTTCCCATTTTTCTTATGCTTCTTAAAGTGTGCTTCCTAATCCCAATTTATAGGAGTTCATATGGTTTGATTTAGAATTTGTATACTTTCCTATTAAAGGACATATTCTGTGTTTTTGCAAGAATATAGCCACTGTTTTAGTTTATGAGGTGTATGTGTTGCACTTCCAGGAGTTTTACTTCATCTTTTCTTTTGTGGACATATCGCTGTGAAGTTGGAGATGTTGGTGCCTTGCAATAAATTGTGTAAACACAGTCCCAACACAACACAACTTAAAGTTAGACCCATTATATCTGGACTATTTTTAAATTACATGAATTTACATGCTTACAGTAGCACCGACCTTGATGATCTTGTCTCCTAAGTTTATCTTCATTAGGCCCTATGCTGTTTGTGATTGTGTGTTTCTGTAGAGTTTACAGTAACGGGACAGATGGAAGCTGACATTGCAAAGGTTGTCAGTTAGATTTTAACCAAAAGTGCTCCATGCACTTGTGTGTACCCAAGCCTGCTAAACTGCGAAAACACCACAAGAGCAGGTGACTTTTATGTGCATATGACTTCATGTTGAAGTGCTGAGCTAGGACTTATATTGCTGTATAAACAAACTTTTTTCTTTCTAGGTCAAAAAGCTAAACTAGGCCCTCATTTCCTCTCATATCAGCCCTGGACTCTGGACTGTAATTGACCCGCCTTTCACAACTAACATCAGCTCTACTCTACTGGCTCGGGTCACCTCTAATCACACTGTAGAGGTTCAGAAACAAGCTGCCAGCTTATAATAGCTCTGCTCACTTGCTGGGAGTTTAACAGGGTAGATAACTCTTATATAACTCAAAGTGTGTGTCAGTCATTATTAAGCAGAACTACGATGACCGATGGTTAGAAATTAGTCTCCTCGACACCACCATATATTTGTCTGATAACTCCTTATCTACTGCCACTGCTCTTATCAGCTGGCCTACATACTGGACTGAACGTCAGAAGACCAGTGCGACGTGTGTGTGTGTGTGTGTGTGTGTGTGTGTGTGTGTGTGTGTGTGTCATGCCATACTGACACAAATGCAGCTACTGTACAAGATGTGTTTTACTTCATAATGTCAGTCAGCGTTGTCTGAGCTGTACTTTTTTGAGTATTTCTGTGTTTTGAATCATGCAATGCAGTTATGTGATTATGATAAATGTGTACAAAGCACTGTCTAAGAGTGTGCAGCCGGCAACGGCACCAAAAGCTGAGGTGATATCTTACACTGATGAATCTCAAGTGTCCTGCAACAACGCAAAAACACTTTTCCAAACCTTTTTTTGCAAAACCGCAAGACGTGCCTGGGTGCACATTCACAAGCGATTAAGAATGAGTAAAACTTTCCCAATACACACACACACACACACACACTCAAAGCATTACGTGAAGCATGAAGGCCTGTTTGTCTATGGGGACAGCTCATAAAGTGAGTCAGGCATGACTGGGAGGCCTGAGACAAGGAGGCAGTCACATCAGGGAGGATAGAGTTTCCATGAAAAGCCAGAAGATCAGGTATGCAGCACCAGATTTAAAAACATGTAATATTAGCTGCAGGCAGACAGACAGACAGGCAGGTAGACGCCCAGATAGACAGCTGCCCGCCATATTAAATAGCATTAGCCAGAGTATTGTCTCATAACCTTTTGCCCCCCCAGGCCAGAGATGTTCCTCATGCTGCATTATGGGTTATGACTGGTCTGACCACAACCAGATACAGTTATCCAGTTTTTATTCCACTCCCCCAGGGCTTTCTGTCCCAAATGGGCCTCTGTAGCCACAGACAAGGGGACCGGACGAGGACATACAGGAAATACGGATCAAGAATTGTATCAAATCTGCCTCACACACTCACACACACATGTACAAAAACTGCAAGGTGACAGCCAACAACATCTGTACATATTCCTGTTCTTTGTCACATACAAATATGTGTGTGTTGTCATGTATCTTTTTAATGAGTAGAGCAGTTGCTGGTTGAAAAAAACCTTTGTGAAGAGCTGGTGACGCCACATGCAGTCATCTCGGAAATGTGTTGTCTCATCTTCACCGTATGAGTGTTATCATGTTCAGTCCTATTTATTTGTTATCTTATCTTTCTGTTAGGAAGACACAGTTTCTCCATGTGAATCTGTATTCTTCACTCAGGTTTAGTGAACTTTCATCCAATCCTGATAGAACTTTAAAAATACCTGCATTTTACTGGTAGATGTATAGAACAATTAGTGACAAAATGTACTTAAGTACCAAATGTAAAACTACTAATTTTGTAGGAATACCTCTTTCAGAATGTGTATTTTTATTCATTATATGTGTAATATTATTGGATGAGCTTTATTACTGATTTACGTGTAGCAGCATTTTAATGTCAGATCGAGGAGGAGCTCATTTTAAGTTTCTACACTGTTAAACACTATGTTTCAACTTAAACAATTGTGCTTATCCTGAGCCTGTATGAATCCACTCCTTAAACGTACAGAGACCAAAGAAAAAAGGAAAGAAACTGAAGAAAAATAACAGAAACAGCAGGAGTTCCTAGTAATCTGAGATTAGATTGCTAGCTAGCTAAAGCTAACGTCGGTACAGCTGGTACATTGGCTGTCTGGGGCAGCAAAAATACTCCATTGGGCAAATTGACTAATCACACCGGGTGAAAATTTACTTCACGGTCAGCCTGAGCACACCTTAACGTGAGACAATGAAAGTTTTGAAAGAACAAATAACACATCTCATCTTGCAAAGGAAAAACTGATTTCGTCAGCAACACTTGCTAATTCAATATACTCAGAGGTGCTGTTGCTACAGCCTTACTTATTCTGGTATGACCAGCAGCTTAGGCTAGTGTTAGCATATAGTTAGCAAACCTTTAAGTAAATATTGCTGCGTAACTGACATTACTGAGTCAGTTCACTGACTACATTAAAGCATACTCTGTAATTGTCTCTTGTGGCAGCTATTCAGCCAGAGTTACATAATTATGATGAAATACACTTTCATCATAATGCGTATGCTAATCATATGTTTTGTACGCAAAATCTTAGCCTTCAAAGTAACTAGAAGCTAGCTGTGATATAAATGTAGTAGAGTAAAAAGTAATTTTTTTACTACAATATATTGGTGTATAAAGTAATATAAAATGGAAATACTCAAGTACCTCAAAATTGTAAATCCAGTACTTTTCACCACTAGTGAATATTTGCATACATACAAACATTTTACAATGTCACCCACACACAGGAATGAACATATAAGTTTGTATGGCTGGCTCCTGGCGTATTTTTAATATCCTGTGTTATTATAAACTATCAATATTATAACAAATTCCATTCAAGCAAAAACCCAGAAAGCTCTGGTTTTATCTTCCTAGTTTTGTCTCTGCAGTCCGTGCAGGGATAACAGAGGATGTTTTCAATTACCCAAAAAACATAGACAGGCCATCTGCTGGGACAAGGATAATCACTATGCATAGTTTGCGTGCAGGCATGAATGAGTGAGAAACCAGACTGAGTCAGAGAGCTGGTCCAGCAGGGGAACAGATAAGACACAACGGATTTATATCACAAGAGCTCTTTTCAGTTTCACTCTAATCTGAATACTGTTTCAAATAAATCCAGGATCTTCTGAGAAGAGAGATAAAAGGGTGTTTCTCTGCAGAGCTGCAAAAGCATGACAAAGCTAGTTCCCTAATGGGCTAATATGAGTCAGTGCTTTGAGGGTTAAACCATACTTTCAGTCCCTGCAAATTTCCAGTATGTAAATGTAACATAGATGCATGTATTAGGCCACATGTATGAAAATGCCAGTCAATAGGTCAATTTAGAAATAGGTCAGCTTAAAAACAGACATAGAGGCCTGGATAAGCAAAGTATGAAGGGTCAGGGAACACATAAAGACAAGCATTTCGTTACGCACTAGATTCACAATATGCTAAGATGCCTCAAAACATGGCTGTAAGAAGCTGAGCTATAATTGTGTCATTTGTACATTTTTAAAAACATTTGTAGAAGCACTGAAACGTACTCAGTGTCTGACTAATGTAATCAAATGACACTACTACCACACACACACACGTATCAACTGATCCTTAAGATTTCACATTGTACACACACACACACACACACACACACACACACACAAACACACAGCTCCTTTTCTTTCATTTCCTGTAGCGTTTCCAGGAGTCACCTGGGGTCACGCTGAACGTCACAGTGCATGACAGAGTGGTCTATGTTGGCTGGGCAACAGTCTGGATTGACAATCACACACACACACACACACACACACACACACATCAGATGAGCAGCACAGCAGCACGTGATTCCATTAGACATCTATCAGACAGGTCATGTTTGCTAAGTTTGTAGGTCAAAAAGGGCAAAGGTGAGCATGCTGACCTGAGGGTGACACATGCTGTAATGAGTGTAATGTGAATGTCCTGACTGCTAGATGTTGTAATGAGCTTAATGTCCATTTGTGTGTGTCTGTGCGGGGTTGGGTGTGTTTGTGTGCTGGTGGAATTACAAAGACGGTATTGTTAACAACAGACTTTGTTTATCAAGTATTATAAGGATCAGTTTGTGGGTTTTCGTCACTCACAGGGAAAACAGAGGAGGGGGTTAGAGGGGGTTTGAGACCAGTTCAATTGTATGTTGTTAGCATTAAAACTTGTAAAAACTTGATCTCAAGCGCCTGCATGTTGGTGGTTAGATCTTTCTTTTAACCTACACTGAGAATCAAAACCCTTACCTTGCCAGTGTTGGGTACATTTACATTTAAAGGGTCAGTCCAAACAAATTACAGAATATCAAAGAAAAAATAAACATATTCTTTCACATATGCCTCCACCCCAATAGAAAGCCGAAGGGAAGCGGGAACGTTGTGTTCCAGAAATAAAAAAACTTCATTAAAAGTTTACATTGACATTTATAATAATGCAAAATACTAAACACTTTTTTTAAAAGGGAAAAAAACAATCTAATAGAGTTGTTTATTTAATATTTCTCTTTTTAGAAGACTTTAACTAGATCATTTTCCATAAGCCCTAGACCATCACCAGTTCCACAGAATGAGGCGAGTCCACAGAGGAGTCGAGTGGCTGTGGGAAGTTCAGACTTGGCTTTAGGGCTTGATACCACTCTCATATCTCTAACAGCTGCTGGCTATAGCATTATATTTGCCGAAACAGACATGAGAGTGGTATCAGTCTTTCCATCTGATTCAGAGCATGAAAGCAAATAAGCATGTTTACCAAATGTCAAGCTATTCCACAGCAGAACATAGAGGGCTGAACAGTCGTTTTTTAGACATCTGAGATTACAGCTAAAAGGCTGGTAAACTGACATTAGAAGAGAGTGTTGGTGGATACCATGGACATGAAAGAAACCAACCATGCATATGGAAGAACCCAAACAGTAAGTACCCACGCTGCCATGCTGGTACATTTTCATGGGAGCTGTAGTTCTTTTGAATGCTAGCAAATGAATTGTTGCTTAACTTTGTTAAGACCTCGAAGGTTTCAACTTCTAATATCAAGTTCTCTAGTTCTACTCCATGTGAACCTACAGAACACATTTCATGTTTTCAGAAAGACTGTTGAAAGAAATGTTGAATGAGAGACAGCATTGAGTAACAGAAGCTAGTAGAATAGTGGCTAGCCTGGAGGTGAAGTCAGGGCTTCAGCTCTCTATATGATGGATCACTTTTCAAACTACTTTCCAAATATATAGTCCCTATGAAAACCGTGACAGTGTGTTTTGTGGATGATCCAGGATAAAAAGGGACATTGTTCTTTAAATCTAATCTTTTAATGCGCAATGTGCAAACGAAATTCCATTCACCTCCTTTGTATTGTAGCATAAATCTCAAAGACAAATATCTCAAAACCTGAATGGGCAAAACCAAACCAAATGTATCTGTGTGGCTGGACACCACACAAAAAATAAATAAATAAATAAAAATATTTCTTTAATGTATTTTGAACCCTTTATGGCCTTTAGCAATCTCTCTTATTTAGAACAACTTACATTACATCAGCACTGTTTCATGTGTTTGCCGTTTAGCAAGACAAGACCACATGGACCAGGCGGTGTGTTATGTAAAGTGAGTGGTTTATCACAGGATACCGCAGCCACCGTAGCCTGTATTGTAACATGGACTGTAGGCAGACTGTAGGCAACGTATTGTACACAGCAGGAAGATGGATCATATACTGTGGGTCACAAGGAAATCCCGAGAAGGACCTGATTACCTTGTTTTTCTGGTCGTCCCTCGGTTTGGAGCAGTGAACACATCTTGTGTTATATATAAGCCACAGGTATAACATTATTTTCTATTACATTTCATCAAAAAAATCTGATTTAAATTCATAAACTTTCCTTTGAAATCTCCATTCATGCACACACCAAATACACATGCTCACACAATTAAGCATCATTTCCCAAAAGTCTTGGACCCTAGTTTCCTGGAGTTTGTAAATTGTATTACAAACACACGTTGTAATTGAAACATTGAGTTAAAAAAGAATTATTCAATAAATCTAAATTAACTCAATCCCTCAATGGTGGACTTTCCCTTCTCTCCCCATCTTTTTTTTTCTAGCTTGTTTCCATCTGTTTCTTTCTTCATGTGTGTATCTCCCTCTCTCCTTCTCTTACCCTCTCTCCCTCCCTCTTATTTTTTTCTATAGTCTCATGATCAATTAGCACACACCAAGAGGAGAGGAGGGTGGCGGCAAGGTGGCCATGGTGTCCAACTCGTCAAGGGTTGCCGTTTTGACAGTGGGTGCAGCCTGAAAAGTCAAGAGAGGAAGAGTTTTTTTTGTTTATGTATTTAATTATGTGTGCTTGCGTGTGTGTGCACATAGATCATGTGGCTGTGTTTTTTTAGTGCGGTGATCCGGTCATATGATGGTTGACACCTTATCACACATTACCTGGGACACAGAGAAGTACAGTACCAGTCAAATGTTTGGACACATGAACTAGTTTCAGCACATACAGTACATTTACATGGCAAACCATATGTACAGTAGATATATTCAGAGCGAAACCAAACATATGAAACAAGGAGACATTTTGCATAAAATAGTCCCAGTTGCAGAGGTAGTAGTGGAATCATTTCCCACTGTGACATTTCACAAAAATATTCGTTTCTACTTCTGCTAAACACATTTTTTTTTCTTCTTTTTTCTCTTTTCATAGACCTGTGAGCCATAATTTCTGAGGGATGGTATGTTTTTCTTCTTTCTCCAAGATAATTGTTTGACATTAGTTGATTAATCAATAACTTGGATAATCGATTCATCGTTTAAGTCATTTAATCAAGCAAAAATGCCAAATACTTGCTTGCTTACTTATCATAAAGATAATTGACAGATTAATCAAATCAAATCAAAATAATCATCTATTGATCTTGTACTAATGAGCTGATGCTCTCTTATCTCTTAAACTACAATAAAAAAAATGCATTAAAATACTTCAACACAAAAATTGAATTATTATTATTGTATTAGACGGCAGTGCTTGACATACTGTAGAACAGATGTGCTTTGTAACCACACCACAATGTTTTTTTTTCAACCAGATACAGTTGATGCATTTGTTGATGAGCAGAGCATCATATCCAACCTTTAAGATCTTTATGTTGAAAACTGCTGATATGGGTATAAGGCACTGTGACTGATTACTTATGTATTATAGGATTATTATAGTGAGCGGTTAACCTGAGGTCATTCTAATGTGATAAAAGCAATACGTAGTAAAGTTATGATTTACTGTTACTGCTGCTGCAGGTTTCAGTGGAAAAATGTTAGTCTCCCATTCCCGTAGTCAAAATGTAGTTTGAGATACTTTTTTACCCTGACAAGAATCAAACTGCTTAGATGCTCTTCAGGACAATATGTCTTCGACTTTGTGTACTTTACTAAATTTGACACAGTTTGACACCAACTGTCCTGGACTTTCCTGGTTTGGGTGACTCCACCCATCTGGTGTCCACACATGTTAAAACAAACACTGTGTTCTTTGCAAATCCTGCCTGACCCACATCCACACCGCAATGTCATGTGTGTAACAAAGTCCGATGTCATTTTACTGCACCGCCATGTTCCCCAAGGATATGGACTGACAGTGCGTGTATGTGTGCAGCTCAACAAGATGCGTGTGTGTAAGAGAGACCAGTCACGTTCAGCTTCAGACGGGTTTCAGGAAAGTCTATAAATGTTATGCGTGTAAAAGATGTGTTTTTGCTATGTAAGAGTGTGGTAGTGTTCTTGTGCGTGTGTGTGTGTGTGTGTGTGTGTGTGTACACTGAGGTAAACTAATTACCATGTGCTGCAATCAGCTGTGGGCCCTGAAGCCTGCAGGGAGAATTCCTCTGTGGTCAGCTGACCCCGGTTGTCCTGTCTATCTCGACTTCCCTCCCTCTCTCTCTCTCTCTCACTCAGTCACACACACACTGTGAACTCAGTCACCCCACTCATGCCACTCACTCAGGCACGTCATGTAGAGGCCCAGAGAGACTGCGGGAGAGGAACATACATATATACTTAGGCTGTCATTACGTTCTGTGCTGAACAAGCATAGAAAGACATCAAACACAGTATTGTGGGCAAAAAGCTGGAATAACACTCCTGCCTATGACTGTGTAGTAATGACCCACGTAGTGGCAGAGCAAAGTAACTGTGTCAGTGAGATTTATTTTGGATGCTCGCCAGGGAATTCAGATGGTACCTAAGACATGAATGATGTATTAAAGTCCTGCTCACACCAGCATTTACAATGGCTTAATTTCACAGCAATATCAATTCATTCAAATGGAATATTTGAAATGGTATTTAAGGATAAATAATTCTGTGTGAATTATTCGTGTTGAGTTCGGTGAACACACAAATTTGCACTGTTGACCAATAACATGCTGTCTTGTCAGTGTCTTAAATACAGGAAGATAACATAGCTTATTAGCTGTGTTGCACTATCCACTTTTACTTAACCTCCCTCTGTCAGGGGAATATATTGCTCCAGAAAGAGGACTGTGTTAACTGTGTGAACTCACTGTCCCATTAGCGACTGAGCTAAGCTAACAAGCTTGCTAACAGCTTGCTCAAAGGTTTATTTTTTTACCCTATTCAACAACTCTTTATTGAATGAAATGATGTACAGTCCTAAGAACAAAATGCTAGAGGGAGTAATCACAACAGTACAGAGGAAATAGAGAGAAGCTCAGAAGCTATTGTGACTGGTAGGCTAGCATGTTAGCAGTTAGCTCGCCAGCTACCGTAGATCACCAACTAGCCCTGCAAGTACTCATAAAGCTGCTAGAACCAAGTATTTCTCAAAGACTCACAGTTTCATTTCTCTGTTCCACTCTCTGGTGTGACCAGGCTTTAACTGTGTAAATGTCTGCTAGCTCATTTATCTCCTTACTGCAGTCATTCATGTGGGGTGTGGTTTTTTCAAAGTTTTGATCACCGGATTCAGAATGACTGAATGGCAGAATTTACATCCACCTCAAAAAAAAGCTCTTTATTACATGTAAGCTAGCATGATGCGTTGTAGAAGTTCAATGTTATTTATTCTGCGTAGTTATGTGTTGACATTCTTTAAAACTCTTAGTGAACTGCCTATTTTTTGTATTATCTGCATCCGTGTGTTATTGTTTAGCTTAGAGAAAGAAGCATGTCTGTCAAGCTAACAGTGCCGAAAGCCACCAAATCTGTATATCTTCCACAAATATTGCACCATTGGTAAGAAGAGCAACATATGTGATATTTGGTTAGATGTACAAGCAGGAAAGAAACAGAAAGGCTGTAATTTATGTTTACTTGACAGTGCTATTGAAAGTCATACTGTTATATGCTGCATATGCTAATTGAGCTCGATTAGATTATATTTTGGTGCCTGTAAACATGAGTTTTTATTATTTGAGTAGTCTAATTTAATGTGCGATGAATCAGCGTGTAAATACAATTTACACAGTTAAATAAATAGATTATCTGCTTACAGTTTGGGTTCAAGTCATAAGCCAATATTTTTAATGTTTATTTTTAGTTTTCACAGTGTTAGATGTGATGCTGGTCATGCTGCTCATCATGATACCAGAGGTATAAAATGACTGCACACATTAGAGACACTCTGCTGTGATTATTGGTGGCAAGGGCTGCTACAAACTGTTTTTTCAATTATATTTTCTTTACATTTTATCTCCCTAAATGCTGTTTCAGAGGTGTCTCCACACTACCAGGATATAACCCAGGGGGAGAAATACTAAATCCCTTTATTATATTTAATTTTAATTTAATATTTTCTGTTAAAACGCTTCAGATTCTAACATTCTTTGGATTAATCTTGAAGATGTACATGATGTAAACAGAAAGGGCTGCACTAGGCCTCCTCCACAGGTTATCAGAAGGATGAGAAAAGAGAAAGACTTGAGTTTTTGAAATACTTCTCCTTGCGAATGTAACTGCAGCTACTGTAGAGGAAGCATGATGCAAGATGTCTACATCTGTTCTGTGTATTTATTCTGTTGTTGACATAAGCTCACATAGATCATGTGTCTTATCCTTAGCTATCCTAAGGGAAAAGCAAATATATCCCCACACTAATTAGCAAGACTTTGCTGTGTCAGCTTACATTTAGTTCAAGTTCAAGCATGTACATATGAAGGACAAAGTTTCACATGCACACACAAGCATATGAACCTCTATTTCCAGTCAGTCAGGTTGTCAGAGGGCCGTCGGGACAAGAGATTAGCAGCTGTCATGGTTAAAAACACAGGGTCTGCAGCAGCGTAGCTAAATACTAGCATGAAGGAATCCAGGCAACAGCCCACTGACCTCCCCGACCCCTAACACACACACGCACATGCACAAACACACCAGGCCTCTTTCCCACCTGCTGGGAGTGACTGTGTCACCTCAGTAACCCTAAACCTGTTTGAGGCTTGCCTAGCCCTCCCCCTCTCTCTCATATCTTAAGTATTTTACCTTATTATTGTCACCCTACATACATCAGTCTTCAACAGTCACTAAATTTCACTTGAATTTCAAAAACAACTTCAAATGGAAAGGGTCAAACTCTACATTTTCATGTGCTTTATTGTAAGATATTAAATGTGTTGCCAGAGTAATATAGTAGCAACTAATATAATATCACACATCATCAGATTATCGGTGGTACAGGGGCTTGAAGTTGCATCACAAATCTAGAAACCGCATCTCGCGCCAACATTGAGGTTCAGAATTGGCTATGCATAAATTAGAGATGCATAACAACCAGACTAGAAAAAGAAACTGAGAAATGATTGTAGTGTGTGTGTGTGTGTGTGTGTGTGTGTGTGTGTGTGTGTGGGCGTGTGTGTCTTAAGTTAAGAGTAAAATGAAGTGCTAGCAATGCGTACAGCTAGCATCTACGAGATATGTTAGCTTTTGTGTAAATTAAATGTGCTAACACTGAAGTAGCAACGATTAGCAAAACCATACTACCATACCATATTTAGCAAACAACTTGACATTGTCTAATAATGTTCAGATGTATCAGTGAGAAAATAATTAGGACTTAGTCACAAACAACACTTAAATTAACATGCCTGTTCGTGTTGAGAGAAATTAGTTAGCTAATATGGCTCCTAAAGTGCCATGTCATAAATTGCTCTTTTTCTCTGTCTCCTGTTCTGCTGGCTGTAATGATGGTGAAGGAGGCTGAGGCAAGCCCTCCACAGCCAGAGGAAAACCACACAAGGCAAACACGTTCTCTCCCTCTCACACACAAACGCTCAACCAAAACCAACAAAAATACTCGTTCGAAAATCATGCGCCCTGAAAAGCCCACACACACACACACACACACACACACACACACACACACACAGGTCAAAAATAATAGGTAGTAGGGTGGCAAATAGCAAGACATCCACCCTCAACCCATATAGCTCCTGAACTGTATGAAAGTCTCTCCAGGAAAAGAAGAGCTCTTCAGTGGTTCTTTTTTGTGAGTGGTTTTATATGGAGCTATAGTAACCCTTAATCTTTAATTTAAAAAGGCAATTCAAATAAACAACTTGTGTAACCTGTTGCCCTTTCTAAAAAGGTTCTTTGTGATACCAAAGGCTGTTCTGCTTGAGACCTGAAGAATTATTTTCTAGTACTACATAGAACCTTTCTTGTTCCTGGTGTAGGGACAGAATAGGAAAAGGAGATACAGAGAGGGAAATATGATAGAAAGTGAACACAGCACTGTGGGGAAAGCCATGTGCTCCCCTGACTGTTGATGTACTGATAACGACTGAATGGATGCGGTGTTGTTTTCACAGAGCATAGAATACACGGTGACGTGATTGAGCCGTAAGAGAGCTCAACTGTGTGAACCAGCATGTGATACATGGAGACAGATTTATTTCCCATGATACCTCTGCAAAAACAGCAGCCTGGTTGAATAACCAATTGACTCAGAAGTGAGACTTTTTACAATGGCTCAGTGGACTTGGAAGCAAGTGTGACGTCTGGGGTCAAGTCAGGGTTGGGACCCATCACACGTCATCCACATTACCTGGAACTGTCATAATATCTGCGTGTCCACCTACTACCAAATGTAAGTGAGAAAATATATGCTGTTGTGGTTTGTGTGAACTAACGATTAAAGGTCATGGTGTGAAAAAGAACATTTAGTTGTCCTGCATTCTACGGAGATTATTACTGAATCATATGAGGCAGTTTAGCAGACTTTTTGCAGCTCCCTCTGGAGCCACACAAGGTTTTATACAACTTTTTTTTTCTCCACATATGCAGTAGCACTCCCCAAATGCTGTAAACAGACTTTGTAAAAAGTCTCAAGTCATTTAAAGGTGGATTTCTTTACTTTTGTGAGGTACTGTTAGCTGATACTGTAAATATCTAGCAGTTGAACTAACAGGGTTTGAGCTGCATAAGAAAATACAGATACTGTAGATACTGTATTTTTAAAAGGGCAACTATAATGGTCTTTTGAGTGAGTAGAAAAAGAAAAAAAACAACATCCCTGAAGTATCTCTTTGGGTCAAAAATAATAATAATTTGATATGGAAACAATTGGACTATAAAATTCATCTGAGGAAATGACTGCTGCTTTTGTCTGCCTGATGCAGTGGTGTTATACGACATGTTAAAATGTAGATGCAAACTGCTATGCAGAGTATTTTGATCAGACTGCTGGCTGGCTGCTGTAACAGACCATCTTATCAGAATCGTCTTGGTATTTATTCACAACTATTTCCTTCTGAGTTGAACCTACAGCTGCCAGGAGCATGCTCTCATTCCCAGCAGAAACCAAACACACTCCAGCTGATAACAGTATTGTTGGCTGAGGGCAGATATGACTTTAACCCCTGAGACCTCTGGAGGTCTGGTACTTGTGAGGCTCGGGTGGGGTGAGGGGGCTGGAGGGGTGTCAGAGGCTAAAACTCGGGTCATACCAACGGGTGTACAAACAGTCATACAACCCCTCTAACCACACGGACACTCAGAAGCGCACACACACACAGACGGGACAGAGACAGTAGGTGTGTGTTTGACGCGACTGACAGATGTTGCTGCCCGGTTCCAGCTGTTCCCTACCTGGCTCCTCAGGTGAGTTGGGCGGTGTTTGCCGCTAATAACACACACATACACGCTCATTTGCACACTCACTACTACAGTTATCACATCAGCTATCTCTGACTCACCGGATTTATGTGTTGTGCGCCAAAACACACACACACACACACAAACCCAGCAGTATTTCAGCTTGTGTATGTGTTTGTGTGTGTGGGACAGGGATGTGTTTACCATTTGGAGGAATGTACAGTATTTGGTAATGTGAAAAGCAGCCCTCAGTGGTCAGGAGTCGTACAAACACACTCTGTTTTATTGGATGGGCCTGAGATTCCTCTGTGTACACCCAGGGGCAAGAGCGAGGAATTTAAACGCTTTAACATGCTGTCTCACTGTTGGGGAGCTAATACTACTGTGTGTGTGTGTGTGTTTGGAAAGTGAATACCAACATGTATTTGTGTGTGTGTTTGTCTGTTAGTCCTTCATACAACTCCTTTTTGTCTCACTGAGTCTATTCATGAGCCATAACCTATTTAAAATATTGCCAAGATTGTGAGTAAAATATAATACATTTGATTTCAGGTACAGTCACTATAACAAAGGACTGCATCTGATCTATAATTTGATTACTGGCATCTCCTTTCATTTCTTACATCAGTTTCTACTGTTTCCAGGTCACATGAGTACTCCGTGTACATTTCATCATGTGTTCAGTTTCTGTTTGTAGAGTAAAGGCTTATGGTATTAGTGAGTCAATAACTACAGTACATCGTGTGTGTGTGTGTGTGTGTGTGTGTGTGTGTGGTGTGTGTGTGTGTGTGTGAGGCCCTATTGTATAGCACTGTGCTTGGACAAAGTCGGCCCATGGTCTTATTGAACCTGGTGCAGAGCAGCAGTGTGACCACCTGTGTCTCTTATCATGTTACGTACGTGCATGTGAACACACACACAGAGTAATCTTTATGTAAGAATCTAGGTCAGTGTCGTAACCAGGCGTAGAGCAGGGCAGGAGTGAAATCCTGGCATGAATGGGAGCGAAACTTACCCAACTGATAACTGGATTACATTGTGTTTACAACTTTTTGTTACATTTTTCTAATTGCCATTTTCCCACCAACAGCTCCTGTTGCACCTCCAGCTATCCAATCTGTCTTCGAATTTATGTTTTTTCCTTTCTCCTTATGTACTAAGGTTTTGTCTGAGAGTTCCCTTGTTTTCCTAGAAAGCCTGGGCTGGATCAGGAACCACAGCTCTTAAGTAAGAAAGCCCTGTAAAGCCCATTGAGAAATTATGATGTGATATCGGGCTTTACAAATAAACTTGACTTGACTTGTCATCGTCAGAACAGTTAAGATGAGAAGAGGGACTCCATTTTATTGTGTTTTCCCTCCAGAGCTGTTTGAATGATATATGCCTTTTCAAGCAGTAGTAGTAGCAGAAAACTCCAAATAAAATCAAGATAAAAATGACATGATTTGTTATGTAAGCCATTCTTATAAAGTGCAACACAAGAGAAAAATCCTATACAGCAATCAATATCATTATGATAAAAATAGTTGCTTATAACCCTTTTTGTGACTGTATGATCACTAATATAATCTGTTAGCTCTGTTTTGGTCTCCACCAACTCCTGGGGGAAATGTCTGGCTCTTCAGCTGCTAAATGCTCCACTGTGTTCACCAGCTACTCGTTAACTTTGCCTGTCTGTTGTTTGGTGTTGGGCATTTAGCATACAATAGGTTTGTTAAAGTTTGTTCACTGAAAACAGCTGCCTGCTGCGACAAGGTCCATGAGAGCATGCTAAAAAGGAGAACTGCAGCGTGGGTAATAATTTACTGTGAGTTCGTCACTACAAGCAACCATTCCTTTCATATTACACATAGTCATTTGATCCATTGGTAATATAAAATATTTTAAGATAAAGGATAAGATCACTTTTGGGAAAATATCCACATGTATATTTGTGAAATTAGATAGAGCTCAGAAAACACACTCAGAAGATGTTAATCTTTTTTGGTATGGCCCTTCTCAACGCCATCATCATAATTATCTGAAACTCTGGAAACAATGACAACATTTTCATACCAATAATTGTTTAATGTTACATCAAATTAGTAAATCAAATTGTATCAAATCCATCATATCTGCAGAGAATAACGTTAAGCTGTTATTGGCTGATTTATTTTTTGTCATCATAAAAAAACATCCTATCCAACTTTCTTAAAAGGCTGTATAGGATTAAGGATGGTTTAAGAAAGTTTAAGAAAGTTCTGGAAACAGAAAAGTAACAAAAAGTATTAACATATCTGTATCATGGAATGAAAACCTGACATGAAACTCAAAATGGTGAGAATTACTTTGGCTATTAATGCCGGAGAGGTTGTCTCCTCTTCAGCTCTACCTTATTTCTCTCACACAAAGTCTTCACACATTTGGCCTCTTGGCCTCAGTTGCTCAGGCAAACCTCACCTCTTCTGGAAAGACTTTTACAAGAGAGTAAAATAACCCATCAGTAAATTTCAACCTCGGTGTTGGAAACTACCTCTATGAATATGAATTCACATGCCAAGATGTTTGACAAGGAATTAATGCAGAGCCCAAAGAGTGGCTAAAACACTCAGTAATGAATGACTTCATACAGGTCTCCGGGAATGAAAAAAAAGAAAACAACTTTTTTTCATAAACAGTTTATCTAACGCTCCTCTAATAAACAGCAGCAGAGGAAAAGGACTTAAATTGGAAGTTCTGGCCTGGTCGACGGCGCTGGGAAGCAGCAAAAACGTGCTGCTGTGTAAACACACAGTGACAGGTCTGGCGCTTTATCAGCAGAGAGATCTCAAACCTCTCATTTCCTCTGGAGAGCAAGAGTCCTTGGGGATTACTGTGTGGATATGAGGCGAGGAGGGTATGATGTGCTCTCCCATCAATATTATTTCAGTGATATATGGTACCTGTCAGGCAGGCAGGCCTGTCAAGCTTTGGATTTCTCCACATGTTGATGCGGTGTGCATGGGGCTCTACTCAGAGCAATACTTGGTATTTAAGGCTTTTAATCTTTCCTAACGCTAAAAACACAAGAGTCAAGCATAGATTAAACTGTGTTTACCTGCTCTAATGAAAGATGCAATCGTTAGCATGTCCGGCTAACTAGTACAAAAGTGGCTCCGTCCTGCTCTTTTTTGAATTTAGGGAAATTTTAACTTCAGCAACGCAAACAATGTTACCCAAGATAGTGTTATATTTCCCATACACATCAGTTAGTCTCATCCTAAAAGCTTTTTCTCTTGTAACGTGAAAAGTTTTACATACTGTTTGAAAATGCAAACAAGTATGTAAGCAGCCAAACAGTGATATGTCAGAACAAAATAACAGTCTTACCTTACATGTTTCCTTATCATACAATTATAAGACTGCAATATAAGAACAATGCTTCTTCTGTATTTTCATGTCTTCTACATGGATCATCAACTGGTGAGGATGATGACTACTGCTGACATGTAGCTTTAGCCTTTAATCATGATATCATGTACTGTATGTAGCCATCAAGATTCAACCACCAGTTTCAACCCATGAAATGCCGATTTTAATAAATTTGGTAAGAAATGTCAGTATTAACACCAGCATTGATGTGTTTCATCACAGTACAGTCATATCATTTAGTTTACAGCTCAAACAACATGTTTAAGTGTGCAGAACCTCTTTAAACAGTCAGCCAGAGACAATTTTCAACTCAGGCCGCTAACGTTAGCTAGCTAGCTACAGCTAATAAAGTCTGCTAGCAACAGCTGTCAATTCAGCCGCCAAAAAAATTACAAGAGGTTCAAGTGGTAAATCTGCCACTGTTATCATTTTAAACTGCATAGTGTAGCCTACTCTGCGAGAATGGAAAGTGTGACAGGCGTAGCAGCAGTAACTAAAGAGGGCTTAGCAATTAGAGAAGTAAGTGTGATTGGAGGGTTGGTGGTACTGTGGAAGAAGAGGAAATGCCCTCTTTGACTGAAAATACACAGCTTAAATTGTAATTCATGATCACATAACTGTGAGAGGAAAACAGTTATCATTGTTCCTCTCTCGTTGAGTTTCTCTGATGAGACGCTTGTGACTTTGTGCAGGCCTCACTTTCAGTAAATGGGGTTAAGGAGTTTCCAAAACAGTCTCTCTTGGAAATGAATGTTGCATAATGTCTGGCCCTGGGTAAATAACTGATGTATTGTACTATAGTGACACACACACACAGAGGGGCAGATTGTGATTTAGGTCACAAATCACAAATGCTTCAGGCCTAATGACTCACCATCTGTGATTATGTTCATTATTGCCATCAGTTAGCGTTACGACATGCAAAATTTGTTGCTGTCACGCCGTGCTGGACCTCGCTAATCAGGTGGCACCGGTTTCTGGTTGAAGTGTGTATTCAATTTTCAGAGCTTGTTATTTTTTTAGATTAAGTGAACAGTACTGCCAGTGAGAGTGAATGAAACTAGTCTTGTTTTTGTTACAGTTTTAGCATCGTAAATCAAGGTAGAATAAGGCACATTTCTATCTCATGTGACTCAAGAAGCATGGTTTATGAATGAGTGAATATGGTTACAAAAAAGAAAAACAAAATCCACTTTCCCTTGTTTTAGGACACATATTTTCCTTATTAGTAACATCCACTTTCCTGTTTTGATTGGACTCGGGGTGATTTGAGGCCATTCTGATCATGTGTTTATGGTGACTCAAGATTTTAAATAAGAGATTATTCAGGGTAGTTCTACTACAGTAACAACAGAGGTGTGTGTGTGTGTGTGTGTGTGTGTGTGTGTGTGTGTGAGTGGGTCACTGTGTGTGGGTCCAACCCAAATAAACTTAACAGTGAATATGTGCATGGGTGGTTATGACTCATCTTTTAAATACCAATTTCTTTATTATTAGAGTGAAATGCACCATTGAGAAATCTGACTGTTGCCGGGTAAACTTCATGGGAAGCAGCAAACGGCGTCTGCTGTTCATCTTGGAGAAGCTGCCGCATGGCGTTCACCAAAAAAACCAAACCTCCTGAATGGCTGCACACAAGCACAAGTTTGAGATTGATCATTCAAATAAACATGAGTTTGTTTATAAAATGAAATCTATCTTTATTTACGGTAAACAGAGGTGTGTGTATGCATAGTCCCAGATGCAAAACACACACAGACACAGATGCACATACGGAGTCTGCAAATGAGCGCAGGAGGTGTGTTTTCTCGCTCCCCGATGGTGTTTGAGTAAGCAAGTACACACATACACAGGCTTTGCTCAGTGTGTGTGTGTGCTGCTGCAGATAGCTCCCCCTCTCTGGTGTATGAATGAGTGTCCTGAGAGTGCTAGATAAAGGTGGTCTGTGCTGCAGCCCTGCTCCACTGACCCTTAAAGGGGGCATTGATGGGAGGACCGGCCGGCTGCTGCAGCTCCAGGACCTGCATCCGCCTCCAGCACACCGGCAGAGGATGGATGGAGAGGGTGGGGGGTGGGGGGTACAGGAGGGTAGAAGCAGGTCTGAGATCTGTACAGTAAATCTCCTACCAGTGAGTTTGGGAACATGGCTGAGGCTGCCAAATATCAGTTCCGTCAGCCGAGACCTCCGGTATGTGAAGCCACCACGGGTTTGCTTGTCCTGCACATGGACACACACGCAAACAGCTGTTGTAAAGGCTGAATGGGTTTTTAATGGCCAATACAGATACAAGTATTTTTGTAATATTCAACTGCCATGGCCGGATTAGTCTGACTCACAGGAAATAGGCTGCGGGTACATAGCAGGTTTGATGCACTTATGTATTGGTGGTCATCAATTATTATGACCTGAATGTACCTGAATCAAATATGGACAAATTAAAGGGATAGTTTGACATTTTGGGAAATATGATGAGGAATATGATTATGTGCTTTCTTGCCGAGAGTTAGATGAGAAGATTAAGACCACCAGTAAATATGAAGCTATAGCCAGCAGCTTGTTAGCTTAGTTTAGCAAAAAGACTGAAAACAGGGGGAAACAGCTAGCTTGGCTCTATCCAAAGGTAACTAAATCTGCCTACCAGCACTTCTAAAGCTCACCAATTAACACTTTGTATCTTGTTGGTTTAATCTGTACAAAAAAACAAAGGGGCTTATGTCCCAGACCATTTCTTGACCTGGCACAGTGACTTCCTGGAGTCTCTGCTGGTTGCCTGGCAACCTCATAGTGACAACAAGACTCCAGGAATGGTATCCAGGAGTGGTATCAATTTTCTCATCTCACTCTTAGCACTACATAGTCTAGTGAAGTCAGTCTCACCTACAGATCAGTGGTAACATCATCTGTTCACAATAACAAATGTAATACTCATACTGAATCATAGGACATGATTTGACTTCACCCAGAGTGTGTCTTTCATCATCACACCAGTATGATGAAACTCCCTATCCAAAGAAGAATATATGTGTGGTTATGTTGAGAAATGAAGCAGGGCAATCTAATGAGCTCAGTGGGAAAAAAACTGGATCACATTAGAAAGAGAAATAGAAACATCATTAGTGAGCACACAAACACTCATTTCCTCTGGCTGGCCAGCAGATTGTATCAACATACGGCTTTTGTTTGAAAGCCGCAGATATGAAATATGGACGTGAGTAAGAGCACTGCAACTAGACCGAGAAGTACCAACCAACATCCCCCTCCTCTGTTAGCACACGCAAACACACATACAGAGATACACATGGCCTTACCGGCACCACATCCGGGACTATGTGACCCTTAGCCCCCTTTAACTTTCTGCCAGATGCAGGTCAAACCTCAAAGGCGCTCTGAACTCTCTACCTCTGAGAGCCAGAGGCTCCTCCATACCTCATTTTTTATTATTTCAGTTGTACTAATGAGCATTTATAATGTCTCCATACTGCCTTATGTATACCAAGTGATGCATAACATCAACATGCAAAAAGATTATAGATACAAATAATAATCATTAAAGGTTCAGAGTGCCTTGACTTTGTATGAATGGTTGACAATTGACACTAAAAGCTTGTTGCAAGGGAAATGAGACTAAGAGTCTACAACCATGGTAGCATCTCTATGAGGCTGTGCTAAGGTACAGCAGTGCTTTTAACTAAATGCTAACATCAGCATGCTAACATGCTCACACTGACAATGCTAACAAATTGATGTTTAGGTATAATGTCTACCATGTTCACCATCTTGGTTTTATATGTTAGCATGCTGGCACAAAATACAGCAGAGGCTGATGGGAACGTCTTTAGTTTGGTCACCAACCAAAGTACTGGACATTTAAATTAAAATGTTGACCTGATGGGGGCTTCATATGAAAAGTTAAGGGATCACCAAAGGTATTCCAGTTTATACTGAGGGCACCATAGATGTCTGTACCAAATTCCATCCAATAGTGATTACTAAATACCAGAAATGTCAACCTCATGGTGGTGCTAGAGGAAAAGCCAGGGATCATCAAAGCCAGTAGGCTTCATCCTCTGGGTACCATGAACACCTCAGCAAAATGTTGTTTCAGTCCATCGAGTAGATGATGAGATATTTCACTCAACTGAAAACTTTGACCTGCTGGTTGCATTAGATGAAAAGTCAGGAGATCACCACAGTCATTAGGATCCATCCTGGGAGCATTGATAGCTGTACCAAATTTCATTGTAATCCATCCAATAGTTGCTGAGATATTTCAGTCTGGACTACAGACGTGAACTGACATCCCAACATTACCCTTCCTAGAACCATGCTGCTTGCGTAGCTAGAACACAGTCCAAAACCTTTCCAAGTACCATTAATTTAATCCGAGAACAACATAATGTTCTTTGATTAAATATAAATAATACAAAACATAATGATTCAGCCAGGAAATGATACATCAGGCACTAATTAGCAAGGAAATGCAAAATGAGGGTCAAACAATGACACCGACATACTGTATGTGCAACATGATTATTTTTTGGCAGGTGTGTCTCAAAGCACAGTTTAATAAGAAGCATGAGTTAAACAACTGAATTACTTTAAGAAATGTGACTGGACTAATTGGAAAAACAGTTTTGTGGTTGAAGCTTGTCAGGGCAAAGGTATTTGTGTAGTTTGAACAAAGAACACTTCCTTCCCCTGGCCTCTACTATAAGCATGGCCACAAGGCATGATGACTACATTATACAGATTGTCTTTATGATATGTTGTATAGTGCGGTATGGATATGGTGGTCATAAAGAGTGATAGCAGGCTCTCTGTCTAGCTGCATGACAATCTGAGCCTGGCCTTGAGCCTGGGTAATCACGGAGCGGCCGGGCCCATTCACAACGCCAGCTATACCAGTCGCACACAGCCACTCACTCAGCATAGTTATGCTATTTGTACAGTATAAACATTTTGGATGATTATATGTAATTACCCGGTGCAGCACGGGTGCATGGACATCCACATGGACTCACAAACACACACTCATGGACGGACGGATGGACTCGCACAAACCTGCACACTGACCTCAGGGATTCTCTTCCATGCTGAAAAGTGTTAAAGGCAAATGAAAGAAGTCAGGGACATGCTCACTGCCAAGATCCTTTCCAAATAAACACCCCCCTTTAATATTTTCATGTCAATCTCCCCACTTATTGCCATACTCCATAATTTTACTCCCTTCTCTCTCACTCTCTGCTCTCTCAAACCGCAGCGCTGACCGTGAAGCTTCATTCATCACAGCCGAGATCTCATGTGTGGCTCACTGTCTTTAACGCCATTGGTCAGAAAGTGTAAGTAGGCCAAACGCACGCAATGTCAACACACTCCCTGCATTCACTTCTTCAGCGCTCCCACCCTCTCGCCTCACAGATACTTCCTTATCGCCCTCCGAGCTCAGGTGCCAATCACGTGTTTTGAGACCGCGCCTGGTCTAAGTAAAGCCCCTTACTGAGCTAGATAGGACATGTAAAATTTTACAGCTGCGTCTCTCAAATACCCAGGCCTGAGACTTTCACGCCTGCCCTCCGTCTCTTCCTTTTCACCATGTGCAAGTTTCAGACCGTTGTCATGTTGGGCTGCAAAAGCTGAGCAGTCAGAGTGAGTGACACACATAACACAGAGATAGTCATTGTTATTTTCAGGCTCCTCTCTTACATGGGTACTTGAACTGTTTGCTAATCAGATCTATTTTCAAAGCTGCTAGCTGATATAAAGGTGTCATCTCTTCAGCTTAATGTAAGACTATGTAAGTTTTAAGAGAGGAAATAACATATTGTTTCTCTTACAAATGAAAACTTGAATTCATTAGCAACAAAACACGCCCTTGCTCAAATCAGTAGGCTCTGTGGTTAAGCTGCTACAGCCTTAGTTGGTCTGGTATGGCCACTAGCTTATGGTGGCTAATGTAAGCTAGTAGTGCTGATTTTAGGACTCTTGTGCTACTGATACACTATGTGTTAGCATTTAAAATGAGGATATGTAACTAACACATTCCTCTTCTTACACATGAAAAGTTGAATTCATAAGCAATAAAACACACCGTTGCTAGGTTCAGTGCACTTGCATTCTTACTTGGTCTGGTATGAGCAGTAGCTAATAGTTGCTAATGTTAGCTAATGTTAGCAAACTTTTGATATATTGCTGTGTAATTGACATTACTCAGTCAGTTTGCAGACTTTGTGACTCTACTTGTGCCACTGGTACAGTATGTTTTAGCATTAGCATTATTATTACCATGTACATTTATGGTGGTGTCTGTAGCAGATTAAAGGGCAGCCAAGAATATTCTGACATCTAAAATAAAGCAGCCAGAGACAGAAGTAGACCCAGGCCAGGTTAGCATGTGTGTGTACCTCATTAACCATACCACAGTGAAACTTCCGCCCAAGCGCTCAGCCTGGGCTGAATGAATCTGGAAACATCCTTATACAGCGCTGCTTGCCTAAAACTGGGGCCAGGCCCTTAATGGTATTTACACCCTCTGTATTATTTACATTGGGAAAGGAGTAAAGAAAACATGTTTTATGAGAATGTTCCACCCGCAAAGACGTGATGTCAGCGCCGCAGCCTCGTATACAGGGTGGGGCGAGGTAAACAAACACTTCTCCCATCTCTCCCTCTCTGTCATTTGCAGGGGTTGGAGAAGGTAGAGCGAGGTGCGACCGCCTCTCTGCTTGCTGGCTCCCACTGTTGATGCATAAATGGAGCCGGAGCCTGAACAAGAGCCAGGGGCCAGTGTTAGTAAACTGTGGAGAGACCAAGGGAAGTACCTCATCCGACACACACACACACACACACACACACACAGCTGAGGGTTTACACTGTGCGAGGACCAAAAGAAGCATCTCATCTGCATTGCTCATACACACACATGCGCTGAGGAGCCACAAGCATCGGTGGTAAACACTCAGGCCTCTTACAAGATGCTCTGTAAATATTTACAGCTCGGCAGGCATTGAGGGGAGAGGAACATGGCAGACCAAGCGGCGGCCGAACGTGACCGGCCTCAGCCAACTCCCTCCACCCCGCACATCTCCACCCTCTCCACCCCCCATCGCCTCTGACCATCACCGGACTTCAAATCCACTGGGCAAACAACATTACCTTATTCAGCATCTGTGCACTGTGGCTTACCTTGGATTAGCTTGCGACAGCTGGGGAGGTCACCTCAGCAGAGAGTGGGGCTGGAGGCTGCTCCTGAAAATAAAGTGAAGATTATGTTTTTAGCTCCTCACAATAAAAGAGGCAGTGGTAAACTGAGAGCTAATGTAAACTGTGACCTCCTGTCAGTGGTCGTTCTGAGGTGAATGGTTAGAAAAAAACAAAAAATGGTTATATATTCAGACTTTCTTAAGAGTTTCATACTTCTGATATGAGATGAAGTTACATCAGAAATATTTGCGTCGGGCTCAAAAAGGTGGGCAACTTGAGTTTTCACTGTATCACTGTCCCTAACTCTATAAAACTGTTGAAGCTTAGGCAAAGGGACATTTTGTTATTATTGCAAATGCTCCAATGGTATTTTTCACTCATAAAAAATACCAAATGTACCCAAATATGGTAAGTGCAGCAGTTTGCAAATAACTTCATTTTACATTAATACTTACTGTATTATGCCATCGACCAGTTTGATTAGATTTCCTACCAAGAACCCAAATATGTATGTGGAGAGATAACAGCAGTAAAACCACATATCATTCTTATACATTCTCTAACTGGAATGTCTTCTTGTGAATTAAACTTAAATCAAGACTTGTAACTATTGCCAAACAGCAGCCACTGTGGCCATAAGTGGGAATTACAGGATGATAGCACGTTGGATTTCCCTTTTTTTCCCGGGATTTCCTCGATTCAGTTGTTTAAACATGCGTTAATAGATTTTTCGTCCACTAGGAGACAGCGCAACAAGTTATTAAAACAACATTGACATGTTATCACCTTATAAATGTTATGGTTATGGTGATCTTGTTAGCAGTTACCTGTTTACACATTTAGCAGACACAGAGCAACATTAGCATTCACCTGGAGTCATGTTTCTGGCCACCTGACAAATGTAAGTCTCTCTCTCTGTTAGCTCTGTTTTGGTCTCCACTAACTCCTGAGGGAAATATCTGGCTCTTTAGCTGCTAAATGCTCCACTATGTTCACAAGCTAGTTGCTAACTGTGTCTCTCTGCCATTTGGTGCTGGATAGGTAGCATACAGTGAGTTTTTCAGAGTTTTTTTTCATTGAAAACAGCTACCTTCTGCTGCTGAAAACAACATTAATGAGAGTGGTGAGACAGAAACAAAACAGCAAAGTTGCGGGCCATGAAGCAAAAACAACGAGCTAAAAGACGCTAAATGGGCTGTAGAGCCGAGGAGAACTGCAGAGTCAGGTGATAATTCTCTGTGGGTTCATCCATAAAGCTTTCACATTACATTAGTCAATTGATCCAATAAATTATTTATTAGTAATCTTTATCATCATTAAGTGAACTAACTGATAGAGAGTGGAATGGAAGCACAAACAGGAAACACACGTTTCCTGGTAATGTGTTTACATATCTTTTAACTTGTGATAAAATGATTCAAATGTTTATATGTGGCATGCTAAATGCAGTGTAGCACAAGTAGAGAGGAGTCAATAAGTCAGTGAACTGAATCAGCAATGTATGCAATGTCTATCTAAAGTTTGCTAACTTTAGCAAACATTAGCCACCATTAGCTATTGGTCATACAAGACCAAGTGATACTATAACAGCAAAACAGGACTCCTGCCCCTGGAACCAGATTGCCTAAGGAATTAATTCCATTATACTATGACCTTCTGTCTTGTCTTTTTTTGTAAGCTTTCCTATTGACTCAAGAAAGGCTCAGATGTCACCTGCCTTTTAATCACGTAAGGTCACAGCAGTAATCAAATAAGCAACTTCTTCTTAGCTTCTAAGTGAACGTTAGATTCTTTTATTTATAGAAAGTCTGACGGCTCTACATTTTTGTTTGAACCAGTTTCACACCTACACCCACACACACACACACACACACTACACATTGTTTCATTGTGAATCCAGAATAGTGTCACATAGCTGCCAATCAGAGATGAGCACACAGAAGGGACTTTTAAGGGTTCTTCACTGATTTATGACACCAGTGACTCAGGGGGTGGGGGGTCTTTAGGGGCTGCCCCTGCTAAAATGAGAACGTGTTTACTTTCACTTTAATTATAAGTAGCAATTATACCTCATTAAAGATAGGAAGAGTTCACTTAAATATCTGTAATCTGCTACATAATTACTAAATCAACGAAAACAAAACCTGGGGGAAAATTGGATCAAGTGGAAGGTTGAGGCCTAATCTGAGCCTAATTAGGGGGTTTGTGGCACAAATATGATTAACAACCTCTGCCCTCCACTTTCTATCTGGCAAACCGCCACTCATCTGGCACCCATGTAGGCCAAAACAAAGTCTAAAAAGTATGCGCTATTACTACTTGACCCCCAGGTCTGGGCTTAACATGCCAAAACAATACCAGGACGAGCCGAGCCTCCCAGTGCAGCAGTGGAACACAAATAGTAACTTCTAGAAGCCGCCACTACAGAGGAGAAGGGAAACTGAAGTAGGAGGAAAAACAGCAGGACGAAGAAGAGGTGGAAATGGGTGGTGGCCAGGAAGTTTGAACTCTTCCTGTCCTAATCACAAGTCAGAGAGCGTTTCCTTTCATTGTAGGAGCTCCAGATCCATTAACCAGCGAGACCCCTGCGTGCATACACACACACGAACACCACCACATACACATCCTTATATAGAAAAAGTTAATCTTTTATAGACATAACATATAGGAACGTTATACACTAAATCAAACATTATATGTGGGGTTGTCGATTGACATACTGAGCCACACACACACTCATACTCCCACATACACTGAGTCACAGGTACGTGGCTCCTTCTTGGCAGGGCCCGGCGCATTGTGCAGCCCTTTGGCTCTGCTCTGATAAACACTTCATTATGAAACCCTGAGGACACAGTAAATATTTGCCGGGGCCCTTATCAGCCTGCCTTATCTTGGCGTGAACTCCAGGCACCACATGACTCCTGGGCCCTTTATTTTCTTAATGCCTTTGCTACCACTGATAACTTCACTGAATAGCCCTGCAGAAAACAGGACTTCTTTGAAAGGCTCCTGGAAATCGAGGCACCACAACAACATCGGCTTCACACTAATATGTAGGCCAGGGCTTTTTTTTATTTGGTCTAGACATGACCGAATATGACACGCCAATCAGGGCAGCGGGTAACTGTGTGTCGCCCTGCTACAGGCTGGTGAGTTCACCACTGTCCCTGCTTTACCTGCTCGAAGTGACTGATAGTAGAAACACATTTACAGCTGCAGAGTTAATCAGTTATGGGTTAATGGCTGGTGTTCAGTTCCCAGACGGATCCATCCATCTCAGCCCGTCTGACCTCGGTACACAGTGGTATCACTCACAACAACAGATTTCTGATGGCTTACTTTGAAAGATTCATTAGTGAAGCAACAAGTAGGATCATTCAGCTCAGATTGAAGCACATTGATTTGTCACGCCGGTGAGCAATCACAGCTGTAAACCTATGGAACACACGGCTTAGTGTTCACCATTCACTCCTTCATCTCAGCGGTGGAAAGTACATTTACTCAAGTACTGCACTTAAGTAGAATTTCGAGGTATTTGTACTTTACTTGAATATTGTCATGTGTTTTCCACTATATTTCAGAGGGCAATATTGTACTTTCTTACTCCACTAGATGTATTTGACAGCTACAGTCACTTTTCAGATTAAGATTTTACATAAAAACCTCGATGATAAGCTTCTAAAATACGTTCTTCAAAATGTGACCAGAGAATTCCAAACTTTTTGGCTTGCCCTTTACACAAAAAACAGTTGGAGCCCTTTGTCACGAGTTGTTAGCAGTTCCACCAACGAGACGTTTCCCTTCCTCAGATGGTCTCTCAAATGATCCAGTATTTCACACGGAAGCAAAAATATGAGAAAAGTCCAGAAAATACAATACAAATGTGTATGTATGTACAGAAACTATTCTTTTTTTCCTCTCCTATTAACCATCTCACGACCCCTCACATTTCTCTTGTGACCCTTTGGAGGGGCCCGACCCCTAGATTGGGAACCACTGGACTAAACTACCAAACTGTATATAAAGTAGTTAAAACCAGCTTCACCTTGACAAGCTACAACACTAAAATACTACTGTATTAATAATCTATTTATATATACAGTATATATATATATATATATATACACTATATATAGTGTATTAGTCAAGGCCCTTTTTTCTGCAGAATGGGTACTTTTACTTTTGATACTTGTGCTCTTGTACTTTTACTTAAGTAGGATTTTGAATGCAGGACTTTTACTTGCAATAGAGTCTATTTACATTGTAGGAAAGGTACTTTTACTTCTCCCACCACTGGTTAATCTCCACATGTACTTAAAGTGGCTGCTCTCTGAGGATGGGGGTGTTCTGTGAGTGCCAGTGTACATTATGGCAGACTAAAGGATCGTAATGCACGATCAAAATCTTATGGCAAGGATCCAGCCACCGACACATTCAACTGTCCTGTGGCTCTGGGCGCCTACACATTTTCCATTTTAAAATTCCAGACCTCATTCCTCAGACCGTGCACACATATCTCTCATCGCACTGTTTATAGCAGAACATTACAGATTATGTAATATTACATAGTTCATTCAGGGCTATCCGTTTCAGCGGTGGTGTGGCTTTTTCATGTTCATAATGATCTTTCAGAATGAGATTTTTCCTGAACCAGAGCCCACCTACAGTTCAGTTGTTCTACAGGAGACAGGAATTCAGGATCATGCCTCTCTCTGGAAAACTAACTGGTCAGTGCTTTTACTGTATACTGAGGACAAGGGGGCCAATACTTGCTGCACAAGGCCCCCCTGAGGGCCCCAAGCCAAGTAGTGTCACAAGGCAGCCCAGGACACACTCCGTCCCTCCTGCCTCCAGTTTCCCCACTGGAGGAGGAAGACGGTAGCTGAGCTGTAACATCTGATGTGTAACATCTGATGCGTTTATGTGAGCAACGTGAGAAGCAGAGCTGTCACTCTCTGCAGCTCTGCTCCTGTTTATGATGGGATATCTAGATGCCACACCTGTTGCATCTTTATATTCAAAATGTAGAAGAAATCACCGCCTTGACAGTCTGAAGCTTTTTCAAAATGATTTTTATTGGGAGAACTACAAAAAATGTACAGTACAAAGTTAACAGTCTCACACTCAATTTGTAGTGAACTGATTCCCCCAAAAAAAATATTACAACTCTCGTTGTCTTTTTGTCCGTTTTTTGTTACATTCAAAAAGCTTTACTTCTGATAAAGTAGTCAAAAGTACATAGTGCGCATCCCCCTGTACCTACTATGTACAAACCAAACGTGTTCATCCACTTCCCTCTCCAGCAAACTCTCAAGACTCAGACTAGATTTCAATATCAAAAAAGAAAAACAGCAAAAGGAAATCAAAATGATAAGAGGAATGGGGATTTAGAAAGGTTACGGTTGTTTTTGTCAGAGTGTCTGAGTGGTAACAACCTTTTTAAAAAAAAAAAAAAAAAAAATGGTTTCAGAATCCAACACTACATTCAGTTCAACCTGTGTATAAAAGATGCCTGTGTAGGAAAAATACTTTATTTGGTTAATTTTAAGGCATGTCAAGATGGTGAACCCCGTAGGCACTACACAATAATACTGGGGCACAAGGGATTGCTACATTCTTTAGCACGTGGCTGGAATCACAGTGTGACCTCGTGCAAACAGAGAGAAAACAAAAATACTTTTTGGTTAATTTATTGACTTGGGTTCTTTGTCACTGAAATCTGATCTAGATCAACAAAAGAACTAAGGTTTGGACGGTCTGTACAACCACATTGTTTATACATTCTACAGAAACATCTAAATAGGGATCCTCCAAAAAAAACAAAAAAAAAAAACAAAAAGGCCTTCTACAGCACTGACACACAACCTCAGGAGCAAACAGCAATCACGCAAACTTTTTTTTAATAAACGTAAACAAGGAAACAAAATTAATGAAATAAATATCACATACGTTCTCTTAAATTAAGATTTTTTTTTTTACTCATTTACAATAAAAATAACCAAGTGAAGTTACAAAAAAAAGGAGAAAAAAACAAAATATATATATTACTGTGAAAAGAACATACACTCCACTTTATGCAGATTAATAATGGCGATCATAATTTAAACATAAAAGAATATAGATCTATTGCTTCATCATACTTGATAAATACAGTATGGACACAAATTACCAATGTAGCCTATACTTTTTTCACAAGATAATAAATAAGTTAAATAGTCCATAGCCAGTTATGCACAGCTATGTAAATCACTCAAAAACAGCTAAAAAAATATATACTCAACCATCAGCAGTGATTTCCCCAAACAAACCCAACTCAAGAGTGCTTTTTAACCAAGCAACAAACTAGACTAACCAAACGAACCACTGGGTGGCGCCAGGAGAAGACAGATCTGGAATGGAAGTTGAAGCTTTCAGAGAGGAAAGGGGAAAAAAACACTTTGATAAAGAAAAAAAAGTTACTTTGAGTCAAGGCATATTCTTGGCAGGATGGGAGGAAATCTGAAAACCGCTTACAGTCTCTTCTTCTTGTCAAGTCATGTTACCCACACATCCAATCCCAGGAAAAGTGTGGCTTGCCTGATAGAGCAAAAGGGAGAGGGGGCTGCCATGAGCCCTTGGGCAAGGCACTGATGGAATGCCTTCTGTTTGCTATCTAAGTTTTAATACAACTATATTACATACAAAGAAAAAAAAACCCACTAAACTAATGCCAGGTCAAGGACACTTTAAACTGTAGGAAGCTTTATTGATCCCTGTGGGTGAAATTCTCTTCTCTTGCCCCCCTCCAGGGAGGTCAGAGCAGGGTCAGCACCCCTGGAGCTGCTAGGGATTCAATGTCTTGCTCAAAGGCACTTCAGCAGGGTGGCTGCTGCTGAAATGGGGTAGAGGGCTGGGAGGTGAGGGGTCTTAACCGGGATCCTCTGCTTGAAGGACAGTCTACCTCACTCACTGACACACCCCTGACTCCTCAACCACCCTGCCTGACCCGTCCATAAATCCATGTGAAAACAAAATATTATTAGTCATCTGAAATCGACAGCCTGCTGAAGATTGGCAAACGTCTTCCAGCGTCCAGACTTGGGGACTCGGAGCCGCTAAGGCTCCCGGAAGAGCTGAGGGACCCGCTCGCATAGCTCTCCCGGTCAGAGAGCGAGTCTGGCGGGCTTGGAGGAGGCTCGAACACCGGCGACTCGCTAAGGCGGCGCAGCGCCTGCAAGTGGCTCATGTTGTAGGTCGGAGGGGAGGGCGGACACACGCTGCTCTGCATGTTCCCGTAGTAGGCACCGGTGGAGTGGTTGTTGGCGTAGCCGCTGGGGGTGTGCACAGCCAGGGGGGCCAGTAAGGCCTTTAAGTCCTGTCCGGGAAAAGAGAAGGCACTGTTGATGCAGGACATGGAGTTGGGAGAAAGCACCTCCTCGTAGAAGCTGGAGACGGAAGTGCAGGAGGAGGAGGCGGTGGTGGGTGGCGGCGGGGTCCTGGACGTGGGGCTGTCGAGCAGGGGAGACTCGAGTCCGTGGTGGGTGGAGAAGCCGGAGAAGCTGAGACTGTGGTGAAGCTTTGGTCTGTCCCTCTGGGTGTAGCCGAGCTGCTGCGGCGGCAGGACCTCCCTATGGCTGTAACCGCACAGCTCGCGAGCCGACCTGGGCTCCCCCGCCTGCACGTTAGCGTTGGCGGCCGGAGCGGGCCGGCGCTCGTCGGCGTTGTGGATAAAGTGACACCGGGGACCGTACGGGCAGAACCCGATGGTGTGGAAGGTGCGGCACGGCTCCGTCTTGTACTTAGGGTGGCGGGACAAGCTCCTCAACTCGTGGTAGCCGTGAGCGAACTGACATTTCTCCCCGTACTTGCACGACCCGTTCTCCTCGAAGGGCCGGCACAGCTCGGTCTTGTAGCGGGTGGAGTTGATCTGAGAGCCGGGCTTCTGCTGCAGCACGCCCCGGTCTCCGTTCTCGCTGTAAGCGCGGTCGCGGAACTTGTTCTCCTTGTTCATGAGGGCCGTGGCGCTGCTGTTGCTGCTCGGCGTGTTCTCCTTCAGGCTGCTGTAGGAGCCCATCGAGTACTTGTTGCCGTTGTTCATCGCCTCCACGTTGCTGGTTGAGTTTCTGCGGAAAAAGCCTGGCGCGAAGGAACCACCGGAGCCCGCAGTCGTGACCGGAGCCCCCACCGCTTTCTTGTCCAGCATGCTGTTGATGTGGAGGGCGTTCATGTTCATGCTTTTATCCTGCTGTAGGGAAGAAAAGACACAAGTTAGCAGTGTACTTCAGGCACCAATTCTGGGACTATTTTGCCCACATGGCTTGTTTAAATACAACTTTGTTTGCCTGCAACGCAACAACTTGTTGCAGCTGAACACATGCTAACTCCACTGAAGTTCAAGCACGCCGACTCAGTTACGTTGAAGAGTTTCACCCTGAATGCACAACAAAAAAACGCCAAATATCTTGTCAAACTTTTACCTTGTAAAGCATGTCCATGTCGTAGAAAGCAGACAAGACGGTCGTAGACATCTCTTTTCCCCAAGTTTGCTGCCGCACTCCCTCTTTCATGGAGGACCGACCAGGATCCTTGAATGCGACGGGCGGTAACGTTAGCTTGTGCCACGACTGGTTTTGGTTGTGGAAAAGTTGCTTTAAAAGTTTATGTGCAGTTTAAGTCCGTCGAAGAAGGAGGAAAAAAGGGGGGATAGGTTTGTATTGTTGAGTTGTAGGTAGCTGTAGTTCCTCCCCTCGAGAAGCGCTGAACCAGAGTGCTTCACTGTGCGCTCGAGCCTTTTTGCATGGGTATAAATGCCTGGCGGTGGCCAGGGAGGGGCGAAATGAAGTCGGAGCAAACTTTTGCGAGGAGCCGCCTCCTCCCCTCCTCTTCGAAAAAACTTCCATTCACCGGTTGGCCGCCTATTCTTTAACACCACGCCTTGAAATCCAACCCCAGCAACCCCACCCCACCCCCACCCCCCATCCTCCTCACACCCCTCCAAACCTTTTTTTTTTTCTCTCCTTCTAATCACACAACCAATTTTGTGGAAGTTGGTTTTGCTTTTTGGGTTGACTCTCGCTGAGAAAGAATGTCGAAGCATCAAGTGTCTATGCATGCAAGCTGTTCTCCAGCAAATGAACCACACACACACACACACACACACACACACACACAGGCCATCTAATGAAGCAGTGATCTGGGGGCTGGGTGCCTTGCTCAAAATCTCCATGACTGAATTTAAACGAAAGGGAAATGGTTCTTCAGACACCCCCTGCCTCCCAGCAAAGTCCTGGGGTTTTGAGCCCCAGCGACGAGGCCACCCCTCTAGCCTCTGGACCAGCACGCTTGGAAGCTGACACATGTATTTGTAATGGAAGGAAACTCTGCCTCTCCCTCTCTCTCCCTGTGGATGGGGTGAGACCACAAGTATGAGCGGAGAGGAGTCCAGGCAGAGTGCAGTACAATTTTTAGAATCCGCTGGTTGCATAATCAACATCCACAGTGCAACAGCGGCCTATTCCAGTCTACTACACATGGAAAAATAGTCAGTTAATGCCCACTGTGCTCACATGACCTACTTTTGTATTGTTTCAAAACTAAACTTCAACTAAATGTTGTCCACCTTCAGATTAGAAACCCGTCACTGCTAAAGCACAACATGCTGAGTCATTATTAACACTAAATGGCTTTACTTTGGTTAAATCTTTTTTAAACCACTCCTCTAAGTTCCTCACTGGCTTGTTTTTCCCCAATCTCAGAGCCCAGACTGCAGGAATGTGGTTTTCATGTGGTACAGCAGAGCAACACTGCCCCCGTGAGAGCACAATGGGAATAGGCTGGGAAAGACTGGGGCGCCACCTGCTGAGCAGAGCTGGAGAAAGACTTCAAGGTACATTCAGGCCCATTTGGCTGTAATAATGTCATACTTTTTATTTATTGTAGAGAAATTGCTTCTCCTTTGTGGCTCCTCTTTTCACAGAGAGGATAAAGGAGAGTTCCAGACACAGAGAAGCCTCCATGTTTAGGGGTGTTTTGGTCATTTCAACAAAGTCGCCACAGTCCCTTCCTTTGTAAAGTCAAAGAGTGCAGTGCGGTCGCAATAAGCTGCCCCTGTCTCAGCATGATGTAACCTTCCCTGGATGGCAGAGTGTTCACATGAAAATGTCAAACTACTCCACTCTGAGTATGTCAAGTTTTAAAAAACCCCACAGTGGAAAGATTGCAGAGTTGGCAGCAGAGGACGGGGCTCTGTATCAGGGCTCCAACAAGGCAGAGATTTTGGTCAGGAGGGTGTAAAAACTTTGTGCGACACATATCAACAGAAATTGCTGGTTTCTGCGACACTGGTAACCATGAACTCTTTTCCATATAGGATCATAATTGGAAGAGTGGTTATAAAAATCATTTTCCTTGTGACATGATTCAATATTCTCTTTAAGTGCTGAATGGTTTGGTTGGAGAAGCAGGGAGGGAGGTAAAAAAAAAAAAGGGAAAATAGCAATAGGCAAAAAACAAGTGACATAAGAGCTTGGAATCTACTACTACCAACCCTAAAATTAGGCTGAGGGCTGCCCCAGGACTATTTGCGCTCTGCAAGTTGTGATAAATAGTTTAATGTGAAGGACAGACGCAGCGAGGCTCCTGAGAAATCCCTTGAACATGTCCTCGTCCGCAGAAACCGCTCTCCCATCACACGGCTCTGTTTTTATTGGGGGATGTTGAGCGGTTCCAAAACATTACATCAGCTTTACTGTAACAGGGAACATGGCTACCAGGGAGAGAGAAGGGTCCAGCTGTAAGAGAGGGCAGCATGAATCCATCCACACACACACACACACACACACACACACAGAGGACAGTAGTCCATTGTGCCGTCCTCTTAATTACATAACCAGGAAAAGTAGAGGGAAGCATAAAAACACAGTCCAATGGGAAGAATCCTGCAGTAAATTAAATATCACAGGAAAATAACACCTCGTATAAACATATAGTAGAAGTCAAAGCATATACTGAAATACAACTTTGGTGATGTGTCAGAGAAAACACTTGCTTTCACAATCCCATGCCTCGGCCCTAAAGCCTGGTTGCTGCACAATCGCACCATTGAAGTTGGAGCTTGAAGCTTTAGGCGCCGAGTTGTTTTGTTCCGACCTTAAATCCCTGGTAGACGTGGAGAAAGCAGAACGGCCTGGGTACTCAATACTGACACTGTTGAAGTTTATCGTGTGACACATTCCCACTGATAAGAGAACAGTGCATCAAGTGTTGTTGTGTACAAGCTTGGGTTGAATTATTGTTATGGCTTCACAACTGCAAGACTTCTCCATACATGTTCACACGGTGTTAATATAATTATTGGCTATTTTTCCCCTGTCTCCTGCCTCTTTACAAAATGATTAACATTAAAGAAGTGAGCCATTCAGCTTTATGTCTTTCCTCTTAGGGAAAACAGAACATTGGAATCAAAATTGCAGTAATTTCTGACATATTTAATTAAAAAGACATCAAGGAACAGTAATGGTAAAAATTATGACAAAAACAAGACACATCTGGTAATCAATGAGGGCAACATTCGTACGACAAAGTAAGAGACACGGTCAGAGTAAAAAACATCCTATTGTTTCCTTCATTCCCTTGATTTGATTATAAAAAGACTTGACCACAAGGCCAGTCTGTGCTCTCATGTGTTGGTTCATGAAGTTGTTTATTTATCAGATAACTTTTCCTGTAGTTTAATATTAGGAAACCTGACTTTAAGACATTTTCATTAAAATAAAAAATGTGGTGCTATTAGAGCCAAACACCGCTGACTCCTCTACCTCAGCCTCTGCAGCACATCTAGAGCCAGAGTGGCCCTCTGGTGCCGCAGCACCAGCCGGGCGTGCTCCATGGTGCAGGAGAACTGGGGCAGGGCAGGGAGGGAGTCCAGGGCCTGCTGGGAGCTGAGTGCCTTGCTCTGCGCCTGAGTTGACAGTGTGTGGATTTGGTGGACCTGGTCCGGCCCTGCGATTCCTGGGGCCTTGAAGGTCAGGATGAGGGAGCCAAGATGTCTGTGGAGCAGCTTCACCCACTGGACCGGCTCAGCCCACAGGTTCAGATCCCCCCTCTCGAACAGGAAGTCCTCTTCATCCTGGTCACAAGCAAAATGGGAGTCAACTTACTGGATGTTGATTTGAATCAGTATTATTTTGGCCACTTGTGGGCAGAAGAACAAGCTGTAAACACAACACAGACAAATAAAAAGTTGATATGATGAACTTGTTAGCAAACTGGTGCCTATTTACACATCTAACAGATACGGAGCAACATTAGCGTTCATCTGGAGCTGTATTTCTGATATTCACTCTCATTTTAGCTCTGTCTCCACACACTTCTGATGGAAATATCTGGCTCTTTAGCTGCTAAATGCTCCACAATGTTCACCAGCTAGTCGTTAACTTTGTCTGTCTGTTGTTTGGTTCTGGGCAGGTAGTGTTCAGTGAGTTTATATCACAACTTTTTTTTTCTGAAAATAGCTGCCTGCTGCGGCTGGAACTTGGGTTGATGAGAACTGTGAGAGAGATCCAAAACAGAAAGCTGCGGGCTGGAAAACCAAAACAATGAGCTCAAAGATGCTAAAATGCTCCCTAGAACTAAAGTGACTTGCAAAAAAATTCTCTGTGGGTTTGTCACTATTAGCAACACAGTGCACATTACACATAATCATTTGACCCATAGTTAGTATAAAAATACTGACTAGTGCAGCTTTAAGAATACAGAATCTTGCTCCCTGTTAATTTGCTATTTATATTAAGTAACTTATGTCTTACAAATGCCTCTCAGCTGTTTAACAGGGTGTCTTCTAAGTCTTGCGTAGAAAGAAACAACCAACCAAGAGCAGAAACCTTGGTGACTTAAAGCACAAAACAAGAGCAACAAGGAAAATAAAATAAAGTGCTATCCACACTTTACAGACATGGTGTCTTAAACCAGCTTGAATCACAGGCTTAATATCAACCAATGTTTTATTCTAAAACGTGATGATAATGAAATGTTTTGAAACATGTTCCTTTAACACTAGCTCAACTGTTGCCAAGTGCCGTAAGAAGCAGCATTAGTGGTGATTTTAAAGTTCATGTATTAATATTTAAATGTAGTAAGTGTAGTTATTACAAAATGAATTGATAATCAAATTGACTGATCATTGAGGGCCAGTGTCCTGTTAGTTCCACCCTGGCAGTTAATGAACAATCCCTGTTGTAGTCATAATAAAAAATGAAACCGTAACAGCCACCATGGTTATCTGACATAAGTTTCACTTGATGGAAATCATTGCAAGTACATGTCGTCTACTGTCTGGCAAACATCTCACACTGTCTTCTTTGTACTGCTTGTGATGTTCTCGTACCACAGTGTAACAATGCTAGTTGTCAATATGAATCTGCTCCGAGGTCACAAAAACAAATTCCTGGACACTTCAGTCACATGACAGATTCTCACCAGACTGGAAGCTTCGTCTGCAACTTCCCCATCATTGCCTTCTTCCTCTCCCAGCAGCCACTCTGTCAGAGCGAGGACACCCGCGGGTACCTGCCCCCACAGCTCAAACAGCTGACACAGGAGCTCCACGCCAGAGTCCAGGGCTACTGGAGGACACACGGGCACACCGGCCACGTCTGAGGACAGAGGAGACCAAATGTTCATACTAAGTCTGTAAACAGTGTTTTACACTGAAGGCAAGCAGTAATGAACGCACCCAGAATATGAGTGAACAATAAACAAGCATGTAAGATAAGTGCTTTATTTATCCCGAGGGAAAATGATGTGCAGCAGTTGCAGTACAAAGTAGGAAAGAGTGCAAATCTAAACAAAATCTAAAAATAAAAGATTATCAGTAAGATGCAAAAACCAAATGTACACAGTGCCAGACATGTAAACAGGTTAATGGTAAGTATCATAAATATGTATATATAAAGACGTGGCATAGAGCTATGTATGTACACTATCAAATCTGAGTACAGGTAAGTGTATATGGTTATGTTCAATGATTATGCCATGAGATTTCAGTGTCCCATTATTGCACATTAGACCCATGGTGCCCCTAGTCAGAGAGTAATGACAGTAAGTCCAGAGAGAAAGAGGGGTATTTAAATGAACAGAGAGGCCGGGGCTCCACCTCTGGGCCCTGTGCCTCTGCTGTCCATCTCTCTGCGGGAGGTAGATGAGTTTAATTTCAGGAGGAAAGGATCTCCTGATCATTTAGTCTAATGTTGTTGGTGTGATGTTTTGTAATTTGAGGTCTATTGTGTGTTTTTTTTCTCAAATGTAATCTTCTCAGTATATACCATTATTAAACAGCATATTAATCAAGTGTCGACCATATCCTTTTACCATCTCTTTTTAATCTATATTAGCAAGCTAAAGTTCATTAGCTAAGTTAACTGACAGTTACTAAGCGTAAGTACTTCAGCTATGGCAAAGTTGAACTTAAGAGTCCAGGTTTTTTTTTCTTTCCTTTAGGGAGTATTAGCATTAATCACCTCTGGAATTACTATGATTGTTACTGTTTGAAACCTGCACCCAATCTGTTGGTCTGAGGCTGGATCTGTGAGTGCTTTTACATGCATGTAAGTCACACCGAGTTCTTGCAGGCAGTCTGCAGTAACCTGATGTTTTAAAAAATCATGTTTAAGAGAGCCTGATTTCCTCTATCAGGCTAAAAACTAGAGAAACCTGGTTACCACCATGGCTGGATTTCTGCTGGAGAAACCTGATTTTTCGGCCACGTACAGTATAGAGCGGATGTGCACGACGTAGACCCAGCCCGTGGAGTATTGTGAGTTGCGGTGGCATGAAAGGAAAAACCATTACTCGTAGTGGTGTGTCCCTGTATCCAAAATAATTAGATCCAAAGTCTGACTAAAACTCAAACTGAAATAAATGATTCTAAATAAGTCGGTTTCCACAGCTGAACAGTACACTTTTTGTAAAATTCAGATGCATTCTGAGGAAAAAATGTGTGCGTGCCCGTCACTGCACCGCAAGTCCAAAAACAAGGGGAAAAAAACCCTCTTCAGGCTGCAGGATTATCAAATATGAAATAAATATTCCAGGTTTGGTCAAAAATATGACAGGCGGTATGCAAACAATTCCCTACCATCACCTGATTTCCCCCAATAAGCTTGTGTGTTGTCGGTGTGTAACTGCTGGGGCTATTTAAATGATGCAGGGCTGACAGTATGTTCCAAACTTAGTGCGAGTGTGTGCGCATGTGTCTTCTCTGGGCTTGGACGGCCTTCTGGGAAACAAAACTATAACTCATATAACCAACCACGATCAGGGTGTGTGTGTGTGTGTGTGTGTGTGTGTGTGTGTGTGTGTGTGAGAGAGTGAGTGGATTCAAAACTATTGCACACACACAGTGAGTGCAAACGTTGCTCTTAACTTCCTGTTTACGTGTTAATGAATGGATTGCCTACATGTGTGAATACGATGTTCATGTGGGCTTGGATGAAACATAAATTCAGTTTTTTAGTACTCTTGCTCAACTTGCTATTTGTAGTCTTCTACAAATAGCCCTCTGTTGCCATAACGCTTCAGAGGCAGGCCTGTCATGAGCCCGTACTCGCAGTGCAGGAAGTGTGAGTGCAAGCACACACACTTCAAACAGAGGGAAAACATAACGTATGACTTCATTTAACGACTCCAGTTGTCCACGCAGCAACAATCTGACACAGAGGTTGTGTGTGTGGGAGTGTTGTTCTCCCACCTTGACCATCCTCACCACAGCTCACACCCAGATAACACCACAGACTTCAAAAGGCTTCCAGAGCCACTAGCCAAAACACTACCACCATGGGAAGAGAGGAGGGAGGGAGGGAGGGTGGAGGTATATGGACCCCCATCAGCACACATACAGTATAACACACACACACACACACACACACACACAGGGTTGGGAACCCAGATTGTTTTTTCTCTTCAGAGAGGTGTAAAATCGGAGCCGAGCCTGAAGTCTGAGCGGAGAGGGAAACCCAGTGTGTGAACATTAGAGGCTGCTGATTGTACCGTATTAGAGGAGATTTAAGAGTTTAGGAGCTTGAGTGACAAATTCCTTTCTTTACCAAGAAGCCGTCTCTCTCTGGGACAGCCCTGCCTTCTGATGTCAAGCCTTTACAGCGCCCCCCACTCCCCCCCACCCCTGAATATCAAGTAACATAATAGGAAATTTTAGCTGCATTCAATTTATCACATTTTTTACGGAGGTTTCACACGTCGATTAACGCGATTTCCCTCCTCAAGCTTTTGGCGCAAAATACTCAGTTTCTCAAGGGGATTGTCTTTCACGCTGTTACTGGCCTGTGTGTTGGGGGTGTAGTGTGTGAGTGTGTGTGTGCTGGCATGAGTTTAGTCCTGAGTAGGTATTGTTTGCATTGGAAGACTGTGTGAGTTTATGTCAGACAATCTTGTCTCTGCAAATGACAATTTCAGTGCCAGTTGGTGAATGAATGGGTTTGAGTAAGACGGAGTGAGGCTGTGTGTGTGTGTGTGTGTGTGTTGTGTGCAGTTGGCATCCACTGGCACACACTCCATCCACTGGCACTTTTATAGTACATTTGAGCTGGGCAGGGCAGGAGTGTGAGGGAAAAACTTAACCTTGTGCCACTTGTGGAAACAGTATAACAGTTGTACCATTCTGAGCTTCTGAAGAGTTTAAAAGAAAAAAAAAACTGAACTAAGATCTTTGGTTGCCTTGTTAGAGACTCTGGCAACCACGCTTTTACAAAGTGCTTTATTATATGTAAATCTGTGGGGACCATAATAAGCCCTTCACCATGCACACATTGCCATCTTTGCTGAGGAACACTGCCATCTCTTAAGTGGACACAAAATCCAAATAGCCGAATCAAAATTCTCAATTTGTGAGGGTGGTGTTGATGTACAGTTTTGTCTCACAACGCAATATAAAAAGGAAGTGGATGTTCTGCTCACAGCCACAAAAACAATTTGTGGATTGTGGTGAGATACTGTAGCTCCGGGAAGATCTTACAAAACAAACAAAAAAAACAAACAAAAAAAAACAATTGGAAAATCAATGAAGTATACTGATTTATACACTATTACAATTAGTGTATAGCACAGACTGTATGCAACTAGTACTGTATGTAGTACTGAAACTAGGACACAGAAAGAGATGTTTCTGCCCTGACATGGACTCTAGATTCAGAAGGGAAAAGTTGATGGCTAATTCCTGACAATTTGAATTAAGACTTAGCCTGGAACTAATGCACCGACCATCGCACAACGTTCCTGCAACCCAACATTCACGGTTCAAGTCTGGCAGGACGTTTGTTGCGTTACCTCTCTCTCTCATTACTTCTCATTATCTCTCTGTCAAATCTCTGATAAAGGTATAATATAACCATTCTAAAAAAAACAAAAAAAACAACATGCTGTCTCACACAAAACTAAAGTAATCTAATCTTGCATTGTGCCAATTTATTCCCTTCCCTGTTTCAGCCATCTGATATGAGTATAGTATACTGTAGTTTAATTGTCACATTAGTTTTTACTTTCATACACTCAGACTAAACACAGGAAGTGTCCATGTTTACAATGCAAAACTAATTCTTGGTGAAAAATAGGAGAGATTAAGAAAATGTATAATTTTCAGAGGTTTCTTTTGTATGTGCTGTACAATAATAGTACAATCTATGATGATAACAATATGGTCTCTCTGCATAAAGTGTTGTTAACTGGTTTTTGCACACTGCTGCTGCAGCCTCGCTGTGTGTCTGATCAACAGTCGTGTCATTAAAGTCACTGAATGAAATTAAGAGAGTGAAGAGACCTTTGCTGTTCAGTAAATCCTTACTGAGCCTCTGCAGCTGGGGGGTGGGGTGGGGGGGGTGGGGGATCAGATGTCCCATTGAGCAGAGGAGGAGGGGGAGGATAAGGGGTGGTGGTGGTGGGGTTCGGTGGGCTGTCAGGACAGTGAAATGAGAGAAAACACTTCCTGCCCCACACTCTTCCACTCGCTGGTGTCATCACGTTCACTGTATTGGGAGTTCATTCCTATGCTCAGCCACCCACATCTGAGGGATTTGGGTTAGAAGACCCCCCTCCCCGCTTGCCTTACTACTTCAACTACACCCATCCCACCTGGGGGCTGTAACCTGCCGACGGACCACCGTACGGGTCCCTCAGCTACACCTGCTCTGCCTCACAGTCAGGTCTTTATTCCATACAGCCAGGACAAAGAGTGTCTGTCCAACAGGGGCTGCAAAGATCTATACGCAGCATTTAATCTGTGATCAGATGAGGGGGGGACTGGGCGTTGGGGACATTTTATGAAGCTTAGAAGTGCATCATGGTAGTGCGAAAACAAGTGTTTCAGTTCCACAAAACTGACAGTTGACAAAGACAAGATTTTCACCCAACAACATTAATCTTCACACAAGCTCAAAGAAACACTGCTTCCTCACGTGACCCACACAGAGCGCATGCTGCAGACACTACAGTGGAGCCGAGAGACCAGGAAGCATAGGTGCGAGATGGAAAGGGAGGTGTGAAATAAAAACACACACTTTACAGCCCTGACTTCCTCTGGTGGTTGACGAGAAACGGGGAGCGTGGAGACAGAGAGCAACAACAACAACAATAACAACAACAGGAAACATTACCATGACAATAATAGTACAAAACGTAGTGAATGGTGAGAATTACCATAGAAATAATGCTCTGACAATATGTCAGTAGTCTGAGCCCACTGCAGCAGCATTTATCATGAAGCCCAGTCAGTGGTTAGTTCAGTCAAAAGATCACATACAAGTCAATGGCTGCCTCAACAGGGAGCCAACAGAGGCTCCTATCTGTCTCTATCATGGAAACACCGTCACCTGTAGTCATTTCATTTCCTATGAGTCATAAAGAGGAGCTACATGTAAATGTAATCTTCTGTAGGCTCTCACAGACTATATTGATAAAGGAAGGTTGTTTGCCTGCATGTTCTTTTGCTTGTGTTGATCAGGTCATAATGGCACATGAGATTATACAAAGAATGCCAGAAAACTCTCTGACTCTGTGACCAACAACTTACTACTGTATTTGTCTGACTTAGACTCTTGGGTGGGTGGAGTTCATAGCCCTTTTCAGAAATGGGATATGTAACAGGGTCAAAAAAGAATGGTCAAAATTGAAGCACCAGAGGCCGAGATATCGTGACTTTTAGTCCCTGAGTACGGGTCAAGCCCCAAAAATGCTGGATCCTACATTCCCATAATGCAACTGAATAGCATTTTTCATTAGGCACCCCCTGATGACATCATCAGGGTTACATTTTCAAACTTTGGGAAGCTCCTTTAGATCTACAGAAGAAATAATACGACTGCTTTCACAGGCTGTGTAGTACTCCTCATGACGAGCAAACTAAACTTCCTGTGTAAAGTGGGTGGAGAGCCCTAACCCTAATGCTTCACATACAGCGTCACCTCACCCTAAACCTAACCTCTTAACCCCCTAATCCTAACCCTAATCCACCAATAAATAAATAATTTAAAAAAAATGTAAAGACTAATCTGACATGACAATCTCCTCAAAAATATCAAATTGGCTCGCTCACGCCGTTTTGTGGTTTACTCAACTGATCTTAATCTCTTTGCACAATTGAGTGATACATTTAGGAAGTGGTCTTAAAAAGACAAACAAGACGTGCGTTTAATTTCTGTCTGTGCATATTTAATCCTGCGCTGCTCTAGCTCTTCATTCAATTCAGACTTGTACCATGTTGAAAGTGATAGAGAAATGTTACTGGGTCTGGTCCAGGTTAGATTGCCATCATGGCTTTTACATTGAAGTGTGACGGGGGGGCTTATTCAGACATGAGAGCGACATGAACTGCCAGCACATTTATGTAACAAGGTGCATGTCTGGAAGGGGCTTATGACTGCAATCAAAAATAGCAAATCAAATGCAATGAATTTGTCCCACAGACATTTCTACATTTCCTGGCTCTATGTGCTCTATGTCAACTCCACTGGTACTCCACAAGGGTTAAAGTGAACACTCAAACAACCTATAACTACTCTCAGATCTAGGCCTGATTATAACTGTTCCACAATAACAGAGGATGCATGATGAGGCCGACTCAGTTTCACACCGTTAGATTGCGAAACAGCCACACCAAGATACTCTGTACTCCTATTTTATCTTCAAAACACATCACAATCAAGAGTCACAACCCACTGCTGCAGACTGCAATGAACACACTGTACACATACTTCAACACAGCCTGCAGACACCAGTCATTACTGCAGACATGTGACTTTATTTCACACCACCCACCAAATCATTAAAATCTCATTCCCCACGCTGCCTTTTCAGTCAAAGATGGTGAAAGTAGCAGAAACACTATTTTTGTTTGTTTTCACTGGAGGGTGAAATAACTGCTTATTTATTCCAAAAGTAAAGGTTAAAGCTGCAAACCAAAAGTTGAGTAATTCTCTAGTAGCAACAAGTGCCTCCAGTTTCTGTGTATTTCATAGTTTATTCTTAAATGAGTGAATGTGATTTAAAGTCTTGTTCAGCGATCTATCCATCGTAAACTAAAACTGGGTTTAACAGTTGAGTGGCTATTGTGCTAAAATAGGACGAGGTCTGTTTAATGAGGGTCCTTCAGTGCTGTCAGGTCGCTCGCTTCCATTCATCTGCATCATCCACTGTAAATAAATGAACTGGGGGAAAGCACACATGAATGGCATATTCTGCACAGGCATTTGTTGGCTTTACAGTAAGCAACGTTAGCTTACTCCAGGTGAGTTGGTTGATAATGGTTCACTGGAAATGGCCTGGAAAACATGGGCATGTCAGCAGAGTGTGTGAGGACACCACTACATTTTTCTGAGTGGTGGATAAAACAGAAGGAAGGATAGGCGACTTAACACAACTCAGGATTTATATATCGATGGAAAGTTTGCATCATTTAAAGGAATAGTTTCGACATTTTGGGAAATATGCTTTTTCACTCTCTGGCGGAGAGTTAGATGGGAAGATTGATACCACTCCCCTACATTAGTACAGTAAACATAAAGTTACCGCTAGCAGCCGGTTAGCTTAGCTTAACACAAAGGTTGGAAAAAGGGGGAAACAGCTAGCCTTGCTCTGTCTGAAGGTAGCAAAATCTACCACCAATCATCTCTTAAGTTAATTCACACTTTCTATCTCAACCGCTCAAACAAAGTGTAAAAATGTTTCTGCCATTTTACAGGAGGGTTATGTGACAGACTATTTCTTGGCTGGGATTTCTGGGCTGGGCCAATGATAGCAGTTTTTTACACTTCAGTTTCTGTACAGATACAACAAACAAGATATAACGCATAATTAGTGAGCTTTGGGGGTGCTGGTAGATGGATTTTGTTACCTATGGACAGAGCCAGGCTAGCTGTTTCCCCCCGTTTCCAGTCTTTATGCTAAGGTAAGCTAATCGGCAGCTGGTTGTAGCGTCATATTTAGCGTATGTCTTATCTTATCTCTCCGGCAGAAAGCAAAAAAGCATATTTCTAAAAATGTTGAAGTGTGAAGCGTTGAGTGTGAATTCCTGTGCCATTAGTAGTAAATACTAGCTAATACAATTCAAGGTTATACACAGGCTTCATTATTCAAATAATAAATTAATCTTAAACAAGATTAATGAATAATGTCCAACATACCTGACTTGATTTGATTAGAATATATTGTATATATGTTGTTAAATTTTAAGACTGAACTTAGTTGTGTCTTTTTATTCTCATTTTGTTTTGTCATGTCTTGTTGTCATAAATTAGCATTAGTTGTATGATAGAATTCTTAAATAAGTTATTTGAAAAAAACAAAAGTGGATTACTGTGTAGCTCCATTTTCCTTGCCCTTTTGTCATCCCAATCAGAATTCTAATCAATGCCCTCTTACACACTGACGTCCAAACCAAATCCCTCTGTGCTCTATATATAAAGTGATCCCTCTGTTCCTGCCCTGAGTCTGTCACAGTGCTGGAGGTCCAGTGAGGGTGAGTGGAGTTTGATTTCAGACCCAATTAGTCTGGGGGTATTTGGGTGGTGGTGGTGGTGGTGGTGGTGGCAGTGGTGCTGGTGGGTGGTGGGGGTGGCAGTGGTGCTGGTGGTTCTGGTGGGGGGTGGGGGTGTTGGAGGGTGGGATGGGGTTAAATTAGATTTGCTCTTCCTGTCCAGGACAATGACTCCACTGTGGTTCACAGCTTCAACTAACCTGATGTGAATCTGCACAAATTTCTCTCCCACACTCAGGTAAAAGAGAAATTAGACTATTTTAAGTGAAACAAAAAAAGCTGCAAAGCTTTCACACACTTTATTAAAGGCAAGGTGAGTCCTAGTCTTACTTAATGATGAAAGATTACCAGTTAATGTTTTTACCAGAGACACAAAATAGTCCCTCTGCTTTAAGAGAAAAGACCCAGTAAAACCTCCCAGTATACTGAATGCTCCAAACTAATTTTAGAGCTTTCGTGCACATTTTGAAGGAATAGTTCAACACATTGATAAGTACACTAATTTGGTTTCATGCCAAGAGTTCGATGAGAAAATTGATAATACTGTTTCCAGTCTTTATGATGAGTTAAGCTCATCGCCTGCTGTCTTTAGATTCAAATTTAGCATGAGGTATCGATCTTCTCATCTAAATGTCAAACTATTCTTTTAATGGCTGTAAGCTATACTGGGTACATACACCACACAGTGAACATTTTTAATAATAAATATCTGGTATACATGCATTCTCTGCTGTCCAGCAAGAATATTATTAGCAACAAAGCAGCAAGTTTTAAAGGGGGATCAGTGTTTTGCATTTTGTCCTTTTGTGTGTGTGTTGCAGAACCCGTTTATGTTCCCACATCTCTGCCTGTCCTCCATATCAAAGGGCCGTCTGAAGCAGCTAACACCTCAGATACTTGACTCTGCAACGGCAGGTCATAAAACACACACACACACTATGGGCAGACTAGCTGGCTGGCCTGCTGGGGATGGGAAAGAGACACACAAACACACACACAACACACACACACACACACACACACACACACAGTGACTAATATTTCCTTGGCACTCTGACAGCAGGGAGTTCATCTGCTGACCTGAGGTATTATGCAGGTCACCACGCCAAAGGTATCACTACTGGAATCAAACCCCAGGTGTCTGCCATGGTGGACAAGAACTTTACCACGTTAACAGCGTGCCACTCAAGCTCTTAAAAACGCTTTCTGAAATTTGACTTGTACCAGAAATCTGTATTGTAGGTTTAGCTGTATTGAAAAACAAAACAAGCAATAGCCTGGCTCTCTCCAGAGTTCTAACATTCACCTAACAACAACTCTAAAGCTTAGTAATGAACATTTTGGAGACTTTCATCACTGTGAAGCACCGTAGAGGCTCCAGAAAGTCAATGCAAGAAATAGTTTCTGCACGTAAACTCATCATAAAACTACAAATCGTCTAAAATGTTTCAATTTCTGTTATAAATTTCTGTTCTACATTTCATTTATAAAATTAAGCAGCTAACACCTCAGATACTTGACTCTGGCCCTATATATATATATATATATATATATATATATATATATAAATATAGAAAAGTTTAGACCATTTGTAGTTTTACAATGAGTTTACGTTGCATGTTGCAGCATTAAATGCAAGAAAAAAGAATCAGAATCTCACTCCAGCTGGTTGTTGAAAGTTGGCAACCCTGCATTAACACACGGACACACAGTCATACAATTAGAAATGTTCTCCTTAAGACAGCAGTATGTGCGTTCATACAATCATGATGACTTCATTAAATGCCATAGCTCCCCAAGTACCAAAATGTCCTCCCAGCTCACTGTCGTGTATTTAATTTTAGAAACATCACTTAAGTTTATGCTTTCAAAGTAGAAAGATGACATATTTTTCCAATTGAAGGGTTTTGTTTTTTTTACAGTTGGTGGGATGTGATTTCTTTTGGGTTTTTCTGTTGTTTTTCATTTACACAAAGAATTCAACCCTCCAGGCCAAGTCACTCATTCATCTGAAACAAGATTACCAATTTACCGTCTCATTTCTTCTTTCTGTGTTGTGCTCTGCATTCCTGTTGTGCGTACGACACATGTTAAAATAAAATAGGAATTCAGTGCAATTTTCATGATCATCCTTAGGAGGTTAAAGTAGGTTTTGAGTGGCTTGGCTGGAGAGTGAAGGCACACAAAAAGAATGGAGGCAAAAAAAATGCACTCATTTGGAGATGTGTGTCCAGGAGGAAATGTATGACTGACACACACACACACACACCCCGACACACACACACACACACACCCCGACACACACACACACCCCGACACACACACACACACACACACACACAAACAAACTGTAATCTCCAAATGAGTGGTGGGTATGGATGGACAAAGGAGGATACCCCACTCTCTTTTCTCCACAAACACACGTACGGACACCCACTCTGTAATTATGCCTATTGTGTTCTCTTCCTGTTGTAGAGAAACCCTCTCCATCTTAGACATGTTGTTGAGCTCCTATCTGATTTTTAGCTCACAGCTTATCTGACCCTGTCTGGCCTTATGTACATAAACACATATAGAACACACACACACACACACACACACACACACACACACACACACATACACACACAGCTTTTGGGTATCAAAACACTTTCAGGAATTTTAAATACGTTTCCTGGGCCTTCAGATCATGAATCAAGCTCTGGCTTTAAAGGAAAAGTCTGGATTTTTAGAAAATACAAATGTGGTCACTAAAAAAAGAAAACATGTCCATTTCAGCCTTTAGCTAAAATAAGCACTACTGGAGTTGAGTCTTCCCCCATGACTCTGTCCTCCCATCCATAAGAAGAGAGATGTTTTGCTGTCTTGTGTTATGCTATGAGATACTATCAGTGGCGACAGACACAATAAGGGTGGCTCCTGGAGGAAAGCTGGGAAAATACAGGAAGTGAGTGTTGTGAGGACAGGAAGTCGCACTATGGCTGTTTGTGAGGGGCACTTGAGAGCTGGCAGCTGTCAGTCCTCTGATAGTGTGTGTGTGTGTGTGTGAGAGAGAGAGAGAGAATTGGGAGGATGCTTCCATGGGGATAAGGCTGCCATTAGTGTGTGTGTATACTTGAGGTAATTGTGAGCGAATCCATTTGGTAAGGCCTGCTATCATACAATTCTTCAGAAAACAGGAAACATTCCCAGAACAATGACACATAACCACACACACACACACACACACACACACACACACTTTTCACTCATGCGTCCCAACTGTAAAACTAGAATTAGCGCCCTTCATTCCAGGAATGCTCCCCAACCCTTAGCACGAAATGATGTCATTGACCCTTTCTAACATCAGCATGTGTTTGTGCCGTTTTTATGTGTGTGCGTGTGTCTGTTTATACATATGAGCGTGTGTGCGTATTTCAGTAGGTATGCATTACCACTGTTGTCTTACACTGCTTTTGGTATGTGTTTGTATCTGAGTGAGTGCGCATGTAAATCCCAAGTAAGCAAATGTGCACATCATGTGTATAACCATGGGTGTGTACATTTGCTGAGCAGGTATGGTATACTAGTTAGTGTGTAATAATTGTGAGTGTGTGTGTGTGTGTGTGTGTGTGTGTGTGTGTGTGTGTGTGTACCTGTGCTGAGCAGAGGCGCTGGTACATTAGAGATGAAGTCAGACGCTGAATCTCGGACTTCCTGGTCTTCATCCTGCAGCAGCGTAAACAGACTCCTCCACAGAGAAACTGTAGTGGACAGACCTGACACACACACACACACACACACACACACAGATTCTAACTTGAGGCCTGCATTTCAGATCCACAAAGGTTTTTAAAGATACTTTATGTTTTGCAACACAAATTTGACACAGTATTTATCTTGACGGCCTGGGAGGTAAACCTTTTGTCAAGTGGCTCCATAGTTGAGACTCACCCAGTGGCAGATGAGCGCTGGTCAGCACAGTGGCAGTGCAGTTGACCAACACCTTGGCGGCCATCAGCTTCACCTCCACTGGCTGCTCTTCGCTGCAGCAGGAACACACCAGCACCCCCCATTGAGCTAAACGAGCCACTGCACTCGCACCCTGGATGACAGATCCATCAGACAATGGCTGCTTGGTTTTAATGTTTAATAGCCAATATTTTGAGGGTGATAACAGAACTACACAAGTGAAAAGGTGACAGGTGAGGACAGTATGCTAAGCTACCTGGCACAGTTAAAATGAAATGGCATTGGACTGATGGGTTGTAGCTACAACCAACATCTTCCTGTACATTTGTGAACTGTGATTTAAACCAAAGGCTGCCAACACATTTTGCTCCGCCAGGTTAGAGATTGTTAGTACATGGTCAGTTTTTACCTGAGGGCTAGAGGTCACCAGTTGAACCACCAGTTGAGAGAGCAGGGTCATGGCAGCACAGTGGAGCTCCACACTGAAACACAAAATCAAACACCTGATAGCAACTTCCAAAGGCCTGAGAATAACGTTTTTAACGTCTGTCCTGGAAGAGGGATCTTTCCTCTGTTGCTCTTTCTGAGGTTTCTCCCCATTTTGTTCCCATTAAAGGATAGAGGGTGTACTTTGCACTGATTGTGAAGCCATTTGAGGAAAATTAGTGACTTGTAATTTGGGGCTATATATTGGTTAACAAAACTGACGACTATTTTTATCTTGGTGGATCTTAAAGAGTGTCCACTTCACCCTTCATGCAAATACAATGGAGGTAATAGAATTTCATTTGGGGTGCTTAGAAGTGCAGTACGTGAGTAAAGGTTTGGTTGTTTTTTTTTAGCAATTTGGGTGAACCAACCCTTTAATTTCACATATTAGTGCAGTGAGAGGTTCTGACAATGATAACGTGCTCCTCAGCAAACCATTACACACAACATAACACCGCACCGTCAACTACACACACATCACTCAACTGTATTGACTTACAGTCACACAAAAGAAGTGTGCTGGTACTCACCACTATATTATGGATCACAATAGCCCGAGTGCCATTCAATCACATGGCAGACAAGGGCAGCCAGCAACCCAATCTCATCCCTCCCTGGCTCTAATCATAACCCTGGGGCCGCTCCAAAGGGAAAGTGGATCCCCGGGTCCAGAGATTGTGGCCAGGAAAAGGCTTTACGGGGCTAAAAGCCTTTGTAATCCAATCCTTATTCAAGCCTGTATTCTCTTGTCGGGGTGAGAAAAGTACAGCAGTGGCTTGTCAAGGAAGGTGTGTGTGTCAGTGCATGTCAAAGGGCTTACAGTACACACACACACACAAATCCTGGAACAGTATGTGCCAAATCAGTTTGTGGTAAGAGGGGGCCTATGACTCATGAGTCTCTCATAAACTCTCGCAAAAATAATGGTTTGAGCCTGACAGGTGTGAATAATCTATGTAGGAATAATGTTCCGATGGCAGCCATTGAGAGCACAAATATCAGCTTTCACTCATGTCATTTCTTTTATGTTTAAAAAGTGCCAGTCTCTGTGGCTGGTGGACAATCCGGTTCCCTAAATACTGCACCGATGCATGAGCAACCACACAAACACCCGCGCAGAAAGGGGCCAGGAAACTCCAGGTGTGCCCAGGTGCAGAGTTAAGGTGCAGTCAGTGAACCTAAGTGTACCTCCTCCATGGACCCTGGCTCTGAATGCAGGCTTGACAGCCAGCCTGCCACAGCGGCGTGAGGGCTCTTTCACAAGTGGAGGGAGCCAGAAAAAACAGGGAAATGGAGGAGGAGGAGGAGGAGGAGTGAGTAGTTGTATCTTGACCTGTAGGACATTCATGTCTCTTCCATTCATCACAGCTAAAAGCTGGTCTGGGATTGCTTAGGGACCGTTTTGACAGCAAGTTTTCAGGAGGGAGGAAGTGTTCTGGAGTCACACAGGTGCCTCCCTTTTCCTACATTTACCTTGAAATGAATTAAAGGAACAGGTACTGGCCTGTTGAATGCTACGGTGCACAGAGATCAGTGTACAAGATATATAATTTAAGATGGTGTAGAAGACCAGAAAACACAATCCAAATGTTTGCTGAATACAACCACATGCATGGACATAATTAAAATGATCTTAAAAAGACTGGAGTTCCAATGCAGTCTCACTTCTTTCAGGTTTTAGCCGTGTTACTGGCATGGCTCTGGGGATGGCAATGCTCCCTCTGTTGGTCCCCTGACTTTTCCTCTAGCCACCATGAGGTTGACACTTTTGTTTATTAGTGAAATGTCTCAACAGCATTTGGATGGATTGTCATAAAGTTTGGTAAAGATATCCATGGTACAAAGAGGATGAATAATAATAATTTTGGCGATCCCTTAACTTTTCATCTAGGGCCATCATCGGGTCAAATGTAATTTGTCCAATACTTTGGTTGATGAACGAATATCTGCAAAACTACTGACATTTCCATCAACCTCAGCTGATAACTGTGAGTGCAACTTCCAATCCTGCAGACCTGCTGGATTATTACAATACCCGCCTAATTCTTTGGCCCAAGCAGAGGAAATGGAGGATGACATTAAGATGACTTTAGGATGATGTTTAAGATTATTTGTGCATGTACATGTAGAGGTGTCTTCTCTGACCTGTGAGCAGAATTCTGTGCCAGAGCAAGAAGGTGCAGCAGGACCTCCTCCTGGGACAGAATCTTAACACCATCCCTCCACTGGAGCTCACTGCTGGAGCTCAATACACACAATAGGGTGAGGACCTGAGAGGAGGAAGGAGAAAGGAGTAAGAAATAAGATATTAATGTAGTCACTCTTTTTCACCTCCATCTCTCTCACACTCACACACACACACACACACACACACACACACACACACAGCGACTGGTTAGGGAAGTTGCTCAGGGCCGTCCATCAACACAGCTTTGGTGTCCTCTCTGCAGTGCGGCTGGCAAGTTGCCCCGAGGGTATTTTTACTACACCGGTCAGATCCTCCCTACGCACACCCTAACCACGGGTACACAGCTGCCTCGCTCTCTCTTTCACACACAAATATATGCATGTAAATGGTTGCGCAAGCACATGCATGCACACAAAGATGTGCAGAAGAGCAGGCATTATCAAGCTTTCATCTGTATCTCTGTCTTTCAGTCAGGCAGTAATATGTTCCTTGTCGTTTGTCTACTCTTAGCATCCATTCAGCTCAACCTCCTCACTTGATTTTCTGCTTCCTTCACCCCTCGCTGCTCCCCCCCTCCTCTCCATCCTCCCCATTCTGTTTTCTTTGCCCGGTCACTCCTCCAGAGAGGGAGGCAGCTGACCGAGTCAGAGGAGGAAAAGACTAGTTTTCCGCCGCTTGAGACCCCCGTTAAAAACACACATCCAGCCGAGAACACATGTTGACATTCCTCCGGCATATCTCAATGATTATTATTTCTTTCAAGGACCCAACCTGTTATTAGAGCTTTAAAATAAAGCTTGCTTTATAGGATCTGCGTGGGTGGAGAGCAGGACGAGCGGGTGCATGGCATATCTGTGTGTAAACATCTCTGTGTGTGTGAGTGTGTGTGAGCAGTAAAAAGACCAGGTAGCCAGGCAGACCTCCTAGCTGCTAGTCTGTTGTCCTGACTGACTCTGAATGGTTTGACAGTTTTAGTTAATTAAAAATGAATCATTAGGTTTAAATGCACCATACAATAGAACATTGGATTTAAAATAACAATAAGTAAAAAAAAAAAATCCAACATATATGTAAAGACATTATGTAAATAATTCAAAAACAAAAGCTAACTGGACAGTATGATGCATGAGTTGTTCTCATTTAACCATTAAATGAATTTTAAAGCTGCACTAATCTTTTTTTTTATTAATTAAACAATGGGTCGTAAGTCCATGTGTAATGTAAAAGGGTCGCTCATAGTGACAAACCCACAGAGAATTACCAAACCATCTCTGCAGTTTCCCTCAGCTCTATGAAGCATCTTACAGCTCTTTGTTTTGCTTTTCGGGCCCCACAAACTCTGCTCTCAACAACCTTATTTCGGCAGCAGGCAGCTGTTTTTAGCAAAAAAACCTCTAATAAAGCGACTGTACGCTACCTGTGAAGCACCAAACGAGAGGCAGACAAAGCTAGTGCTAGTGACTAACTGGTGAACATAGTGGAGCATTTAGCAGCTAAATACGCAGATATCTAACAGAGCCAAAAGGAGAGTGAATATTGGACTTAGTTGTGAGGTGACCAGAAACACACATGAATGCTAATTTTGCTTCATGTCTGCTGGATGTATAAATAGGCAATTGTTTTCTAAAACGTTTGCTGTAACAACTTTATAATGTGAAATCACGTCAAAAGGCGTTTGCGGACCAAACGTTTCTGGGGACTCCCTGAGAGGAACTGCCCACTCCCCCGAGAACTACATATATTCAAGAGCTTTTTTTCTGTTTGCATTTGCACCGCCAATAGGAACGCTGAAGTGACGTAAGCCAGCCAGCAGTTGGTATAGCAACGTCACTCACAACGTCACACACAAGATTGTTATATTTTGCTTTGACGAGTCAAAATGGTGTATTTCCCCCGTCGCATATACGCTCAATAAAACCTGGACTTCACTGTCGGCCCATTTGTCCGTGTTTTGGTCCATTGGCATTGGCTCAAGTGTTCGACCAAACAGCATAGGTTACTCAAGGTTCCTCTTGTGCTGTGCTGAGTACCTACTCTGAAGTAGGAGCTAAAAAAGTCCCTCAAAACGCCGTTCTAAGAACTACGATCGTTCCTGGTTCTTGCAGTGCGGACACAATAACTGTTCTTAGAACTATGAAAAAGTTCCTCCGGTCCAAAAATCCCTAATGTTGTGCTTTCGCTGCTCATTAATGCATCTTTAAGGATACAACAAATACATTGGCTTCAAGTCATTTGGAAATGTTCTAATGCAACAACAAGTAGTGCCACAGCAGCCCATTACACTTCTCAGTGAGGCTGCGGTGGACATAGAGTGTATTTTTTAGACAATATTTCAGAAGTCCATTGGCTCTTCTCAACTCAAATCACAGTGAATCAATCATTGGGCCAGTAATGCCAAGTCAGTGTCATTATTCATCTGACCACTGCATTTCTCTTTCTTTATTGCACAGTTTCAATCCCAGCTATTGCCTGTGTGTTTTTCACTGTTCGTCCACCCGTCTGTCTGCCAGGTATTCGGCTGCGAGCTCCAACGCAGCTGCTCTGACCAGCTCTACTGCTTCTGACTTTTACAACCTGCTTTAATGAGCTCCCGTCTTGCAACACACTCGACTGCCCACATACTCAAATATACACAGTCACAGGAAAACATGCCGACTCAGGCGCAGACGCATACAGGCTTTCATAGCTGTAACATGCAAATAAACAGTGACGCCCACCCTGCATGAACAGACGCACACACAAAAACGTTAATAAACAGAAACGTTACACTCTGCCCCGCTTGCACTGCGGTGCTGTCTAGCTCTTATTCTTTCCGTCTTCTTAACCTTGACAGCCTCAAGGTGTTGCTGCTTTTCACTGGTATTTACTGGCATCTTGGGCCAAAGCAGATCCCATGCCAAACCATGAAAGAGTTTGACCAAAGAGCAAGCCAGATGAAATTTCACTACATGCCTTTTATTTAAATGTCAAAAAATCATAATGAATCCAAACCCCAATTTGGCTATCGTGTGTGTATAGGAAAAAATCTTTTTCACAGCAGAGTGACCTGAAGACATCACCTGCTCGTCAAGCCATGGCTCCACAGACTAAGTAACAGTTGGTCTCACAATATCATGACGCAATCTCTTCTACTAGCCTCTTACTTGTCTTTTGGCATACACATTACACTTATGAATGGAATCAAGGTAGACAACATAAGATCTGACTCACAAAACCAAATGATGACTATCTGTATTTCTTTCAGTAAAAACAAAAATTCAGCACAACACAAACTCAAAACTTTCAAGAAACAGAAATAAGACTTTCCATTCGTTAAGCTTTGATTTCATGGGTCTGCCTCAACACCTACACTTGCTGTCTTGAGCACTAAAGTGCACGTTCATGTGCCACCAGGTAGTAGGCAAGTGTGTCCCAAGACTGAAACACGCCAACACACAGTTCACTTATACACTTATTGATGCACACTTATCCTAATACCGCTTTGGATCAGCATCCCCATGATTCATCACTGTCTACTGCGCCACACCAGTCCAGTTGTTGGTGGTAATGTAACAACAATCAATAGACGTGAAGAAGTTGAAGACATAATGAATTCAGTGTGAACATTATTATTTATGTCCAAACACACCAGTTAGTCCTCATCCTAAAAGACTTTTCTCTGTTTGAAAATGTGAACTAGGAAATAAAATATGCAAGTTTAGCAGCTAAACAGGGTTAAATTAGAACAAAATAACAGTCTGATCTTTCATTTGTCAAGGACTAACTAGCTCTACACTGCAATATAAGAACAGTGCTGTTTCTTTATTTCCATGTCTCCTACATGAATCATCAACTGGTGGGGATGATGACTTTGTGCCTAACATGTAGCTTTAGCCTCAGTCTTTTAGCAGCATATCATACAGTATGTAGCTATCAAGTGCATATTTAAGACCCTCATTTTAAACAGTCAGATGGAAACATTAAAAAAAGAGTTTTCAACCAATTCATGGAGCTAACGTTACGTTAATTAGACAGTTAGCTACAGCTGATAAAATCTGCCAGCGACATCTGTCATGTCAGCCGGCAAAAACTGACTATCGGCAACTAGAAATGAGAAACTGCTTTTGTCTACTGAAATCAAGGACCCATTGTTTCAAAAATTACAATGAATTTTGAGTGGTAAATCTGCCACTGCCACAGCATCATTGTAAACTGCATATTTGCCGTGAATGGAAAACTTGACAGGCGTAGCAACAGTAATTAAGGGTAACAGTCAATTATGGCAGAACCCACAAATGGTTATCATTTAATATCAAAAATCTATCTTGATGAAACTGACAAGAAGATTGTATATCTGTCAAAATAAATATCATATCCTTTTATCAAAATGGTTGAGAAATGCGTTCCTTCCTTGTGCACACAGACCTATGTGCTTCTAGATTCATTGTATTTTTCCATCGCCCCTTGAATGTGCATTTGTTTTCATCTGATTGCAGTGTTGTATGGTTGATCCTACTTCTCCATTCTTTACTGCACGGGGAAATAAAATGAAACCAACAACATCTCCATGTGTTTGTATTTGCATAAGTGACAGGACGTCCTCATTAATCAAGAGGGTCCCAGTGTGCTCTCAACTTCCACACGCTTACGGTCTTAGTTAGCAGTTATCGGAAACACATCACATAAGTAGCCACTTGACTACTGGCAATTATCTCTCACTTATCTAAGTGTGCCATTTCCTAATTTGAATTTTTACTTCAATAATATTTTGTTGACAGGAATTCAAGAAATTGCCTCTGTGGGATCTCTAGTAGGTGGAAATGGAGGATGGTGTTGAAGACGAGTTTTTACCTTTGCTTCTTTGATATGTACTAAATATTTCCTGAATTTTCATTATGTGACAAGTCATACTTTCAGCTTTCTTGTTCATTTCCCACATAAGTCCTCTAAAGCAGCAGACTATTTAACACATATCTTGAATGAGGAATAAAGATGACAGGTTCATTTTCTTTGGAAGCATCCTCACTGGGCAGGATAGCAGGCCGACACTATGTCCTTGGCCTACTGCTGCTCCTGCTCCTCTCCCAGAAGGCCTCATTGGAGTCCAGGGCGAGCTATGGAAACTGGCCTGTTGGGTTGGCGTGTCCTTGGCGCAGGGGAGGCTCCACTTAACGGGGCCGACACTTTAAACATTAATGGCTGGCCTGTAAAGCAGCGCCTGGCCAAGAATGCACAACCAAACACACACAAACAAAAAAAAAAAAAAAAAAGAAAAAACACAACACAACACACATAAAACGCACACATGTCTGCAGCAGCGTGGAGACACACTTACAGCCAGTCAGTCCCAGCAGTGCTGAGTCATGTCAGCTCTGGAGGAGTGTTAACGACAGGAGTAGCAGAGCAGATCTGCTGGCTGCCCGTCCTCACTTTATGAACACACTGAAATAAGACCTTCTGTCCCCAAACAGGAAATAGGCTGCATTTTCCCTGCCAAAACTTGTTAGAGTGGGAGCCTACCAAGCCTCTCATGAGTGTGTGTGAGTGAGAGATCGAGCGAGTCAGCTCATTGCCAGTGTGCTTGGCGGGTCCCCCTGTGGCCGATTAGCCTCTCACGCAAGCCTCTGCAAGATGGATTTGGACGTTTAATCAATTTGCAGCAAATGTCCCTGTGGTTCAGTGAAAACTGGGATGAATAGGAAAAACATATTTTTTGGAAAGGGTTCCTCATTGTGTGATGACAGGACTCTGAGATGATGCTGCTTAGGGCCTGTCACAGACTCACACACAGGCATGAACAAGGGATTACACACACACACACACATCCATAAAAAGACCAGACATAGGCTCTTAAACAAACACACAACAAACAAATGCACCTCCTATAATGTTTCTGTGTGTGTGTGTGTGTGTGTGTGGTCTCACCTTGGCCAGACACTGGGGGTGTGTCTCGTGAAGAGCCAGGCTGGTCAGGTTAGACAGGGTGGTCTCGTCCAGCCACTGAGGTCTCCTCTTCTTTTCCTCCTCCTCCTGCAGCCTCTTCAGGACCCCCTCCAGCGCCAGCTCCCTCACCTCGTACTGTGGGCACTGCAGCAGACAATGCAGGAGCTGGCTTGTGAGCTGAGGCGCACCCCAGAGCTCATGGATCTCCACGCTGGCGCTGAGGGCCACCCGGGCCAGGCTGAGCAGGTACTGGGTGCTGCCGGGCCCCAGGGTGGTGGAGGAAGTGTCGGAGGTGACGAGGTCTGAGGCCATGAGGACGGAGAGCGTTTCCTGACGGAGATCACTGACCTCGGAATCTGACAAACACAAGAATCTTCACGTTAGCTGACAACATAGGATGAGGGTGGTTAATTATAAGATATTTTTATTATTATTGAAACTGGGTGGTGCTGGTTTGGGATGGTAGCACAAACACAAACTTGGGCAGTTTTTAAATATTTGACAATTTAAGCCTTTAATATTTTTTAGACACTTTTAGAGGCCTCACTATTGGCCATGTTATCTTAACATTCTGTTGGTGATATCATACTGCATGTCTTTTAAATCTCTGGTTTATGTTGATACCGTAATATATTTTACATTGTATGGTCATTTGCCTTCATGCAATGACAATTTTACATGTCAGTGAGTCCCATGTTTGAATTGGCCCAAGTCCATTTTCTGTAAAACTCACAATTACAATCTTACTACGTCAGACGTGTAACATTTCCACCATGTCTCATATCTGAATTGAATGGCGTCACATTAATGCTAAGGTTATACAGAGATAACGTGCATTTTGGCCTACCTTCTAGGAAAACTAATAAATCTGTCAGTTAATTAGAATTCAGGTCTTATTTACAACTCAAGTAAAACCACTGTAATAAACCAAGACTTTCTGTGAATGAGTCAAAGAATGAGCATGTTCATTCATTATGTTGTGGAGGATCAGTCAGATCAGATCAGTCTGATCAGCATTTTTATATAATCATCATTTCTAATTTTTTTTCTTCTCTTTTTAAAAAGGTACATTTTGGGCACAGTATTCCTTTCTTGTATAGGTGACAGTAGAGAGATGACAGGACATGAGGGGAGAGAGAGATGGGGAATGACATAATGACGTAATAAAGGTTCCTGGTCGGACACGAACCAGGTCCATTCATGGTTGGTGCCATAAACCCCTAGGCCAGCTGGTTACGCAATGACTATCCTGCAAAACGACATATGTGCAAACAGGAATGAAATGAGAGTCACAATCTAATATCTTGTCATTGTTAGCTACTGTATGCCTAAGCGCTTTCAGATTGTATATAATCAGCAGCAGAATAAATAATGACATTGAAGAAAACGTTGATGAGGGATCTATAGGGTTTATTACAAGAGTAAGAAGTGGGGGGAGCGTCCCTCGTGCTCACAATGATCATTCATTAAGCCATGGAGATAAACAGGTCATTCATGTACACTATAGCCAGCTTTTCTAGTTTCTTTTGAATCCTACTAAAGCTGAATCACTCCTGTTTCCATTGAGGATTAATTAAGTTTTAGCTCATCTCGACTCTATTACGCCTTGCCGTGTACATTTAAAATTGTAGCATCTAAGTTTCTTGAAATATTCCCAGTGGCTTAATTTCTTGAGATGTATCCAGTCCAACCTCTGTACCAGCTAAACAAACACACAGTCCTTTGTGAAGCAAACAGATGCAGACAACAGGCCAGACTGAAGAAGCCAGTGTCTATTTTGACTTTTATAGGAAAGGCTGCGTCAGTGTCTGTTTGGAAATGCCCATGGCTGTGCCAACCCAGCCACCTGTGAACATACACCCTTTGGGAGTGATGGACACACAAATAAACACACACTTGTGCACATGCGCGCACACACACACACACACACACACACACACACGCACACGCACACGCACGCACTTCCTCTGAAATATTAGTATAATTCAGAGGCAGGGCAACTATAGAGTAACCCAATGCCATTCTAAAGCTGTGCTCCTCCCTACAGTATTTCTCCAAGACTCCACACAGACCCTGCTTTGACAGCCAACTCAATTAGTTTAAACACACACACACACACACACACACACACACACACACAGCTTATGAATCCCAGTGCAACGCAATCTGGCCCTGCAGCAGCACTCAAATCGTGGCCTGACAAAAGAGCGGGAAATGCTGCATTCCTCCAGAGATGGGCCGGGTTATCGTGGAGACGGGCCAGGTTACTATGGAACCTGATCCTAAAAGGGGGGTCCGGGGCCAAATAAGCATACCCTAATGGTTATAATGGGGGGGTAGGGCACAGTAATGACACCAATGATGAAGGGAGGAGAGAGAGGAGAATGACTGAAGGAGAATGTGAGCGTGTCAAAGAGAAAACGGCTGTCTGTCATGGTGAAGTAGAGAGAAACATGGAGTGTGTGTGTGTGTGTGTGTAAAAGGGTTGTAGAAACAGCATGCTACCATTAGCTTGTCCCACACTGATACATTCAAAGCTGCAGTACTGATTCATACCTGACTCTTACAAAGATACGCACTAAACTCTAAACAAACACTGAAGGGAAGCAAATCAAGAAGCAAGGAGGCCCAAAAAAGACTTTGTTTCAACTGACTCCAAATGCACTCATTAGAGAGGGAAAGAAAAGAAAGGCAGAATGAGAAAGAGAATGAAAGAAAGAAAAGGCAGAGTCAAAAACTAGAAAAAAAGAGAAGAAAATGAGCAAATGAGGGAGGAAATAAGAGAGTAAGAAAAAGAAAGAGGAAAAACATCATTAGTCAGGATGCAAAGCTGTTTTTTATGATGGCCTTTATTAAAATAGAGTCTGTGGAGAGAGGGGGGGGGGTAGTCAGGCATACCCTCAGCAAATGAAAGGCGTTCCTGTGAGAGCCATTTCAATGTGATTTTTCATGTCTGATCATAAACAGCCATTGTTCTTCCACAGCTGTGTTTATTTAAATCTGTGACACACTTTTGTGTCTCTTTCTTTGTCGCTCGTGTGCAAACCTGCAGCTGGACTGTGTCCAGACTCCATTAAGTTGCAATTACTATTTGATATTTCGGGATACTCTGGGATGAGGATGGGCTCAGTGGAATACAATGCGAGCAAAGCATTGAGATCGTTCAGACTGGTGTGTTAATAAATGTTGGTGTAGGTGCAGATCTCTGTGGAGAGTTTATGTGCTGTTCTAAATGCTGTTTCAGAGATTTATAGTCTGCTAAACACACAGCCAAGAAAACCTGTACACATCTGAATTTTAAGCCACGCTAATGTGGCTCTGTGGATGGCAATGTCAGTTGGTTGGTTCACCACTTTGATCCAGATTTGAAATATCTCAAATATTGGATGGACTGCCATGAAATTTGGTACAGAAATTCATGGTCCCCAGAGGATGAATTGTAAAGACTTAGGTGATCCCAGACTTTTCCTCTAGCACCATCATCAGCTTTAAATCTTTTGGTTTGATTGGTTTTATCTAGCCCTGTCATTAGGTCAAAACTTTACTTTGTCCAATATTTTAGTTTAGGACTGCAACAAACATTTCTTTCATTCGTTATCGATTAATCTGCCTATTATTTTCTCAATGAATCCACTAATCATCTAATTAGTGAATAATGCAAATCACTTCTCCAAAGCCCAGGTGAGATTTTAAAATTGCTTGTTTTGTCTTACCAACCGTCCAGAACCTAAAAATATTCTGTTTACTATCACATCCGACAGAGAAAAACAAACAAGCAAATCTTTAACCAATAATCTAAATAACTGCCAAATGAATTTTTTGTTTATCGACTAATTGATTGACTAATCATTTCAGCTCTTCTTTGGTTTATGACCAAATACCTGACGAACTAATGACATTCGTGTCAGCCTCAGCTGTACTTTGTGTTTAGTGCTAATTAGCAAATGTTAGTATGCTAACATGCCGAACTTAGATGGTGAACATAGTAGACATTACACCTTCTTAACTTCAGCATGTTAGCATTTTTATTGTTAGCATGTTGGTGTAAGCATTTAGCTCAAACCACCACTGTGCCTCACAGAGCTGTAGACTCCTAGTCTTGCATTGACATGAAAGTGGATGGAAGTAATTATTATGAATTATGGCACAAAATCTGCCATGCTGCTCAAAACTCAATAGAAATCATGTTATCTGATTGCTATAACTGAACCGATTTATGATTACACAGCGAATAATTTGATCAAAGATCAAAAATCAAATTATTGATAGTGTTTGTCCAAGTAATCAAAGTTTACCCTTTATGTTTGATAGTCACATTCATGTCTAGAGGGATGTGTGGCAACATCCAGGAAACATTTTTAGTTCAACAAAGTGAAAGAACAGGGAAACTGATGCATCTAATCCAGGATAATTGCTAGCCATACTGTACCACTGCTCTTGAGTACAAACTTAAACATGCATCAGGTTCACTCTACAACCTTCCTGGAATCACAACATGGAAAGAAGTCCGACTTGGTTACGGTCAGTGGTTATTCTGATTTCAACCATGAAGTTGTCAGTTGTTTTAAGCAAGAAACTTGAGACTTGTAAGAGCCAGCCTTAACCTGGCGTTATTAGCGTGCCTGTGTTGACGCCCAAAATGGAAATACAGTTGTAGAACTGCAGCCTGTACTGATGCAGTCCAAACTTTGGAAGTCTATGAAAGCAACCCAACAAACACACAAATGACACATGTAGAAAAATGAAAATATTCCCCATAAAGTAATGCTTTAGAGAACTACACTCATAACATCTGTGGGTCATATGTTTAGGGGACATTTGAGCTAACCTGTGTAAGGGTTTATGTGTGAGCAGGAGAAAGGAACACACGTTTTATATGTGTGATGGTCTGTTTTACAGCATAGGTCAAATATTGACACTAAATGTAACCACGACATCTGGTTTAAATAAACCTGGTCCAGCCTTACAGTTGATGGTTTAGGGTAAGATGGGTACTGGGCCACGTTTGGACGGAGGACAGAGGGTCAGCACGCTGGTCCAGAGAACACTTTGTAATCCAAACTAAACTGTGACTGAACAGTCAAGTCCACTCCAGTGACACCAAAACTTTAACACCATGCTTTTAAAGAAGTGTCACTGGCAAATAGACATACATACAGAGAGAAAGACCGTGTGTGATGTTTGAACATGCTATGCTTGAGCACAGATGATGAAGGTATATGTAAGTGTGCTTGTGTGTTGTATTGATTAAATGAAGAGTTTGGTTTGTACTGATGTACCACAGAAAGTTAAAGAAAGTAGAAAGTTCCAATAAGCTCACTGGTTCTCCATTAGCAGTGTCCATAGCCCACTGAGAGAAACTGGCTGTGGAGGCGCTTTGCTGTGTCAAGCTAGAACTTTGGCTAGACACTTGCACGTGCTCTCACACGCAAGCACACAGCTGGATTTCACATCAGCTTCCACCGTCATTACCCGAACTGTGAAAAACAAACCCCAGACGCTACGTGTGTGTGTGTGTGTGTGTGTTTGTGTGTGTGTCTGACAGTGTGAGAGGGCTGACCTCCTTCATGCTGATGGAGCTTTACAATTTGCTGAGGTCCCTCCCTCTAATTACCTTAAAAGCTCTGTCCCTACATATATATATATATATATATATATACATATATACATATATATACATATATATACATATATATATACATATACATATATATACATACGTGTGTTTGTGGGTTGCACATTGTCCTAAAAGTGTCTAAGTGATATAAATAACAGCAAAGCTTGAAAATGACAACTTTGTCTACAGTAGCTGGTAGATTCCTAAATTCACAAGCAAGTTAAACTACTTTACTGGCCAAATTACTGTTAAACAATGCTGCAGATTGTCTGCCAAATTATTTTGTTATTTTTATGACAAAGGCAGTACATCTACAGGAGGGAAAATGAAGTCAAAGAAAAAATGTTTTAGCAGATAAGCTCTCTATTGTGCCAAAATATTAATACTATGTCAACATCAATACTACATTTTATAAATACTCAGTACTTTCATCTGATATGTTTTAAAGGCTTGAATTTCATTCACCAACTCCTCCAGTTCACCGGTTTCCAACCTTTGTGGCTTGTGACCCTTTAAAGCACACTGTCACAGTCTGCATGTATCTATCAGCTGTGAGCAGGTCAACTAAAGAGTGATTTTCCTTTCTTAGTTTCATTTGAATAGTATCAGAGTTGTGATAATGTAAAACACCTCACAATTTATTGAGAAAAGTCAGAGGAAAATTAACAATTTTCAAGCAGAAATGTTTTTTTTCTTCTTGACAGATGTATCTTGTGACCCTTTTTGGAGGCCCCAATCCCCAAGTTGGGAACCATGGTCATAAAAGACGTAATGTGCGGACTGAGTAGTATTTCATAGAAGGAGGAGGAATACAAAGTTCTCTTGACATCAAATTGCAGCGGTTGGTGTATACTTCCCAAAAAAAAAAGCACAAAGTTAAATGAGTGCACGGATCCAAATATGGAAGCACACGGCTTACCGAGCTGTCAGAGATGAATATCAATCTGCTAGAAGCTTCATTATGGTAACACGCTTTCTTGTGTGCTAAGACAGACTGAATTTAAAGGAATGGTTTGGTTCTATTTTAATGCAACACTCACATGCCATACATGTATGTACGCTGAGAGCGTTATGGGATGCTGTTATCATGTCTCCTGTCCATACTGGCCATCAAGAGATTTCTTCCTAACACACTGTAAGAAATGGGGGACAAAATCAGTCTTTGTTCTGTGCAAAAATGCATTTTAACGTTCAGCTGAAGTTAATATGAGGCTTCAGCAGTTTGAGTTAGTCAAATCGATTGGGTATCTTTTAAAGTAACAGTCTTTTTAGTGCAAAGATTTCACAGTGTACCTTTAAGGTAAACACAACAAGGACTGTGACTTTTGTCCCCCATTTCTTACAGTGTAGTCATGCTATGAACTGATCTCTTCATGGCAGTTATAGAGAGGTGGAATGATTACAGCAACCAATAACTCTCAAATAACGTAAGGCATCTGAGTAACCATACCTATCCTTTAAAAGAGTACTTCACTGATTTAGCATAGCACTGACCACCAACAGTTCAGCCAGACATTTGGTGTGTGTTGTGCTATTAGCGACTAATGTAGCCTCGAGCCGCTAGCCTCGAGCAGAGATGAGGAGCGGCATCCAGAAGTCTGGATCAAACTTGTAGTCTTAAGCCCCGACCAACAATTTATCAGACTTGTGCAGCTCCCTCTGGAGCCACAAAAGGTTTTATACAACTTTTCCCACACATGCAGTAGTACTCCTCAACACCTGTAAACACACTCTGATGTGTAAAATCAATGCAGTTCCCCTTTAATATCTGTAAAGAAGTCAGAAGCATGCTATCATGACAACACTAAAAAGTACTAAAAAGAGTAAAATATTCAGGTAATTTGGCTAAATTTATAACATAAAATTTCTAATTTAAAGAGTTCTTCTTCAGCACAGACACACTTGTTACACAAAGATTTACCAGGAAATGAATGAATGCTTATTCCACATTCTCAGCCAGAGGGGCAGAGGTGTAGTGACTCATTTAACATCCTATTTTACCATCAGCATCTGCTACCACACTAATGGAAACACATGAAATTCTAGCAAATTCACTAATACTTTAAAAGTTTTTGTGTGATTTTTCCCTCTTTATTTGTCTCAGTCTCCTCTTTCCTACTTTCCTCTACCTTCGTCACGCCACACTTTGCAGCTCGTTTTACTGGCAAGCAGAGAAACAGAAGACTGGCGGAGGTGAAGCAATGGACAGTGGGGGCTTTTTTTATGAGTCCGTGTGGATCAAAGGGCTGGGGCAGGGAAATGTGTGTGAACACACACATACACACACATGCACAAAGTGTTCAGAGCTGAGAGGAATTGGCTGGTAAATGCAAAGTTCCTACTTAATGCAGGGTGCCAGTCAAAAGGGAAAAAAGAGAAGTAATATTGAAAAAGCCAATTGTTCACCTCCTTTACCCCCGGTGCCAGGCACTCTTAAGATCCTGCTGCTTTCATATGAACTCGCCCAACCTGTGACTTTTTAACTCAACATCTGATTTGTCTAAAAAGTGCAATTACACAAGAGGAAAAGGGTGAGGGATTGAAGGAAGGAAAAAGAAAGACAGAGCAACGGAGGAGTCAAATACCACCAGAGAGAGGTGAGAAATGAAGCCAAAGACAGACTTATGATTATAATAGAGAGGCATTAAAGGTGTGTGAGGGAGCTTATTTAGTTATGTAAGGAACAGAGCCAAGTCCAGGGCCAGGCCAGGTCCTCGATCTACAGGCTTGTTTTGAGAAATCCTTAGTATTTCCACTGTCAAGACGAACATGTGTTCAGCACATGGCCGACCGAAAACATAAGTGCCTCCCCCGCCTCTCTCTCTCTTTCCCCCCTCTCCGTACAGCACTCCGACATAAACTGGGTCATAGGCGCAATCCCACCATCTGTCAGAGATCGCTCGCCTTCGGTTTCACATTCTTCCACTGCGGAGACCCCCACCGGTCTGCGCACATGTGCACACAACCACACCACGTACACAGATACTCACATCCACACGCATACACACAGACACACACACCAGGGGTCTTTGAACTACCCGAGACATGAAGCGGACTCCTGTCAACAATCAGTCTAAATGGAGAGCGCAGCGGACAGCCTCGCCAGCAAACGCTGCGTGGTTGTCTGTTCAGACGTAGAAGTATTCAAAGTCAAATTCGCAGCAAATGGAGGGAACACAGTTGCTGTTTACTGAGCTGATAAATTCCCCAGCAACTGGCTGACATCAGCAAAACACCATCTAAATCACCATCAAGACTAAAACAAGAGTGAGAACAAACATTCAAGACAAACAATATTCAAATATGTTCCATTTAATATCAGACTTTAATATACAGTAAAATTGAATAAAGTAAATTAAGTCATTATTGAGTATTGATTTTATTTTTGTATTATGTTTTGAGGATTTACCATTGTATGGTCAATTATTATCCTAAAAGCTATCAATTCCGATCCAATGAATCTTTCTATCTCCATTCTGATCTGTTTGGTCAAAAAGTCCACATTAAACTTTCTTCACTACATGTAAGAAGCTTTCACTAGGCTCATGAACTACACGTTTTATTGGCTGGACCGCAGAAAAACGGGGGCCAGCCCTTTATAATCGCGACAGTCTGTCCTGGACTTACTGAGTGATGAAGTTACACCATTGGTCGGTCAAGTGTTGGAGTTTCCCCATTGGCCGCTGCTCTTTCAAAATGAATAGGCGCAAACCGTCTTGAATTATGTCCCCAGGAGGCTTTTAAAGTGTAACTCCTCAAATTCTGCTAGAACTGTCTCTCCCAGCAGATTTTAAAATGCAAAGAGTGAGGGAGCAACAACTGTAGGAGGCGTGGCCTTGTGGCTACGTAGTGTGTGGGTCAGAGGACACGGGGGAGACTGACTGACACTGATTAGAGTCTTTTTTTATATAAATTTCATGACGTAGATAGATCCCAACCTGTTGACTCTACGTCAAACATGTTTAAGTGTGCAGTACCTCTTTAAGCTTTGTTTATGCTAGTGTGAGACACCGTGGCGCGGGCCTCCGCAGATGGCGGGTGAGTACGCACAGAGGCGTCTGTTGCAGTATTCTCCGAAATGCCAGGGAGCGTACAAACAAAACATTATGTGAAGAAGCAAGAAGTGGTGCATGACCACGCACTGCAAAGACTTGTGGAACCCACACGCTCGATGCAGCAGGCGCGATGACTTTTGGCGTGCACACCCATGCATTGAGCATGAACAAAGCTTTACAGCGAGGTGCGGACAATCCTCAGTTACGTCCTCAGCAGCACATTGACCATACACAGTCCAGCCATATACTAGGAAGTAACTGTTTGAGTGGCGTGTAGTCAGTAAACTACAATAAGGATTCAGATCAACATCTTAGCCAGAGGTAGGTTTGTCAGGCTAGCCAAATAGTGAGCTAGGAGAGTGCAGTTCTCTGGACCAGTAGACGAGCACTCTACAGTGCGACAACCAAAATACAAAACTACTCTGAACAGGGTCATGAGACAGAAGCAGTGTATTCAGCCATATTTTGGCAAAAATATGAGTATTTGGAACTTAATGAGTATATGGACAGAAAGTAGATGAGTAGATTATGCTGCAAATCTTTGTAAAATGAATTCTAACTGCTGTGAATCCAAGCTGTCCTAAGCCTACCTCCTCCATAAAGTTTTGTTAGTATTTCAAAGTCAAAAGACAGATTTTAGAAGGATCATGTCCAGGGCAGCTGTGTAACGTTACTAAAGCCAAAGCAACATTTATGGCCAATTAGTTAACGTTATGGCCTGTTTCAATGTGATGGCACACACTCAGCACTGTTTTCAAGTATAAAACAGACTAGAAATATTACATCTCTTAGGGTTCTTTCAAACTTTGCCTGTTTGGTGCGGTTCAAATGAACTCTGGTGCGTTTGTCCGTTGGTTTGGTTTGTTTGGGCACATGCAAACCTGTCTATCGAAATCTGGTGTGGACTAAACCACCGGACTGAGACTGCCTGAAAAGAAGGGTCTAAGTCTGCTTCCAGGTGAACTCGCCGTTTATTTGTGCTGTGAAAGCAAAATGGACCAATCACAAGATTCATGATAGTAGATATGTGATTTTAGCGTGAATTCAAATCCTAACTACTATTCAATCCAACTGCTGATCTTGAATTGTCAAGAACGCGACCTTAAGCCATCTACCAACGACGGCGTCATCTCGTGGGTACGGGAATTCTCATCAGTAAGTGAAGAAGAGTTGTATTTGTGTCCTGCTCCGTGTATTCTGGCGGTTTGTCATTAAAGTGAACCCCACAGCAACTACTCACCATCCAGAAGACTGATCCTCGGCCCACACAGGCACACCAACACATCCAGAAAGGCTCCCCTGGTCACCATGCAGCCATTTTGTCTGAAAAGAGAGAAGAAGAAAAACAAGGGTGTTTCTTTTAGATATTTCATTCAACAAATCAACCTTGGATAATTAGTTTTGCCTGGATTTGAATTTGTTGGGCAAAACACAACGTTTGTGCTTAAGAACCTTTTATAATAAAGGTTGCCCTTTAAAGTTCCTAAACCACCACCACTGCAGCCTCCAGTCATTGATTATCTTTTTCCAACAAGATCAAAGATTAAGATTTCCTTCAGAAACAGGCTCATGTCTCACCGCAAACTACTGAATTGGGTCATTGGACATTAGTAATTCAATGACTCTATTGGTTGTGAGGGTCATCATGACTTGGTGCAATTAAGTGTGATCTCTAGGTCTGGCGTCATTTCTCTATCCTGATCAGACCTCCCGTTGTGGTTTTAAACTGGTAAAAGGAGCTATTAAAGCTTCATGTCTGTATGAGGGTAAAATAAGGAGTTTTATGAGCACAAAGGTTCATTCTTGACTTCCTTTACTAGTTTTTTTCCAGAGCTTTTTTGCAGGTTTTATGTGTTGGGTCTTCTGTTTGTATCTCTTGTCACACTGTCATCAATGGCATTTTTGAAATGACGTTCAATATTTTTAAGATCCAGTCTTTTGTGTGCAATTTGAGTGAGCCATAACTCTTTCCTTTTCCTAAATCCAGATGTATGGAATACGAGGTGTGTTTAGACTGAAGACAGACTGAATTCCACCCTTTAGTGTGTTTTCATTTCAGACGTTGGGTTGGGTTGAGTTGAGCATGCTAATAAACCCAACACATAAATAAAACATTAAAATACACAAAATACCGCAAATGTAAAAGATAAGCTAAACACAAAATATACCTTAAATTGCCGAAGGTTTACAATTCAGGAATCAAATAACCTAAACATATCCAAATAACACACAATACCACAAATTCTTGCAAAGTATGAGCCAAAAACATTGTACATTGTATATTGTAAATTGAAGAGAGAGATGGGAGGCAGTGGCAATTCATTTTAGATTCAGTCTCAAGTATTTTCTCTGATGCATTTGTTTCAGCAGTACGTATAACTAAATATTAGTATAGAATCTGAAACCGTTGGGACACTTGCTGATTATTTAAGATTAACGGACTAATCATTTAGTCTATAAAATGCAAGAAAATAGTGAAAATAGTGAAAATGCTCCTCACAATTTCTCTGAGCCCAAGATAACAGTCCAAAAATACAATTTTCAACAACATGAAACAGAAAAAAAGTTAGGGCATGTGGCCAAGACTGGATAAGAGACGAGACTCATTTCAATGTAGAAAACCCAAACAAAAAGTTACTGTTATTACTGGGTCAACAGCTCGCAGGAAAAGATGCAGAATAGGACACTGATGTGTGTTTTCATTTGTGATGAATCCTTACAGCCAAGAATGTGGGACCATCACATGAGCTGCCCCCAGCTGTACTATCATAGATTTGATTAATTCACTTAAGTTTACATACACACACACACGAACAAGCAAAGGCTTGAAAATAGGAACCAGCTGTAATTATTTCCTCCCTGTTCGAGAATACGCAATCAGTGATTTACTATGTAGCCTACGACTCTTTGGTATCACAATAGTCATGTAGAATTATTATTGTTATATTATTTGTGAATGTTGACATAAATATATTATATCTGCCTATGGGGAGCAGCGTGTGTGGGCAGTGTGAAGTGTGTGTGTGTGTGTGTTCAGCTTATGTGTGCGTTCAATCAAGGGTATGACCACAGCAGTGTGAAAGCCCACAAGTGTGTGTGTGTGTGTGTGTGTGTGTGTGTGTGTGTGTGTGTGTGTGTGTGTGAAAACAAGGGAGACAGTGTGTGAGCTTGACGTCACATTTTCATCACTCAGATATTAATAAGACACACGCCCCCACACAAATCTTCTGCACACTTTGCACACACACACATACACGAGATGGAGCATGGGAAGAGGGCTGGGGGAGAGTGTGTGTTTGTGTGTGTGGCTTAAGTGAGAACACATTTGGGCAAGGATGAGTCCCAAGTGGGTTCAGTGTGTATGAATGTGAGGTAACATTATAAAAGAGGCTGTAAGAAGTTGAATCATTAGATGACAATCCAAACAATACACTGGAGATGTTCTAAGAGGTTGGTACTGGGCCTGATGTGCCACCACAAAGCCAAAGTCAACTGCAGTGACCTACACGAGTGTCTGCAGTCATCGTTACAGCATTGACACCTTCTTGGAGCCAGAAGAAGTCCAAAATGACACAACACAGAGACGATGTGCAGCCAAAACCCAACACTGACTCACACCAGACGAACAATGCATTCCATCCTTTTTGGAAGGTGACCGCTTCAAATTAGTGGTGTTCTGGAAGAGAGAGGAGGAATTCTTTTTCCAAAAGCAGAGATCCTCTGACCTGTGTTGTCCTTAGATCTGGGCGCCGGGCTCTGCGGTGCTGCACTGATCAAACGGACAGACGGTGGGCGCGCTCTGGCGAGCAAGAATTCACCTCGTCATCTTAATAAAGGCTCATCAGTGTAACCATGCGGAGCTAGCGGTAGCTAGTGTTGCTAACCCAGCGACCCTGTGTGTTATCTGCTGTAGGCCATAGCACAGGGGAGACTGGAGACCCAGGCCTGACCTCTGCCAGGCAGGAGGAGGCTGACAGGGTAATCTGTGCCCCATCTTGAGGCCTCGATCTTGGGCGAGAGGGCCAGAGGTAGAAGGGGGAGAGGGGAGGGCGCGGGGGGGCTGCGGATGGGACAGCAGGCGGTCTCTTTGAAATGGAAGCCTGGGCAGGACATGAAGCGGACACAGCCAGGGAGGGGATGAACGGTGAGACAAGGAGCTATTCTTCTGGTAAGCCAGTTGGAAGAGCGGGAGGGATGCTTATCTGTGCGTGCATGCGTGTGTGTGTGTGTGTGTGTCTAGGATTACCGAGAGGCGAGCCACATGCGCTGACGGAGGGCTTCACCGATGCCATTTCCTGCTGGCAGGGGTCTGTGTGAGTCAGTCTGGTAGGAGCGCAGCAGAAACAGCACCTGCATACACACAAATACACACTCTTGAATTGATACACTGTACATGTGAGAACTATCATCTTTTACATTTATACATAATGCTGCTTTGAGTGGTCATCCACTAAAAAGAGAGGTGTCCTGGATTCACAAACCACCGAAGCTGAAACCAAAAGGCTGTTTTCATGAATGATTCACACAAAAGGCCACGTATTTAAGGAGTGAAGCAACTGTTTAAATGGTCACCTAGTATCTACGTTGATAGGGAAATGAGATGTGTGAAGATGTGAAGATTGCACTTTTGTTTCATGGTAATTAATCAGAGCAGCATGTCTCAATGTTGGGGGTCCCTGCAGGTCCCATACCAGGCTGGAGTTAGTTTCATTTAACAGTTGGACACATGTTTTACCCAACAGAGTCTGTATCACATTGAAGTTAGTTTAAAGTTCGCATTGTCATTTATGTGGACTTACACTTTATATGTTTGGTTTATTCTTCAAAATCGTATTGTGTAGTGACTAATCCAGAGTGAAACAGGAGTTGGAAATCTTACTGAAATTAAGTGTGTACCTACGTGAGTACATGTTTTTGTTAAAAGTGATTTCTGGTGAAGTCTTGAGAAGAAGTCTTTGAGATATACTGTCATTGGCAGTTTGCAGGGTCAATCTCAGATTTCAGTCTGGGCGAGTCTTGACACAAAGAAAATCATGTTTGAAAACACAATGTTGAGTCAAACAGCCAGAGACATGAGCATAATACTAGTACTTAATACTACACAGTAATCTCACCAACTGCTGGGCACTGGGAAGTATCCTTTAACCACACAGTAAACATGCGACCCCCCTCTAGACAACCACCCCCCCCGTCACTTGACCTCTGGCCCCTGTGGTGGAAATATGTGACTTGAAAGGACACGAAAACACCTGCAGTAACTCTACCATATGTAATGGGGACCGAAAATGTTTAAGAATTCCCAAAAAGTATGTTTCCCATTGAAGATCAAATCATTCTTTTCATTGTGGCTGATGTGACAGTGTGTGACTGAGCCAGTTTGTAGCAGGTGGACCAGTGGTTGGGAGTGTTCAGAGGCCAGGACACAGGCTGGCTGGCTGGCTGGCTGGCTGGCTGGCTGGCTGGGGTGTGTATTCTGGGCCTTGGTAAGTATACTCTTTAAGCCGGGGCCACGGCCACAGACCAGTAGGAAGCCATTCATTACGCTGTGCAGGGAAGGAAACGTGGGGAAAAACCAGGCCGACCACGTAGCACCAAGCCTGGCCACTGAGTCCTGGCCTGCCCCTTCTCTTCTCCTGCAGTCTCCACGCCCAGGCAACACCCACCGGCTCATACAAACAGCTTCCACACCCCTGTGTCCTTCTTCGTCTCGCTGTCACTCTCCAAGGGCTTTTCCACTTACAAGGAGCCAGTGTTGGAACCGATTCCCAAACCAAATATTGAACCTTTCCAAGTGATTCCACTGTCAGAAAACTGGTTCTGAAGGATCAGTCACACCTGAACTAGTCTCTGCAAATATTTGCTGAGCTTCTTATTGACTTCCTTAAATCTCATGTGACTGACAAATCCAAGAATGTGTCTCCAATTTCAGTGTGAGCTTCAACCAGTTTTGGCAGATTCCCAGGTCACAGCTCACCTGTGTTGAATTTCACAGTCTCTTGATGCATCTTGTGTTTGACAAGGGAGAAGTAAATGGTTCTAGCAGTGTCCCATCTCCCTGTTTGTTTAGTACAGTGCTACCACACTAGATTAGACTAAAATAATCTTGATTACCTATGTTGGACCAGTGACATCACATCTGTTTTGGTGCTGAGTGCGGGGCAATTTTGTTGGAATGGCGACAAGTCTTGCAAGCCTTAAATAAGCGAAATCTGCTACGTTCAGGCCTCTTGAACTTGCTGGATTACAACCAAACACGACATTATGTCTAGGGCAGGGTAATGTCACCATATAAACCCAACCAAGATTGTATGCAACCAATTTTAGGAAAAACTGGGAAGATACAAAAAATGTCTTAATCAAATGCAGCCTTGGATGGTGCACTAATATGAAGGCAATACATTTTGACTTGGTGGTCAACAAATCATATGATCTGGCATTAAACTCAACAACAATCATGTTTGAAGTGATGTGGAAGTTTCTGGCTTCTCAGAATTGTCTAACATAGTTATTGTTTGCTTAAAGGCCTGAAAACCAAAGCAGATTCTCAGTGGCTGATGGTATGCTCATCCAGTTATGAAACTGGGTGACTCATTCAGAAGTACAGGGCGGCTCATTAAAAGATTGGTTTTGTAGCAGCACCAGTGCCAGTACTGGTTTCAGTGTCAAAGCCCTATGTCTTCATTCCTTCTATCCTCCACTCCACAGCTACACCTCATCCACCGGTTTGGGAAGTCCCTGCATGGGAGGCTCAACCGGCTCAATCCAGCCCGGCATGGAGAAAACTGGAATATTTATAGAAAATGCTGCCTCCCTGAGTACAGAACTACACCCCATGTGGGAGGAGATGCTGGGATTGGATCAAGCTCAAATGAATGGGAGACCATAGGACAGCAGCGCAGAGACCTGGTGGAGGCTCATTTTTGTTAATCAAATTTCAGGATTTGTCCCATGACAGTGTCTAAATGTGGATAGTTAGCGTTTGTTCTGATTACCACTATATTCAGTTAATTCAGTTTTATTTATATAGCACCAAATCATAACAGAAGTTATCTGAGGGCACTTTTCATATAGAGCAGGTCTAGGCGTTATGCTTCAATGAGTCTACAATTACTACACCTATAGGAAATGTGTCATTTGATGTATTACTCCTTCAAACCTAACTACTACACACTCAGAATGAAGTGAATTTAATTTCAGATGGTTTAAGACATTTAAAGGTGCTCTGTGGAGTTTTCTGGTAAACAAACAATGTTTCCGTTTACATTCAGTGTTTCTCACCAAAACGCATTGTGTGTATTCTTGAGGTCTAGCAAACACGTTGAATGCACTTCCTTCCTCATGAACATTTGCCGATTTTTCTTAAAAGTTTGAAACCTGTATCGTTTACATCCACGTTTATTAAAAACACAATTATGTGTTGAAGAGTTTAAGTGTTGAGGCCTTTGACGGCCCTGACCTTAATACTTGTTAAGAATATTTCTTTGTATTTCTTTGAGACTTTTTTCACAGCCTGTGTACTCAAAAATAACAATTCTTGAGAAAGAAATTCTCATTATTATTATTATTATTATTTTGATCCATTATTTATAGAAAGATATTCATTAGTGCAGCTTTAACTCTACAATATCCTGTCTACTTTATGACCATAGCAGCACAATTAACCCCCCTCTAGAGCTTTGGGTTACAACTTCAAGGAGCAAAAAAACTTGGCGTGGCAGTGCTAAATATGAAAAATATCAAAACCTATTTGTACGCCTTGTTTTCTAGTGAGACGTTTAACTGCTTGTGTGTGTGTGTGTGCTGCAACAAGCCTTACTCCTCTTTTGGGTCTGGTAAAAATAGTGGTGGTGGATGTGAGGTCCCTTCAGACTCTGTTATCAGCCTGCCCTGCCGTCCCTCCCACTGCCGCAACCACAGACTGACCACACGCTGCAGCGAGCACGCACGCAAACACGCACGCACGCACGCACGCAGCAAGTGAAAGTGCAAATAATTGCACACCAATTCATGGCTCAGTCCAGTAAAACACATGCACAAAGAAACATATAAATCGGCATTCACATAAAACCAGATAGAGGTTAGGCAAAGTGTGGACGCACCCAATTAGGCAAAAAGAGATCCCAATAAAGACAGACTAAATATAAAAAGAAATAAACAGACTCTCTTACTCTATATAGCCGTATTCTTGCACAAACAAAGCTTACATATGCACTTAGACACCAAGTCATACTCCCTCACATATGCATATGCACATGGGTGTGACAACTGAGTGCTTCAGTGGTGTGTGTATGTCTGTGTGCATTCAAGAACTGTGTTACTACATCTTGGTCAAAAGTTACAGCAGTGTATCTCAACAAGCCCCAAGGGAGCTGTTTGTTATTTCCATTATGTCCAGAGACGCGTTTATATTTTCGTATAGCGTGTATCTATGAGCGTGTGTGGAATGGTGATAGTAGCACCTTGTCATCACTCCTGCTCGTGTCTCCTAAAGCAGTAAAATGTGAGCCCCTTCAACAACACAGCTAAAACCCAGGGGTCAGTTCACTGTCAGTTTCTTCATCTTTCCTTGTACTCCTTTGTACTCTCGTTGTTTTTTCTTACATTCAACAAAAGAAATAAAGAAATACTGTAGCCCAATAAAATGGGTCAGTCTACACAGTATTCTTTACATTGTTGACCATGTAAACTCAACTACATGGTCCACATTGGAATTAAAGTAATCTATTGTGAGAAAAAGCTTACCTTCTGACCACCATGAAATATTATGTTAGAGTGTGCCGTGTATGTGTGAATTAATGACAAAATAAAATTCAGCAAAATTATTGTCTTTGCAGTCCACAGTCACTCTTAATATTTTTTAAATAAATCTAGTTCAATAATCATACTTTTAAGATTTAAACCACTGCGAGATTTGAACAAAACAGAATTCTTCTAATATATAATTTAATATATCATTTTTCTATTCCTGATATTAACGGCTAAGGAAAAAGTCCCAAATGTGGGCGACTACTGTACAACAGACTCCGAGCCAGCCGATGCTGTGTATGAACCGTTTCTGAAAATCTACTAAATGTGAGCGTAAAAAATGAATTCTTTACCTCGGAAATAGTAATTAATAAAACACTTTTAACTCAAGGTCCACTAGCTAGCTTTTTTGGGAGATTTCAACCGAATCTCACAGTCTTCATCAGAGGATAGAGTCGGCTCAGTTGTCATCACGTGATCCAAGTATGGAACTTTGGAAGCAAACTATGATGAATACTGTGAAATGTGGTTGAAAGCTCTGGAAAAAAGCTAGTAAGAGGACCTTGAATTAAGATTATTTTGTGAATCTACTACATTTATTAAGGTCAGGGTCTTAAACTGGGGGTCCATGACTCCCTAAGGAATTTGTAGAGAAACTGCAAGTGGTCAGTGAAATTAGAAATAGTATTTTCAAATCCATATTGTGATCAGATCAATACTACCAGCAGGATAAACGTGAATGGTTAAAATTTTACTTAAGGCAAATTGTTTATATGTCATGTAGAGCTCTAAGCAGTAAAGAAAAATCGTATACATAGAGCGGCCAACCCTAAAGTAGTGTTACTGTTGATCCATGTCCGTAACCACAGCGCATGGCAGACTTCCTTATGCGGCCCCACGAGCTTACAATGTTACAACTTTAAGGTTAATGTCCGACACCAGTATCAAACACCTGGAATTCCCTCTGGATCAGATACATCTCATGTCGTATTAAAAGCAGGCTGGCTGGGGTTTTCAGGCCCACACATTCTTTCACTGGTTCAACCCTAATAGTTTTCTCAGAAAGCCCAGGCCGACCACTGGCCAAAGGCAGCCGTCGTAACAGTACACCAGAAGAAAATTATTGGAAGAGAACAGGAAAGAATGCATTTGGAAAAACGATACCAACATCACTGCTCCCAGAGGAAAGGAGACTGCGATACTCTTAATTCTCAAGCCTCCTTCTCGCCAGTCTCTGTTGTGGAAATACACAAAGGATTACATCCGGCGAGTTGGCCCTCCTCAAACCACCACAGGCCGCAGCTTTAATACTTCTGGCCTGTACCAGGCATTGTGGGCCAGGGCTGCTGCTGGCGCGTGTCGAGAGCCGAGTTCGGTGTCGGGTTGGGTTAGTGCCGGTCTGTCCGATGGGCTCGTTAAGCTTGGATCTGGTTGTATCAACAGAGGTTTGGGGCATGTTGGAGTGATTGAAGTGATTCCAGTGCGTTTTAAGATGCTTTATCAAAGACAAGGGCCTTACTCAGGCCATCCGGAGGAATGCTCGACTGCCTCGAGTTAAACCAATACATCAGGCTGATCTTGGCCTCAGTCAAAATCTGATATCAGGCAGTTAGTTTTGTCTTATCTGATTATGTTATTTTAATATGTTGTTATTATTATCCTAGGTTTAATGGAGAAACCTACAGTTAGTATCCTATTGTCAGCAAAATAAACCCACGTGAATCTTCCACATCAAATTCAACTTTTGTAAACTCTGACACAGATTTGTGCTGTTGACTAACAGCAACCCGTCTTGACAGTGCTGATTGAGGGTTAGCCAGAGAGTCCAAAACAGAAAGCTATCATAGCCTGTTAGCTGTGTTGTACCATCACTTTTATATAATTGTGCTCTGATGGAATACAAACTGCCCCACAATAGGGCACTGGTCTCTTGAGTAAACTATGTGAATCTATTGTCATGTTAGCGAGCGAGCTAGCTAGCTTGCAAACTGACAATTACTGTAGCAGTCTGCTAACTGACAGTTGGCCAGTTAGCTAGCTCAGAGAACTACTGTGACTGATTAGCGCTAGTATTCTTCCAGCTGGCTACCATGTTGGCAGTTAGTTCTCTGCCAGTAGTTCACCAGAGGTGTAGCTGTATCGGATTTATACTGTTCAATTCAGCATACAACTCAAATTCCTGTCATAGAAGAAGAACAAACTGGAGTTGGTCATCAGACCTCCTCACTGTGTGTGTGAAAAAGTCAGCCGGGTGGTACAACCTGCCTCAGTGGTGATGGTTCCCAGCTCCACAACTGGCCCACTAACAGTTGTTCTTTGACAATAACAGAGGAAGTTATTTCTCCCTCGAGCAAAAACATCTGCTACCTGTTACACACACACACACACACACAATGAAGCATATTCACATACATTAGGCATCTCCCAAGGATAAACACAATGTCCTCATAATCTACATAAACACACCGCCAGTGAGTGGTGTGCATGTACACACACACACACACACACACACACACACACACACACTCACTCCCTTTCTCTCAGTCTTAATTTTTCTGAAGTCTAAACATCTTCCCTCCCCATTGTACACAGGAGTGCAGAATATTTTACACACACACACACTCCACAGACTGCAGGGCCACTGTCTCCTCTATCAGCGTTTCTGTGTGTGATGCTCCCCTCCACACGTACGCTGCAGACCTCCATCTCTGTTTTACTATATTTAGACCACTTCACCTGCATACAGCTCTGCAGCTCCTGCTATGACAGTCCTAGCCGCTTCCCACAGCTAGACGCTCCTCCATCATCTCGATAGCTACCTATCTATAGCCTGGTTACAGATGGTCTACAGATATACACAACACTGTCACTGCCTGACTACTGCCATTAACTCAGAAAAAAACTTGAATCAAATGTTTTTGGTCCATGTATTACACTGTCATAGTGAAACTCAGCAGCTGTATCAGAGAGGTCACTTTGTATTCTACACTGTGGCCCACACTATGAATTGGTAATGACAAATCAGGAAAGAAACTGGGAAAAGTGTGAAAAAAAAATGGATTTATACTATTTTTACATTTTCTTTCATGGGGTCTGAATGGACTATTTCTGGAATCTTTCTTTTTTATTTGTAGTTATTTCTTTCTTTATTTGGGGTCAAGGCAATAAAACAACTGGAGAAACCGAAAGCTTTGGAACATTTCATATTAACTGTACATATGAGATGGCCATTGTAATTATTGGTTAACACAGAACAGAACATACGTTTGAAAGAGAGTTATTGGAAGTCTAACAGATGCACTCGAGTAGAAGGTTTTCCATTACATCACAGTATCATGGGAATAACGAGGGACAATGAATTTATCCTGTCAGGGATACTCCTCACAGTTTTATAGTATTTAAAATATTTTTTTCATTAACACAATGACATTGGTGGGAGTATAGTAACAGGCTATATTAATAAGAGTAGCAAATGGACTTTAAAGAGATATATATATGTGTTGAGGTGAGTTATTTCTTATATTGTCCAGCAGAAGAGATGTATTCATAGCTCCAGTGAAGCTGAAAAGAGTGTGTGAGGGGCTGGTGTGCTTTTGGTAGAAGGAAAAAGGAAATGAAATAGGCGAGGAAGGACTGCAGGAATCAGCTATGCTGTATCCCATACAGACATTTCTGGTTGTTGAAAAAAAATGAAAAAAGAAATTAATTTCAAGAGAAGAGAAAGAATCAGGGCTCGACATTGGTATAAGAGAAACAAATAGGCTGATCCTAAGCACCGCCCCGTTCTCCTCAATTCACCAATCACAGCTAAGCACAAACTCGAACATTCTGTAATGCCGCAACTACCAAGTGTCTACATTTACATTTACATGTGTCCTGAGGGTGTGGACGGTGTTGTTTTCATGCAATTTCCAAAGAGTAAAGCAAACTAATCGGTATGTGGCAGAAAGTGTGGACCATAGACTGTATATAAAGATGGTCGACATGACAGCTCCCCAAAAGTGAAGCCAAAACATCTCAATCGCCCCCTGGTGGCTGGTTGCAGTATAGGTCATAAGCCCCGCCTCCTCCATGTTAGCAGATGGAACATGGGCCAAACTGAAAAGTCAAAGTACACGTCAAATAAAATGTTCCCAAAGATGGTTTCTGTCATTTTAGGTAGTTCTTATCATGCTGATGTTTGTTCAAGTGTTCCCTTTTCTGATCAGTTTGGTTTTAATTAGTTATTTGATGCTATAAAAACGAGGTGAGACGACATGATTGACAACTGTGACTGTGCTCGCAATTGGTTCGGGCGGGTGTATGGGTGGGACCTCAAGCCGCGGATGACTACTGCTCAGACTCTGGTCACTAGCACAAGATGGCAGCTCCCATATACGGGTTATTTTGGCTTCATTTTTGTACAGTGGGAGGAAGTGGAGACGCGTCGTCCGTCTTTATATACAGTCTATGACATCTCCATACTGTTGACCAAAAGATAGCCGACATAGCAACAGTAACTAAAGGCGGGGCAGCTGGGAATGTGGCAATGGTCGTCAGGGTGTAAGGCACTGAATAAAATTCTTAGACCCCTATGTTGATGGTGTAATTGCAGTGACCACTGCAAGGCACTACAACACATGCTCAAGGAAAAGTGTATTGGAAAGCTATTTTAGTTCATATTAGGGATGAAACTAATTAGAATCGATTGGTTGGTTGACTGAAAGTTAATTAGTTACCAAACATCAGTTGGTTCCAGCTTCACAAAAGTGAGGATTTGCTGCTTTTCTTTGTCTTATATGATAGTACACACTGAATATATTTGGGTTTTACAATTTGAATATGTCACTTTGGGCTTAGGCAAATCTTTTGACATTTTATGACACATGACACGACACAGAAATGGTGAAGATGAGACACAAAGAACACATGACAGGACAAAGAGGCTACCTCGTGTTACAGCATTCATTACATAAGACTGGGCAGCACACAGTATGATCTCACCCTTTTGTATGGGAAAGAGAGAGGGAGGGAAACAGCCAAAGTGAATGAAGAAAAAAGTAGCAGCAGAAGGACAGAGAGACAGGACAGCGCAGCAGGAAGAGAAGAAACACAGAGAGAGAGGGGAAATAGATGGAGATGGAGCTGAAGAGACAAAAAGTGATCAGGAGACATCTGGGGAAGCTCCACACATGGCGGCCATGACAGGAAAGCAAACTAAAATCCACTCTCCTCCTCAAATCTCCTCTAAGCCTTTAAGAGGCCCACCTCCCCTCCTTCGCCTTCATCCCACAGCGGACCTCCCTGCAGTCCAGACCGCTACCAAACCATAAGTGCTCCATCAAGGAGAAGACAGAAATCCTGAAGAAAACGGTGCAGTTTTCATTCTCGATAGTGTTGACCCCTTTGGCCCGGTTATCACTGCTGCACACCCCCTGCTCCCTCAGCGACCCCATCAGTGGCATTCAATAAAAGGCTGGGGAAACTCCCTCCCCCCCCTTTTCCTCTGCATGTGTTGATATTACCGGCAGACTGTTTGGTTGTGTTTGTCAGAGTGTGATGACAGAACTAAACACTGGTATTTACCCTGCGATAACCGCCTTGTCTGGACAGGCTCTGTGTGGAAACTGGGTGTGTGGGACTGACAGAAAATGTGTGTGTGTGTGTGTGCTGAGGCTTGATGCACCATATCTATAATCTCTGTGTGGGTGTGCGCACACACACGTTATGATAACTGCTTTGGTAATTGCGTTTTATATTTTGTCTTTGTTGAGTGAAAACCTCTTAAGCCCAGTTGTGAAGACTTTCATGCTTGAGCTTGAATTAAAGGATTATAAACTCATCTATGAACGGAGGACATTCAATCCTAAGAACTGTTGTAAATGCAAATACAGCACAAGGCGGCATTTATTAGTTCTGAAACGTTTATATATTTTGGATATATGGGTCTATTATCTTGTAAAAGCAACTCATGAGTATCATAGGGGAGTGTGGCTAGATAAACACTGATATGCATTGATTCAACTAATCATATTGTGTCCTAACTGTATAATCTATTGCAGTTCAATACAACATAAATCCTACCTTTACAAAGTTTATAATGTTCAGTCTATGTTGACATTGTGTGGAATGTGTACATTCACATATATGTTTGTTATTGAGGTCATAGTTGAAGGTGGTGTTTGTACTGGATTGCATTATATTGAGAGGGTTTTTTTGTCCTACCTATTCACAAACATGAGGAGGGCAGAATATTAGAAACACCTCTCAATATAATGCAGTCCAGTACAACACCACCACTAACTATGACCTCAATGCTAAAACATACCATTAACTCCATCTATGACTGTCAATAAAAACTGAACATTAGGCATCACAGAAGTCAACTTTATGGCAGAACAGCTGTATTTGGTTGCATTAGATTGTACAAGTGTATAAATATTCAATTTACACTGATATAAAACAGAGAAAAGCAGCAAATCCTCACATTTGAGAAGCTGGAACCAAAGAATTATTGCTTGACTTAAACGCCTAATCAATCATCAAAAATGTTGCAGATACATTTTCTTTCAATTAACTAAATTAATCAACTAATCATTTCAGCACTAATTCAGAGAAGCTTCATAACAGCAGGATTTATTGTAGGGCAGTTGTATTAATCTGTACTGTATTGAGCTGAGCAATGGGTGTACCTAATAAACTGGCAACTGGAGTGTATGTCTGCAGGCAATGCCGGGAGTCTGATAATGGACTGATCCAACAGATATGGGATGTCGGGGACAAAAGTAAGCAACAAAAATGTTTTTGTTTTTTTTACCCCAGCGTGTCACAGTGGAAGACCAGGATGCCCAAATGGAAATACTAGCATGACTGAACTTTGTGCATCCTTTCCACTAGTTTGACAGCATCTATAACCTATAATCTATATAAGCTTCATGAAAATGTAGTTTTTGACATTCCCTATCCAGGAGGTCTAACTCTGGCCCTTTAATGCCCAATCAATTCTGCACATCATGCACGAAAGACCCAAAGCTAATATTGGTCGAGTTTCAGCTTGTGGTGTGACATGTATCACCTCATGTGACATGTAGATGACACCTGACACAGATTTAAGGCACAATGATCACAATAACCTCCCAACGATACACAACCACCTGTTATCACGTGACCAATGGTGATGACAAGTATGTCACTTCCATGACTCCATTCGCTGAGGAAGACCGTGAGATGCAGATGAAAGCTCTGGAAACACAAACTAACTACTAACTTTGTTAGTATGTAAATATTCATGACAATAGTCTTCATTTTTACCCAACCAGTTTAGGGGTGTGTGTGTGTGTGTGTGTGTGTGTGTGTGTGTGTGTATACGCTATGTCAATTTGTATGAAAGTACTGTTATTATACTATTGAGCTACATACTGTAGAGTCCTGCACTGACAATCAGGCTCCCATCACTAAGTAAACACTTGTGGTCATCTAAGGGACTTGTGATTATAGTCCCCACCGAATGTTATGGCATATGTTATGTATATATGAGCGTAGTGGTTTATGCTGATGTGTGCGTGGGTGGGTGCAGACCTGCAGCAGAGTTCCGTGGATGTGGTTGTGTTGGATTTTGGGTCTGGGCTCCGGGGGAAGCTCCTGCAGTAAAGTGTGGACGGTGGATGGGACCTGGGTGACCAGCACGAAGGGGACGAGGGCCCGAGCTGCCATTTCTCTGGTCCGATACACTGCTGAGTGCCCGCATCTGCAGAACACACACACACACACACACACACACGGCTGCAACATAAGTGTCATGGAAAGTTATTAAAATTATGGATAGCTGCATTGTTACCTTAATCTTTTAGCCTTGCATGACGTAACATTGTATGTTTGAGTTAATGGAGGAAGTTATAAGGTTTCCCATTATCACAGGTCATGGGTTGTTATACTAACTGTTGAGTTCAATTTATTTTACTGCATTAACTTTGTTATGAAAAATGATGTGAGTATTATCATTATTAATTATCATTATTATTGTGTACTCCAGCCACATTATGTCATGGACAAATTCCCAAGTTAGGAGTGATGACCCATGACTTATTTAATTTGGACAGTTGGTCACTATTTTCATGAATACGTTATGTAGCATCTCCATCTTTCTCCCTCTCTTTGTCTCTCTCCCCTCTTGCAAAGGCGAACGATCAGAACCTATACAGACCCCAGGCCAGCAGACGAACTATCAAGGAAATAATCTATTCCATTTAGGTTTTCTCTGTCCTTCTCTTTTTCTTTTTCCTCACACACAACCACACAGTCATTTACAGTAAGCACCGGTGATGGAGAATGTGGCCAGTCACCCCGAGTGCAGGCTAAAATTAACCTTGTTTACAAGCTGATAGTCCTTCCATCTCCAGTGTCATAACACTGCCATAGCTGACACAAGGGAAGGACGTGACCAGGACCTGAATGAGACGAGGGGGGAGACAGATTGAAAGGGGCAGAGGAAGAGCTACTGCTACTGAAGGAAGTAGGCATATTTGCAAAAAAAAACCCCCAAAAAGTTAGCTGTAGTTCAAGGTCAATTCCTCAAAAAGCACCAACATAATTTAATGTAATATATCCATTTTAAAGGAATAGTTTGACATTTTGGGAAATAACACTTATTCGCTCTCTGAAAATTTGATGAAAAGACTGATACCACTCTCATGTCTGTCCCTTAAATATAAGGCTACAGCCAGCAGCTGGTTAGCCTAGCTAAGACTGCTAACCAGCTGCTGGCAAATCATCAAAGTCAGTAGTATTCATTGTTTGGGAACCGTAAATGTCTGTACAAAATGTAGTGCTAATCCATTCATTAGAATCCTTTGACCTGTTGGTGATGTTAGATGAAAGTCAGGGATCACCCAAGTCAGTGGAATTCATCCTCTGGGAACCATGAATGTCTGTACCAAATCTCATGACAATACATGCGATAGTTGTTTAGATATTTCTGTCCAGACCAAAGTGGTGGACCAACCGACCGACCTTGCCATCCATAGAGCCATGCATCTAGTGTGGCTAAAAACCTTCTATAGAAGCTCAATACAGAGAAAAATAATAAGCATGGAGTTGGGAAGGTCTGGGAAGGTTCACTAAGTAAGCCTCAGCACCTGCTGCTGTACAGTACTGCTGCTATGCCACAGCAAATGGCAACATCTTACAGCAACGCAACAGAAAGAAGGAAAACCCTGCCTGAAAGGAATATAAACTGCTGTGTAGGTTCTTTGTGTCTGACAACCATTTGAACTGGTCTCCCTGGTTTGTACTTCCTGGTTCATATTTGATCTTCTCAGTGGTACCTGTAGCAACAAGCCCCTTCTGCTGTTTAAATTGACACAGTGCTATTGTTGTTCTGAACACGGCCTTATCCAAAATTCATGTCAGAAGCATGTGAGTAAGCTCCATCCATCTAATCCACACCAAACCTGACCTCCATTATGGCTGCCACTGTACTCAGAACCAGCTGTACTTTCAGCAGCACAGCTCCGGAGGTGATGCCAGGATGGCAGCTCTTATATCAGAAATACCACCAATATTTATTAGTTCAATGGACAAAAATAGTTTTCAAGTGGGCTGCAAATGCGTCTCACACATGTATAGAGCACATACATTGAATACATACATACTGTGCAGTCACATGGGAGCACTGCCAAGCACGCGCTCACATACACGCATACAGGACAAAAGTCAAAAGAGGACAAATGTTGTGTTTATGTTGCAAGCTGTTTATAGGGTCTGTGATGGCATTAAAGCTGAACGTGGAGGACAAACAAGCGGCTCAGGTCCACTGTGGAAAATTCAGCGGAAGGTTCCAGAGAAACCGGAAAATCCATCACTACAACGGTATGCAGAGATGAAAAGGAAGCTTGCTTTTCTCTGCGTTGGCATGAGTGAGGGTGAGATATGTTTAACCACACAAACATACAGCTGTGTACAATGAAATCTATGTTGAGAAAAGATTTAGTGTGTGAGGAAGAGAGACGAGTCAATAACTACTTGCAAATAATTATTGGCATGTTGTTAATCTTCTGTGAGCACTGAAAATTATTTGTCAAAAAATCCCCAGCTAGTCTGACTGCTACGAGGCAGAGAAAATAAAATAGCCTTGTTGAAATCAATATGGACTTGAACAAAGGGAGGGCTGTTTGGAGCAACGAGTCAACTGTCAACAAATGCTTTTCCACCTGCTGTGAGCATGCCTCCCTCACACACACACACACACACACACACACACACACACACACACACACACACACACACACACACACACACACCTATGGCCAGACAGACAACCAAAGACCCTCTATCAAGCACAGACAACAGTTTGCATTCCTGAGCTCTGTGCGCCTCTACATGTGAATTTATGTGCACAAGCGTCTCTCTCACTCACACACACACACACACACACACACACACATCTAATGACCAAAATTCATGTCCATTCCTCACTTTCCACCCCTCCCAGCTCCCATTTGGGGCCCATATGTTAACTATCTGTGCTAATTTGTCCCATTGAAACACTTTTGCAAAAGGAAATGACAGTTTGGAAGGGTGTAATTTTAGAAACAGGGCCGTCCCCTGTGGGGTCATAGGCAGACTGCTGATTGGCATGGACGAGACTCATCTGGGCCTCATTTTGGAGAACGGGGAGAACAGTTTTCTCCACAGAGACTGTAGCATGTTGGCTAAATAAGCCCAAGCAACAAAGTCTGTCACTGAAAAATGTAGGCAGGGAAGTGGTGACACAAAATCATTTTGCTTCATTCGTTCATATGGACGAGATGTAGCCGTCTGAATACAATCATTATTTTACTTTAAAACCCAAACTCTTTTTGTTTGACATTTAATTGTTTAGTATACTGTCAAACCACTATGTGTAGAATTGGAAAATGTCTGACTTTGGCGCCTCCCAGAGGTTGTATAAAAAAAGACACTCTGGCGAACAGATGAAGACATTTACGTCATGCTAATTTACAAGGGTCCACGTGGATGTCTGCATACAGCTCAAAATTTATGAGCGCAGTCCATACACGCTGACACCCAGTGTAACATAAACATAAACCCAAAAGATATTATTATAAGATAAAATGATTATAAGAAAAAAGGAGCAAATACTCAGTGAAGAAGCTGAAAAATGGGGAATATTTAGTATTTTTGTTAGTAAAATGACTTTAACAATGAATCTATCAAAACTGTTTGATTTCTGTAATCAATCAACTAATTGTTTTATCACAAGCTGAAAGCGGCACATATATTGAACCAGTTTTCACCAGGATGTCTGATTGTTCTAGATGGTTGGGTAGTTAAATCTGTAACAGTGAATCAATTTTCATAAGGTGATAATTTTCTTTGAATGTAAAATCTTCATCTGTGAAGTTGATTAAATGTAATATAGTAAAATACAAATACCTCAAAATTGTACTCAGTAAAGGTACTTGCTCTGCACTGCTGTAACGTGTTCCACATTCATTCGAAGAGAACATAAATACAACTTTAGGGCTACCACACCTAAGGCTGGATAACAAAAAGTCTTCTAATAATACTGTGCCACTTTAAAGCTGAATTACTGTTAGTAATTTGAAATGCCGGTGTGCCTAGATTGCCACTCAAGGTGCTGTATCCGTTTACATTTTGGAATTTGATCGTGGAACATTAAACATCAGTAAACTATTTCGTTTTTGTGTCTGGCAGGGTTCAGCCATTGTCGGCAAGTTTAGCTTTCTCTCAGCATTTGTTTTCCCTGTCCACTGTCAGTGTCCATGCCAGCCAACGAAATGATAATGATATCAATCAAATGATAATACCATGACGATGAGGGAAAATATATGGCATCTCTGTTGGGAAAGAAATGACAGTGGTCCCTTTTGAAGCCTCACTTTAGTTTATGGGCATTACCGTGCCCTTTCAAAAGAAATGAGATATGAGGCAGAGCGGACGAGAAAGGAAAGGAAGGGAGTGAGGCGGGGAGGGTGAGGAGAGATGCCTGGACTGGATATCACAAGACATAAATCACTATCACAGCACTCTGAGGCTTTAGCATTAAGGCGGAGAGAGAACGAGGGAGAGGAAAAAGAAAGAAGCTGGAAGAGAGACATTGGAAGAGATAAGACAAACTGTTCACCAGATATGAAGACGTTGAGGGCTGGAATGAAGCAGCCATCAATTGTTAGAATAAATGTGTCTGCTCATCATCATCCTCCCCCTCTTTGTCGTCATCATCATCATTCTATTCGTCATTATCCAGGCAGGTGTGACGCATGCTGAGGCCAGGCTGCAAAGGAATGTCAAAAATCTTGCAGGGGGATAGGATGATATAAAGATAAAGTGCTGTGTGGTGTGATGGAGGGATATAGGGGAAGAATTATTAGACACGGTTCTCCATCCTGTCAACAGAAGAGGAGCTAAGCTACATTTAATCCTTGGGAGGTGGCGGGTCAGATCATATGGAGAGAGGGAAGAAGAGGGTGAGGAGGAGGAGGAGGAGGAGGAGGAGGAGGGGGTGACAGTCATCGACCTCATCAGACACGTCCGCACAGGCCTGGGGAAGATGAGCTGGGGGATGGGGGCTTGGTGAAGAGAAACACGGCTGGAGCCAAAGAAATTAGAGCTGGGCTATATTTAACATTTCTAACATGTGGGCTTCATTTGGGTGGATGTGTGTGCAGCATACCTTCTCTGACAGTAAGAGTCAGCCAGCAAGTCAGTACTCAAGCTATCGACTTGTTAACGGCACCCACAAGAGATGGGTTCTAAAAGGAATTATCAAAATATTTCACTAAATTACTGATTTGATCAAATAAAAAGTCTGGTACATCAGTTCATCAACAACTGATTTGGAAGAATTTATGCATTTGTGCTGCACATTTGCAGCTCCAAATGGTTTCTGTTCTTGTTTACAGCCCAGCCACTCTGTGATCCCACTTCACTTTCCATTTGTCACCTTCTGACCAGCATGTCATTTAGGCAAACAGGATGGACGTATGGTATCTTAGGCCCTGTTTACACCTGGCTTTAACATGTGTCTTGGGTGATCCGATCACAAGTGGCCAGCTCCAAGCGTTGAGATCTGATCCGACCACATTCAGAGGTTTGTCTGAAATGAATGGTCAGGTGCCCACATGAACACTGAGACCGGTTTTGCTGTAATCATCCCACCTGTTCATACTGGCCATTAAAAGATCCCCTTCTAATGCCCATTCAATGTAAGTGATGTCACAGTCCTCGTTCTGTGCAAAAATATATATCAAAGTTAATCTGAAGCTAATATGAGGATCCAGCAGACTGGGTTTGTTAATTCAAGTGGATATCTTCCAAAGTTACACTAAGAAGAAATTCTGGACTAAATTACTACTAATTAACTTTAGAAGATACCTACTTAATTTGTCTAAGTCAGAATGCTGAAGTCTCATTCGTGAAGCTATCCTTTAAAGTTAAGGGGTCGCCAAAGTCATTCCCAGTCATCCTTAGGGAGCATGAATTTGAGTATTAAATTTCATGTCAATCCATCCAATAGTTATTGAGACATTTTACCCAAAACCACAAATGTCAACCTCATGGTGGCGCCACAGGAAAAGTCAGAGGATCACCAAAGTTATTAGGATTCATCCGCTGAGGATCATGAATATCTGTAAAGATCCAGTAGGTGTTGAGATATTTCAGTCTGAACCAAAGTGGTGGACCGAGCAACTGACCGATATTGTCATCCCTGGGGCCGCTAGTGGATAAAAACATCTTGAGAAACAATAATTTTGTGGATATTAGACAGTTAAGGAGCTGTTCAAGTCAGCTGTAATGGAGCAGCAGACTAACATATCAGGTATCTCATCAACAACAACAACCAAATCCACAATATCTACTCACAAAGTACATTACAATATCATATCAATATACCACCCGTGTACTACCAACATTTACCAACTACCAACACACATACAGTAACAGACACACGGATGAACAAATACCCACACTCAAGTGCTGCTATCTAAACCGTCAGTAGAGCGTTCCAACCTCAAGGTCTTAGCCTACCTCCCCCCCCTTCCTCTTCACCCTCTTCAGCAGCAACAAATACTAAACTTTTGAGTTATATTTGAGTTGGGGCTACAATTGAGAGTAAAAGGTTTAGAATAGGCAGGTAAAAGTTTGTGGATAGGGAATATATTAGGTCAATGAGGGTTCTCAAAAGAACACTAACACAAATGCGTGTGTCTAAGAGGCTTCAGTTCTATTTGCAGGTGCAGCAGATGAACATGTACCAATAATATTTGTAGCTTTCTCCATCTTAGGAATGTAAAAAATGAAGGCTGTAACCACAGTTTCCCATTCGCCTGTAAGGTTTACTCCCCAGTAAACAGTGAGTGGAGTTCAGATAAAACCAGTCACAATCTAATTGACCACTGCCACACAAGCCAGCACAAGCAACAACACAGAAACCCGCTGGAGACACTAACTCCGACTAGACAGGTGTTTGTCTTAGTGTGCAGAAAGACAACATCAGACAAAGTCGCACAGAGAAAAAGTTTCTTATTCTTAGCTATTTTCCTGTGTGGCGATATATCAACTGGATTCTGGGGAGTGTAATGTAAAAAAAAAAACACAGCAAGGAAATGATGCGAGACAAGTCCATATAAAAGATGCAGAAGCACCTGTGCAAACAAAACAAAGGACCACACACACCCACACACACACAAATGTTTAGACTGCAGGTGTTTTGTCTTGGTGATTGTTCTATACTTAGAAAGAGTTCTGGTTCAGAGAAACGTTGTTTGAGGGGTTTATCATGGCTGAGAGAGCAGGTGTGTGACCTTCTTGGATTTGATAGAACATTCCAGATGCTAATGTTTCTTTTTAATTTAAGCATTCGAGCTGACTGGAAACACATTCTCATTGGTAGTGATGACACAAGGGAGGAGCTGCTGATAGGGAGACCATTACACCCATTCACATAGTGCATTTTGTATAGCTTGTCATTGAGCAGCTCTGCTAGGACCCCTGGAGCAGTTAGGAGTTTAAATTCTTGTCGAAGGACATAAAAAGGCCCATTTAGTAGATATACAGTGTTATCTATTATTAATACGTTATTAGGAATGATTCCACCTTGATTTTTACATAAAAGTGAAAATAATGTGATTATGGTAAATGGATTTTTTTTGAGACCTTAAGGCAATAAAACTAAAAAACATATCCGGCGTAGTGTATGTGTATGTACACTGTATGAAGACTGTCTCTAATGTACATGAATATGTGTATGCTTGTGTGTGTGTAGCACTGACACCCACCTAATGATGAAGGGCATGAAAGGAGCGAGTCCCAGAGGTGATGAAGATCCATCCATGGGAGAAGGGTAGAGTCGACTGAGCACCAGCAGCAGCAAGAACAGACTGGGGTGAAGCTTCACCTGCCCACTGTCGCTATACACACACACACACACAACAGCCAGTCAGATTTTAACAATGCAATACTGATGTCCTCTTGAAGTGTGCAGGTGTTTTGCCTCGCCTTCTTAAGTGTTCAGTGTGCTTCAGACGACCTAGTTTGTAAGTGTCGTCGCAACATGTCTGAAGGCAAAAGTGTTTATAGCTGTTCTGAATGGCCACACTGGCAGGTGGGATGAAAAGCCTGCCGTCATAGAGAGGGATGAGGCGTGATAAATCATACAAACTGGGATCATGGCGCACACTTTTGGGCAGTCTCTCCTTAGAAGCATAAGCATACTGACGCCTTTAGAGAGTATGGGTTTGGTTGGGAACCATTGCTGATACAAGTATATTAAGACATTGTACAGTATGTAATATTGGGCTATACAAGTAAACCTAACTTGGCCAGTGAAGGGCTGTTGTAAGCAACTGTGAATAGACGTATGTAGCATGATAATCAAATCTCAGCTATTATCCTGCATGTTTTTAGTCATGTCAGTATGCACTGTTCATATTTGCCTGTCATCTTCCTGTAAAAGGGTGAGAGACAATGATTTTTTAAACGTATGGCTAATATCAACTAGGCTTTTGCCAAGAATGTGACCTACTTGAGGAGTTATGATTAGCACAATGACTATTATCCATTTCATACCATATATTTCTTTATAGATTTGCATTATAGGAATAGTTTTACATTTTGGGAATTACGCTTATTAGCTTTCTTGCTGAGAGTTAGATGAGAATATCGGTACCACTCTCATGTCTGTGTGCTAAATATGAAGATGGAACCAACAGGTGAGTAGCTTAGCTTAGCTTAGCATAAAGACTGGAAGCAGGGGGAACCGCTAGCCTGGCTCTGTCCAAAGTTTAAAAAAAGTCCACCTACCAGCACCTCTAAAGCTCACTAATTAACGTGTTATATTTTGTTTGTTTTACTTGGAGTTATGTGATGTAACTAGTCACAGTTCCAGTCTTTACATTAAGCTAAGCTAAGCTAAGCGCCTGCTAGCTTTAGCTTCATAGTTAGTGTACAGACATGAAAGTGGTATTGATCTTCTCATCTAACTCTCAGCAAGAAAGTGAGTGTCATTTCCCATAATGTCAAAATATTCCTTTGTTTGGTGATTTTTGTTAAGTTGCAGTAGCTACAGTTGTGTAAGAGAAATGTGTGTTGTCCATTTTTGGAATCGGGATCAAACAGCAATATGACTGACACATGAAAACCAAAATACAACAGCTCTTTAATACACACTGCATATCTAAAACCACCCACGCTCCAACACAGTCATCTCCTCATCTGTGCTCGAGCTGAGCTTTTCACCTCCCTCTTCTCCCCATCCACATCTCATCACTGCCAACTGAGTCAGAATGGAAACTGTCGGTCTTTGCCAGCGGTTTCACAGTTTCACTCTGACAAACTCACAGTGAGGGAAGGAGGGAGGACAGTGGAGGAACAGACGAGAACGCAAGCTACAAAGTAGGGAAATTACTCAAATGTTTGAATACCAGGTATCTAATATGGAGAAGGACCATGCTTTATTCTTTCTTGTCCTGCTGTCAGAGTCCAGATCTTTGATGGATGAACAAAGTGGAAATCAACTCCCCAAAGGTTCAGAGTTTTATATCTGCTGGAGTTAAGAGGAACTAGCCATGTGTGAGGTGAAAATATCATCTTATAATTTGAGAATATCATGGGAAAACAGTGTTGACAATGTAGGGAGCGCCTGCAGTTGAGCTTTGTGTAGGTATGTAAGTATGTATGGTCTGCTTTTATGAGTGTGTGTGTGTCTGTCAGGAGAGCAATATGTCCTTCGGGACCTGTCGTTAGTCATGAGGATCTCATAGAACGGAGACCGAACAACAGACCCCCCTGCAAAAACAACTTGTGCTTTTCATTACTTCATTCAACAACACACACTCACACAGAACCATCAGCTGGGACTGCCATGGATCGGAAAAATGAGAAATGTAATAGCAGCCCAATTAGTAACTGGTCTAATGTGTTTAGTGTCACAGTTTAGTCAGGCACAGCGGAGCAGGATGTGATGTCAGAGAGACAGGAGGGGAATTGAAAACATATTAGGCCTTGTTGGGATATAGCTGGAGGCAGAAACACTTGACAGGATGAAAAAGAGACTCTGTGGCATTTAATGGCACTCCTAAATTCCTTGTTGAGGTCTTCCATGAATGTCTGCCCTCTCTCCACAAACTCCTCAATCATCTCCAGTACCCGGCCGTTTGATAAAAGGGTTATTTTTGTTTTACATCTTCTAAAGAGAGTGGAAACAGAACACTGATGTTAAGGATTTTTATTCTTCATTTAGAAAGCAGTGAAAGGGACACAGTAGCAGAGACACAAGAGAGGCTCTAAAGTAAACTAAAGCTTTAGCTTACCATTAGTTAGCTCTCAGACAAATAAATCAGCAATTTTGTTTAGAAAATTAGAGAAAATTGCTTGGAATATTTTATGAAAACTGTTTTCTTTGGAAGTGAAGGCAGTTGCAGATAAGACACTAAAATAACTGTGCAGCCGTTTATGTAGGCACTGACTTGGAATAGTTTCAGAGATAGACCTGGTTAAGTCTGCTACACTGAGATAATAACACGAGAATTTGAAATGTATGAATCATTTTCTTACTAAGGAATCAGTCTCCTTAGCTGTATGCTAACGGCTCCAGCATATTCATGTTAAAATCTAATTTGGTGCATTTAAAAAGTGGCCAAACACAGCACCAGGTGGATTCACAAGTACACACAGTGCGACTGGAGGACTGTCCGTCCCCACCACAGAATGGAGTTTGTGAGTCAAGGTAAAGGAGGTGACACCGAAAATAAATCCCAAAGGTGAAATCCAAAACAAAGACAACATGAGCTCTGCTTATGTCCAAGGTAACAGCGAATAATACAGGAGGAAAATGATGATTCAGAACTGGCACTGGTAGAAAATGTAGAAAAAGACACGGTATGCTCTTTGACTAAAACAAACAAAGAATGAGGAGATTAATCACTTCTAGCAACAAAGAGGTATGGATGAGGAGGGTGTGCAGTGTTCATTTAACTCATTTTGGTCATTAAAAAGTCAACAAAAACTTTGAGACTATTTTAGTCTGGTTTTAGGTCAAGACCAAGTATGAGCATTTTAGTGTTACTTCAGTAAATTGCTTCCAGGTTGGAATCCATCCACACATGTAGCATGTATATGCAATAATTAAGGGGTAACTCAGGTATTTTTAAACCTGGGCCCTATTTTTATTTTTATTATTTTTTTTTTTTTTTACAAATTTTGGGGTCTAAATGACTAATAATTACCAAAGTTTTGGAATTGGTCCAGTAGATCGCCTCAGCCAGCATCCGTGAATGGGCTGCAATGGCTGCAACGTAACCCTTTGGGGCAACTGGGCCCATGAAAATACGTCCACTAAAAATGCTTGTTTTTGCCACTGACAGGCTCAGCTTGTTATTTGAAGTGTCTGACAACATTATGGAAATTATCCCTACAGAGACTGTTTGTTAAAGAGTAAGATCCTTTTTGTTTAACCAGAAACAGAAAGTCTTGCTCAAGGAAAAGTTTTGCTCTGAAATGTCTCGAGAGGTTGAGATGTTAAGAACTGCATCCAAACTTCAGAATTTCTCTTTAAAATCACAAGTCCAAATCCCATCCAGGCTGTAACATGACATGCAGATAGGCAACAGCAATGAATGCTGCCTAAGCAAAAGCACAGAGCTCGAAACGCGTCTCCTTTTGTTCATCTTTTGCTCTGTGTGCACGTTTGTGGATTTGTGCACTTCAAATACTGCTTCCAACCGTCTGTATGTCAGTGAGAGCATTTGTGGAGGAACGATGGATTACATAGTACATAATGTATATACATGGACTCCAAAGTACAACCATATAGTTCCTCATTTCTATAATCTTTTGTATATTGTGACCTATTTTGGGAATGCACTTGTACTCTAACTTCCACAAGACTCTCTAAAACCACTAACAGCAGCTCCCTCACTTCCTGTCCTGCTGTGCATCTGTTTGGGTGGCGCAATACACTGACATGATGTGGGAAGTCAGAGAGCCGAGATCTGGCTCCGTGGGAAATTTGCAAATGTTTTAACAAGGGTCGAAGGGAGTGAGGGGAATTGTGAAAGAGTCAGTCTGAAAAACCATTCAATTAATTGGATCCACATTAAGATAAGGTTGTCTGGGGAGCTGTTGCACGACTCAAATGCTTTTAAAAGGGGAGTTTGGGCTGAGCAAAGAAAGATAAGGCCAATGAACCTCAGTGGACTCAACTCCCCATTACAAAAAACAAAACTAAATCTCGACTAGACATTTACTTTATTCTGTCATAAAGTCTTATGCTTTGAGCAAATAGTCTGTCAGGTGGGCAAGTGATAGTTTGAGAAAAGGCCCACACAAGAACGTAATCTAGGGCATTGCTACTTGATCAGAGAAGTTCACAGTTCATGTTACCACTTAAGAAAAATCTAGTTTTAAGACTGACGAAGAGTGTCACTAACTTCACTTCTTCCTCCTTGTTACTCCAGGAAGCCTCCCAACACAAAAGCACCACAGCTTAATCAGCTTAAGAAAACAAATATAAATAAATATAAGTAAAATTAAACCTATAAAGGGATCAAGGAGTGTGAAAAGTCATGGCAAGGGCTGAATGTGCCGCGTGCATGTGTGCGGATTAAGGAGGACCACCTCACCTTTCCACTGTGGCTGCAGCCTCCTCCAGCTGGTTCAGAAGGAACGGATAGAGAGCTGGAAAACGAGTGAAAAACTCTCGGCCCGTCATCCTGAGGGGAGAGACAGAGAGAGAGAGACAGAAAGACTATGAGTTTTTTAACAGTAATAAGGGCACTTAGGCATATACCCAGAGAAAGAAGGATTCTCAAACTGGCTGTTTCTAAAGTACAGAGCCACACAAGTCCGAAAACACTTTTTTTTTTTTTTTTATCTTCTGCACACAAAATAAAAAAAATATCATGTTTTGGGACTTTGGGAGTCCCATATTTAAGTGTTAAGGCTTACAACTTTATAAAATTATTCTTAAGTAGACGAAGAGTCCATTGCCATGCTAGCAGCTCTGTGAGGCTGTACTTAGGCACAGCAGCGGTCTAAACTAAATGCTAACATCAGCATGCTAACATACTCACAGTGACAATGGTGACAATCTGTTTACCATGTTCACCATCTTAGTTTAGCATGCTAATTAGCACTAAACACAAAGTACAGCTGAGGGTGATGGGAGTGTCATTTTGCAGGTGTTTGGTCATAAAACAAAAAATAGGCTAAATTCAAATTTAGACCCAATGATGGCGCTAGATTAAAAAGTCAGAGGATCATCAAGGTTTTTACAATTATTCCTGAGGTGGACATGAATGTCTGTACCACATTTCATAACCATCCATTCAACTGTCAAGACATTTCACTCAAAAGCACAAATGTCAACCTCATGGTGGTGCTAGAGGAAAAGTCAGAGGGTCATCAACGTCATTAGGATTCATCCTCTGGGGGACATTAATGTCTATACAAAATGTCATGCAAACCCATCCAATAGTTGCTGAGATAGTTATCCGCTAGTGTGGCTAAAAATGGTGAATTGGTGCAAATAACCACCAGTGTTGTTCTTAACAAGATTCTGCTGGAACACAAGCATTGCATTTAGTATTGCATTTCCATAAAAATGGGACACTTGCAATACACAAGTCAAAATAATAGGCTCAAAAATATGCTCAAAATCATAGCATGGGTCAGTTTTCAAAAACAATGGATCCTACATCTTCCCATAATTCAACATTATGGCATCTTTTGTTAGACCCTAGTTTGCAGGAACACAGGATTTCCATTAACAATTTGTAGTCTGCAAGTCCAAGCCGACACTACTCAAGAAGGAGACTACTCCTCCAGAGCCACTGAAGAGTAGTAGTAGTAGTAGTAGTAGTTGTAGAGATGTAGTACTCCCTGTGACTAGTAAACTGACATGTAAAATATGTGGAGTTCCCCTTTATACTAAATAGAGTGTGGAACACTGGAATAAAGTACCATAAAACAGAAAGAGAAACTGAGCATGAAGGTTTATTCCTGGCCTTGAAAACACAAAAAATCCACTTAGTAGCTCCTTTTGGAGCTTTCAACAGTATACAAATACCACACATAGAATCTCTGCAGAGTGTATGAATCACAACAGAGAGTAGAAATAATCAGGAATACTAGTGGATTTACTTTGATCCAACTTGAATTTCAGTTCATTAAATTACCTGACAGTGATTAAATTCCTATGTTCCAAATACTCTCCCTCCATAAAAGTGACATAACAAGAAACAGCAAGATGAAGAGAGGGGAAATGATAGAGAGAGGGCCTATAATCAAGTGTTGTGAAGTATTGATAAGGAGACGGCCTTGTGCCTAAACAAATCCAGCCTTTATGTTTGCTTACCCTGCTACAGCTAGAAATAAACACTTACATTTGTGTGTATGCACACATACTGCGCCATGTGCCACAGTCACGTGTATCTGTGTGTATGTATTCACTCACACACATACATACAACTGTCAATAAAATGACAAACTTTATATTTAACACTGGCGGTCTTGCTGCTGTGACCGCCATTCAGCCTCAGGGCCAATAAAGTTTTTATTTAACTCTGCCCGTCTAAATCAAGTTGCTCCTAAAGGGAAGAGGTCTGCTCTGCCAAGCACATGATCACAAGACTGGAGAGATCGCATACTGCTTCAGTCACGACTGCCACTGATTCTGGACTAACGCATAAACACACACACACACACACACACACACACACACACAGGACCTGGTTCAAGTTAGCAGCAGGCATAGTAGGAAAGTGAGTCATGAGTGTAGGTTTTAAAACCCCTTTCAACCTGGATATGACACACTCCTCACCTCTTGTGACCTGGCACAGACACACACAGAAAGTGTGAGGATGACTGCACATAGTCACTGCATAAGCAAAAGTAATAAATCATTTAAAAAAAACAATAAAAATCTGAAAGTTTCCCTAAACGTTTGATGTTCACTTTATGCATGTGCAAATACATGACTGTGTATATTATATAAGAGTGTGTGTGTGCTCCCCTCCTTCCTCTGCTCTCTCTAATGACAAGACTCTGCTGCCTGGAGGACAAAGGTCAGAGGTTGTGTCGAAGCAGATCAGATGGGGTAAAAGGGGTAAGGGTAACAAAGGAGGAGAGAGGAGAGGAGAGAGGAGGAGGTGTAAGTGAAAAGGCCTGGTCATGTTTGTGGGCTGACAGCTGTGTGTGCACACTCATATAGGCTACATTACCTTTAAGGAAAATGGCACAACAAGTGTGCTGAAGATTAGTTGTTATACAAGGTGAGTAGAATATTTTTCAGAATGCATACACACAATGTTATATAACAGGAGGTGGAGGAAGGTAACTCAGTGCATATACTCAAGTACTGTACTTAAGTACAATTTTGAAGTACTTGTGCTTTACTTGAGTATTTCTAGTTTGTTACTTTATTATTATACTTTCATTGTATTCTTTAATCCAAAACATTTATTTGACTGCTATAGCTACAACTTACTTTTCACATTAAGATTATACCTAAAAAAAAAAAAAAATAATAACTTTCGAGGGGCCCGACCCCACTGTATATAAAGTAGTTCAAACTAGCTCCACCACGAGCAGCTACATCAGTAAAATGCTGCTTACACATTGATGCATCAGTATTAACACTCTAATAATGTAATGCATAATAATATATCAGTTGCTGTTGCAGTTTTCTGTACTTTAACATTTGATACTAACTACATTTTTCTGATAATAGTACTGTACTTTTATTTGTAATGGAGTATTTTTTCAGTGTTGTGTTGTATCGGTATTTCTGCTTAAGTAAAAGATCTGACACTTTATACACCACTGATGATAGGTTATACAAGCAATCTTGCTAAGGTGTTTGGGCAAGGTCCCCTGCTCTATGAAAAAAAAAAAAACATACTACCATAATCAAAGGACCTCAGCAAAAAGGAAAATTGAGGGAAAACATGCATTTATTTCAGCTTATAAAGACTGACATTTCAAATAAATGTATCAGAGTTATGAGTGTGCAGCTGTCTCTTTGTGTGTTTTTTAAAGCACCTAAATAACATTTGACATGGACATTTTTGCATGTAGAGCACATGTAGTGCAAAGTAAGGAATGGACGAGGCTCGAGATGAAGCTGGAGGCTTTGGTTGGAATGCAGAGAGCATCTTCACTCTGTCGGCTTTGTTTACAGATTCATTTATCTCAGCAACGATATCGGATCAACATCAATGCACGGTCACGGAGCGGAGGAGCCTGAGTCTGGGCTTAGTGGAACGATGATCCACAAGCAAACAATATGTCTGGATTCAAGTTAACTATGTAAAATACACAGCTGAAATTCCCACAGACAGCAAGAAGCTCAGTCTTCCCAAACACACAAATACACACACTGCCGTAAATAAACTGGTTTGTGTGAGAGGGAAATATGTTTATGCTCCAGCTTCAGTGGACCAAGAGGCCCTTACACACACACACACACACACACACACACAGCCAAATATTAGAGTGGACAAGCTGTCACAATGCATTTTCTGCTGCCAGAGATCACAACCGTAAAATCATGGTAATAACAGAGACCAGACATACAACCAACTGTGGAAAAGACAAACTCCCAAAGACACAATTATAAATGAGTTGCAGCTTTCTTGCTCATTCACGCACAGTTCTGTACCAAATCCAGGTCAATACAATGAAATGTACTCGCATTAAGTCACACTAGAATAGCTCCAATGCAAATGTTCTTAGAAATTGTTCTCTTTGTCATTAATCACAGCACACAAACTCTCCCACATGCATATAAAATTACCCCACACAGTAATAATAAGAAAGAAAGCAGCAGACAAGAGGAGGGGGAGATAACAGAAAGCTATACAAAGGGAGGGCCAGCAGACTAAAAACACAAGTGAAAACAGACAAGATAAACAGGAGCAGCCTTGGCTTGGCTAAGAGTGTTCTGAGGCCTTCAGAGAAGCAGCCAATAGAAATATAGTAAGGGGAACCAGACAGAGCTTCCTGGAGCAGGGCCCAAAGCCCTGTGAAACTATACCCTGGATTATCTGTGGGGTAACAAATCACTTCTGAGCTCAATATAGACCTCAATACAACTATCATATAGTCCGACAGCCAAACAGTACAAGCACATTATTGTTCATGTTTGTTTTAATATGCTCCAAATACTGTATCAGTTCCAACAGGGGCTAGTAAGACATCAATTGTATAAAAGTTTAATATATTATGGTTTCAAGGTGTACAAGGCCACTCTGCATATTTGCATTTCCAAATAGCAGTGAGGTTTCAGGTTTAACAAAAAGTCTACAGCCATGCTAACGGCTCTTTGAGGCTCAACTTATAGACACACTCTTGCTTTTAGCTAAATGCTAATGTTAGCATGTTAACATGCTCACGACAGCAGTGTTGCAATTGCAATGTTTACCATGTTCACCATTTTAGTGAACATAACATACAGAGCTAAAGCTGGGATATGGTTAGCCTAGCTTAGCATAACAAGGCAAATGTTCGGGTTTTTCTGAAAGCTCCGATGTATCCCACTTGGCACTTACTGATATGGAAGTACCTGAAAACCAAACAAATATGGATGCCTCATATCAGCCACAAAACGTTGTTCAGTGTAATTAAACACAAACTGAATGGAATATGGTGTTATATTGTCAATGCACAGTATTTTAATCCTCACACCATCAACTCTGTAATCATACAACCATATTGATAACGTGAACGCTCGCAAGTCGTTAACATGGGAATTTTTTTCTATGGTCTACGGTCATGCTAGCTACTCAATAAGGCACAGCAGTGCCATGAGCTAAATGCTAACGTTAGCATGCTAACATACTCTCACTGACAATGCTAACATGCTGATGTTAAGGAGATATAATGTTTACCATGTTCACCATTTTAGTTTAGCATGTTAGCATGCTAACATTTGCTGAACAGCACTAAACTTAAGTATAGCTGAAGCTGTTTAATGTCAGTGGTTTGGTCAGGCACTAAAGTTTTGGACAAATTGAACATTTTAACTGAATGGGAGTTAACAGATTACCAAAGTTGCACAAAGGCCGCTGGCATGGCTAAAAACTGAAATTGAATTACACAGCAATCACTTAGCATGATGGCAGTGAACAACACACATCAAACTTGTGCTCTTTAATGCTTCATGCCAAAAAACTAAATATTTGGGTGAGAGTTGTTTTAAGTGTTTGTTGTTTCTTACTATCCATCTTCCTAACTATCTGTGAATTTTATTTTGTGTCACAATGTGTAAAAAAGAAATTTCCTGAGTGTCTAGACACAAATCTAGATTTGTTTTGTGCAAATAACGAAATAAAAAAACTAAGAAAAGAAAGTGATTGTGATACCGGCAAGTAAGACATGCATTTTTGGGAAATATGTGCCTGCTACCATCAAATACATTCCTGTGATTATATAATCCTGTGGAACCTGTTGCAGCATCCCAGTACTTAACTCCACCTATCCTGCATCTAAGTTGGTTACAACAAATCATAAAATATATGTGGAAAAAACACTTGACCCAGGTCTGCTATCATTTTCATTATCAAGGTTTCCAAATACTTGGGTGGTTGTTTGACAAGGCATTGAGAGTTTATGATTTAAAACGTCTTTCCAGAAACCTCAAAAATAATAATAATCCACAATTATTCAAACAATCCTTGACAGCACAGCAGGACTCTCGACTGATAACCATCCGACTAAAACTGCTGCTTAACAGATTCCTATCATAATAATCATATAACTATCTTATCCACCAAAATGAGATCTCCACAAACTGACAGCTCCTCCAACAAAATTATTATTGGCATGACAGACAGAACATTTTGGATATGTAGGTTAGTGGCTTTTGGCTGTGTACGTTTCTGGTAATCTCAACACTTTTTCCCTGAAACTTTGTAAGGAAGTGATCACCTGTGTTGTTGATAATGACTGTGGAATTTCAGGTGACATTTTTTCCCAAAATAAAAAATTGTGTGGCCGATGGAGGGGTGTTTATCACTTGTCAAACTAAGCAACAACAAACCAGAGAATTTGTTATACAGATTGATCCTATTTAAACAGCTATCAGAAGGCATGTTTGTCTAAATGTCAGACTGTAATTTACTGTATTGACAAAACATGATTATCTATCAGCCTATTATTAAAAACTCACCTCTGAGATGATCATTTAATTAATATCATCATAGCCAACATCATCTTGGGTTTCAGTACACACTTTTAGTGTCCCATGGTCTATGGTCTAAATGATGTTTCAGCTCATTTTCCCACTCTAACAGGAACATTCCCATATTGTGAGACAAAGTACATTTTTGTACTTCAGACCATACTGTTCACAGATGTGTCATTGGTGAACAGTAAGACCAGACATGTAGCTTTTTGTTTGTAATTGTACTTTTTAAATTGCACACATTTACAGCAAATGGTGTTGTATTATACTTTGGGCCTAAACAATTGCAGCCTACAGGTATGAAATCAAGTACAATACAGCACCCATGAGATTGTCCCAAGTTTTTTATAGAGCATTAATAATAATTAATTGATATTGTGTGTTTCTATTTGATTTTTTAATATGAAACTGCCCTTTTTTCTTTGCCTCCTGTGTCCTTTCTTTATCGCTGGCTGCAGCAGTGGAGATGTGCATCTCCTCAAGCAATAATCAGCAGTGGGTCTGAGTAGAGCGCAAGCTGCAAGCTGCAAGCTGCAGAGTGGTGTTACAACAGTGTCCCCCGGTGGTGTAACACAACCACTGTTTATACACGTGTGCTTCTCGGGTTTAAGTACTCTAAATTGTTTTCTTCCTTGTAAATTTGCTGACTGTTGATGTACTACAAAAAAATATACATTTATTACATTATGTGCTTGACAGTCTAGCTCAGAGTCTAAAATAATTTAGTTCTTAAAACAAGTGGAAAAAAGTAGTGACAGTCAGGATACACTTTTGAAAGTGGAAGTGAAACTGGACTGGAAATAATTGGAATTACCTCAACACACTGACTGAATTCCCCTTGTTTTGATGTATTAAATAAACAGTATTAAATGAGGGTCACATTTGCTTGTTGCGGAGAACTTTCTTGCACATACATAACCATAATCACTGATTTGGACTTCCCTCACTCAAATGTAAGCATCTCATTCTGCACCGATGCACAGGGCAATGAACTTGAACTGGTGGAGCAGTATTAGAGAGGGAGAAGCAGCAGACCTGTTCTTTTTCGAGTGCTCGTCCTTCCCTTTCTTCACTCCAAAGATCCGTGTGATCAGAGTGCTGAAGAGAAGAGTGGAGGAGTTCCTCACCTGGCAAACAAACAAAAAAACAGAAGGAAGGAGGAAAAAAAGACAGAGAGAGAAAGAGTATGTGTGTATGAGTGCGTCTGACATTACAGACAGAGCTGATTTGAACATCAGTATCACAGTAACTTTGTTCAGCACTATTAAGTTATGCAGAAACACCCTGCCTCAGATGTACACTAATGTGCCAGTGTATTGGATAAACCAAGCTAAACCTACAATCTAACAGCCCTGCAATAAACTCCTTCATGAAGGTTATAATGTTCAGTTCTTGTTAAAAATGCTTACAAAAGGTGATTTTCTTTTTACGGCCATTTTGGAGGTTGTAGTATGTTGCTGATGTTGAATATTTAGTCAACCCTCACTGACATAAATGGGGTGGCTCAAATATTAGAATCAGCTCCCTGGAGAGGTGTTGGAGTAAAAAACAGAAACAAATAGAGGTTGAAAACACAGGAGTCGAAACTCACTGCCCAAACAGGAGAGGTGAAGCCCAGTACAGCTGCCTGCATTCCATCTGAGACGAAGGGAATGATGTTTTCCCCCAGACGAGTGTCCCTGTACAGAGCCCTTAGGATGTTCAGAGCATGGACCTGTGGTGAGGCAAACACACAACATTTATCACATGAAGAATTCATTGCGTTACAAATGATACAATGATAAAGATGATGATTTATTCGTCAAAAACATCGACAGGTCCACAGGTCTCCATAGCTGATGTGCTACTGTCTATCACTATTTGATAAGGCAGAAAGATGTTTCAAATCTTACATGACCTTCAAAAGTTGACTTGCCTCCTGCTGAGGCTGGTAGCAGCCCTCTTTCAGTGTCCAGGTAACATCTGACTAGATATAGGACTCATGCACGAAGCTAGTGGGTGGTCAAACCTGAGGGACGGTGGAGCTGTCAGTGCTCCTGTCAGCAGAGGGCATGGCCAAAGCGATCAGTTCTCTCATGGTCATTTTCAACAGACTGCAACTGGATGACTTGGGCTCAGAGGAGAGCAGAGCCTGTGAAAGTAGGTAGAATAGACAGAGTCACAAAACAGGTCAGTGTGTGTGTTTACAACACATGCACATGTCAGAGATACTACTATATTTTGTGAAAAGAGTACTCCACCGATTTAGCAATGCACTCCTATAACACTGCTGGACTCATGAAGGATCAAAATCAATGCAGCAGAACCAAAGATATTGTCTTTTTCCTTGTCAAAGTCTGGAGCCTATATTACCCACAATGCAACTCGACAGATTTTTCGACAGTAGATCTCCCCAAGACCTGTTAACAGACTCTGATGTGTAAAATGGGTGGAGGTCCCCTTTAACAGTGAGCCTTTTACTTTATGAATCACTTGGGCATTGACATTGTTTGTTGGTTGTTGGTGTTGTTGGTTGTTGTTGTTGGTCGTTGGTTGTTGGTGGTTGTTGTTGTTGTTGTTTTACAGGATAAGAAGGCTTTGTACTCGTTGCACTCCTTTCTCAGGCCAGAAATATTCTGTATTTCCTAATGGTATAATGCTGTCATGCTGTTAAGTTCATATGTAGTGGAAAGATCTTTGTTTTTGCAGACAAATGCAAAAAAACAATATAATAATGTTATGTTATTTACTTGTCAATATATTCTAAAAAAGGCTCAATAAGCTGTTTGATCAAAGTAACACATGAGAAGCTTCTGTATATCATCTACCCTATGTTAACAGCCAGTACAAGATGGACTACTGTCAAGTCAGTAGTTTAGATTAGTATTCATATCAGCCATCATCTATTTAGTTAAGTTACTTCTTACTTCATGCCCATCACTGCATACAGTGACATTCTATCACATAAAGATACAGCTATACAATTACATAAGTTTAAGCTACTATATAGCTTCACTGAATGACATCATTGTATGTGCCAGGAGTGGGAGTTGGGAATGTGGGAGCGAGGAGGTGACAGCAATTGGCTGCTGTGTGAGGAAGGAGTTGTCTTACTGTGGGAGCTGATGGGAGCCAGCTGTGTGTCTGGCCCGGGTTATGGTTAAGAGTTAGGCCTGGGAGGGATGGAGAGATGGAGGTAGGGAGGAGAGGAGGAGGAGGAGGAGGAGGAGGAGGCACAGTCTGGCTCTTATAAACTCTAGGGGGGTTGGGGTGGAGGAAGGTTAAGAGGAAGAGGAGGGCTCCTGTGAAGTCTGTGATGAGGCGAGCGCAGGAGCCAGCCTTCATGGATCTGACTCTGTCTTTCTGTGTGAAGGAATGCAGCCCAGAGCTCTGCCAAGGTGTCGACTTCTGCTTCTCCCAGACTTCCTCTGCTCTGCCGGGCTCGTCCCTCTTTCTCCTTTATCTTATCTTGTCTGTCTCTCTGTCTCCCTCCTTGTTTTCTATCATGCTCTGTTCTGCCCTACTACTCTTCCTCTCTTCTCTCACTTTACTGTTTCTTCAACTTTAGCTGTCATATCTTTTAATTTGAAAGGTCATTTCAGCTAGGCAACAGGGATGCTCAAAGCATTTAACATGCAGATAAGTCCCACAAATAATCCAGGATATGCACGTCACTGCCATGAATGCCAGTTTCAGAAAGTCAAAGTGAGGACTTTTGAAATTTAAATCTAATTTCAAAATCAAAATTAAGGAATCAAATCTGGCTAAATTGTTTTTTAGCCAGCACACACGCCTGGCAAATAAACACATGAAAACAGAAGAGTCGGTGATGTCAGCAGGTGCAGCCATGCGCCTCATACCCATAACCACAAGAAAGAGCAACCCCACTTCGAAAATGACTGCTTTGATAAAAAACACAAACTCTGTCATGTCTAGCTTTAATATCAGTAATCAGAGGAAGTGGGGAGGCGGGCTGTGGCTGAATAACAGACTGAGTCAGTCAAGTGTTAAGGCAGGTTAGTCAGAGATTGCAACACATTGTTAGAGGTGTGTGGGACTGGTGACTACCAAGAGGGGTCAATCAAAGGACAGTGTGTGTGTGTGTGTGTGTGTGTGTGTGTGTGTGTGTGTGTGTGTGTGTGTGTGTGTGTTATGAGTGTTTATGCCAGTCACTGAATAAAAAAAAATACAGATGGATTAAGAAACTCAATGTTCCTCCAGCATGAGTGCTCCAGTGGCATGCCAAGAACTGCTGATTGCACTACTTTTAGGAGTAAACAGGAATACAAACACGCACACGGTTTCTATTACTAAACCTCTGAGAACTTTCCAACATTCATTCACTAACAATAACCCTCACTATGTCCATGCAACACATCCCATATCCTTAATTTTGACCAAATTGTAACCTTAACAGTCACATGACCTCATGTTACAGTTCAGAGTGGATTAGTATTTTGCCAAATGATTTTCAGAACTAACACTGCAAATTGCAGTCACACATTTTAAATTTACCTAAATCCAGCAAATACATACAAACCACAGCAGAATTTACATAAAGCAGCCTGTTTTGCCTAAATTCTAGTGTCAGGATGATCTCCAGGTAAGAATAAAGCAATGACCCAAAAAGAAATACAGCACCAAAGGATAACTGAGTCCAGAGAGGGTTAGAGTGAGTAATGATGGAGTAAACCGATGTGACCACCACTCCACCACACACTCTGAAGAAACTAAATCAGACTGTTTACTGACAAAGGTCTGCATCTTGTTCTGTGTTCTGAACTATTTGAAATTAAAACAGCAGCCTCTTGAAACCACTTGAAATCAACAGTGCAAGTCCAGCATCTGGACTGAAACATTACAAGCACCCTTTTGATAATTCTTAGCCCGACTGTTATGTTTCAAACGTGAAAACCATGCTTACACACCTGGATGTAGAAGGGTATTCCAGCACTGCGTCGTGTGGCACAGAGCTTGGACGACGGGTCACTGGATTTGACCTCCTCCAGAACCTCCGACAGCCAGCGGGCCGGAAGCTGCTGCAGTGCCTGACTTCCACTCCTTACACACACACACACACACACACACACACACACATAAACAACAGGGGTCTTATGAATGAGTAATTGTAGAATCACATAAAGAGAAAGATTGTAGTCTAATGATCACATACTTGTATCAAACACACATTCTATATTTTATATAACACAATATTCTTACATCAGATGAATCACTATGAAATGACACATGCTGATTCATTAAGTGACATATTTACTTATTTAATATCATTTTTTAAAAATAGTTCTGTACACTCTGTAATCTGTTTCTCCCAACACTAAACAGTCCACTGTCACGCCAAACCTAGATCACATAGCTGCAAAATGTTTTATATTTGTTTAAATCCACTAGAAACCAGTAGGTTTCCATAAAAAGTGTGCAATAAAATGACAGCTCAGAAAGTGTCAGATGAATTATTAACCACAGTGCAATGTACTTGATTATCTTTCAAATACTCTGAACTAATGGTTGCAAAGAAAGACTGAGGGCTTCCAGAAAAATAACAAATAATCATCAATCACCTCATCCACTGTACAGACATGATTCCTATGAAGTCACAGCCAAAAACCAGAAATTACTCATATTTCTTTCCTTAAGACAAAAACGTATTAAATGTGGATCCGTTGGTCTTATATGTACCTATTGGAAAGTGGTTGTTGTTACAAAGGAAACACATTTACACTCTTTTCTGTGGCATGTGGTACTGAGCGTTTTAAAACAAATTCTAAGAATATGATCTGAAGCAGGTCTGGCAAACACACACACCCACAAAAAAATGCTCTGCCCTGTTCTGTAAGAAGCAGCTGTTTAACAAGAGCCAGTGGAGCGGAGAGGACAAATTAAAACAATCCAATGTGGAGTACAGAGCGAGGGCTCAGCACTGCTACAAACACACAGTGTACTTCATCACACACACTTGTGTGGGACACACACATTCTCACTGACAAACACATGCAGTGAGGTATACTATAAACCAGTGACTTCCACCCAGGGGTACTTAGACCACAGGGGGGTATTACTGCAGTTGCCAGGGGGTTTGTAGTAAGATTGTGAAATAGCTCAACTAAATAAAATAAAAAAAGGAAAAATCACATATTAAGTATAATATATAATATAATATAGTGTAGTGTAAAAACTAGTTAGTAAACGAGCAGAGAAGTTGAAACAGTAGTGCACAATACAGCGAAAAGTAATAGAAAAATGTTCAAAATATTAGCTAAAATAATGGATAAATGATTGAAATAGCTAAAATTAATGGCTACATAGTTGAAATAGCTAGCTAAAGTAATGGATAAATAGTCAAATAAACCTGCTAAAAGTAATGGCTAAATAGTTGAAATAGCTAGCTAAAGTAATGGCTAAATAGTTGAAATAGCTAGCTAAAGTAATGGATAAATAGTCAAATAAACCTGCTAAAAGTAATGGATAAATAGTTGAAATGTCCGGCTTCTGCCACTCTAAGTGGTAGCAGTACAAATGAAAGGTTGACCAAACCGACCTAAAAACTGACAGTTCGATTGTATGAAAAAATGTTATATAATATATCCAATTCAATATCATTATTAATTAACTAATATCCAGTTTAAAATCAATTCAAATGAATACATTTAGAACATGGCGGGTGGTCTTGATGAAGGGGCACTTGAGTTCATCTGACAGGGCTGTGGGGGTTGTTTCTGACAAAAAAGTTGGGAACCACTTCTGTAAACAATTGCAGATATAAATGTGTATGCCTAACCAGGGAACTCAGTTAAAGGGAGGCAAAAGAGGAGAAAGTGGAGAGAGATATAAAGAGTAAGAGAAAGAGAAAATGGGGAAGAATGAAGAGAGAGACCAAGAGAAACAGTGAGAGAGTGCAAACACAGTGGAACACACCAGAGCCAGATCCCAAGGCAGAGCATCAAAAGGCTGTGGTTAAGCACCCCGCAATCAACACCCCATAACCCAGCACACGGCCAACATACCATCCACACACTGCTCTTCCCCTCTTGAAAATACACACACTCACATCCACACATGCCCCGAGCAGAACACACACACTCCCAGTACTCCTACACACAACCACTAGAATGTCGCCCTCATTACACAACATACTGCGAGACTGGTTTTTGTACAAGAACAAAACAAGTGAGTTCTGTTTTAACTGCTCAGCACTGGGTGGTTCAAAGTCAACTCTGCTGCGACGGTTTTGTGGTTCGTCACCTGCCGCAGGGCTAAAGACATCTTCCACAACCAGCCATTGAGGAAAACAGGGAGGTACAAGAAGTGAGAAATTCTTTCCTGTCGTTCAGAATTAAAAGATTGTTTTTCTTCTTCCCCTCAGGAGGATAATAGTAGAATTATTTCCATGAATAGCAGAGGTGATGGACAGTGTGGCGTTGCATGACACTCAAGCCACTTTTAATGTTGCCCCTGGCAGCATGTCGCCACAGAGGCCCCATCAGTCTAGTACGTCAATGGGCAATGAAAGTGCATGAGTAGCTTTGAAATATAAAACTAAACCTCAGTGGGGTTTTTTTAATTTAGCAATATTTGGCCATAACTTGCAGAATGCTTGTGTTGATTTTTGTGATGTGATCAGAGTGACACAATCCTCAAACAGGCTTTATATAGTAAATTTCAGATACAGGAATAGTTCAACAATTTGCTTCCTTCTCAAGATAAGAATATCAATATCAATCTCATGTCTGTACAATAAATACGAAGCTGCTGTACAGTCAGCTAGTTTAGCTTAGCACAAAGACTCGAAACAGGGGGAAACAGGTGGCCTGGCTCTGTCAAAGGGGAACAAAATCCAACTACAAGCACCTCTAAAGCTCACTAATTACATCTAATTTATTTAACCTGGTTTAAGACTGGTTGGGGTTTTTCCAGGGGTTATATAGGTGGATTTTGTCACTTTTGGACAGAGCCAGTCTAGTCTTTTCCCCATGTTTCCAATCTTTGTGCTAAGCAAGCTACCAGCTGCTGTAACTTCATATTTACACATACATATTTACATACAGACATGATATCAGTTTTCTCATCAAACTCTCGTCAAGAAAGCAAATAAGCTGATTTGTTTGTTAGTAGCCATGTTTCTTTAAAAAAATACACCTACTAACACCATGCACAGTGTCTGTGCGCAGCTTCCTGAGGTCCTTGTCATCACAGAGGTTGCCAGGCCTGGTATCATCCTCCCTACCAAAACTTGTGCTCAGTAACGTATCTGGCAACCCGCACTACAGCTGAACATTCAGCATAGAAGTGCTTTGCAGATGGATAACCTGCTGTTTGTCAAGAAATAGTCCCAACATGTAACTCCCCCTTAAATCAAATTATGATTTTTACATTTCTGATTGTGTACAGATTGAACAAACAAGATACTACATGTTAATTAGTGAGCTTTATAGTTGTTGGGTGGTGTATTTATTCACTTTGGAAACCAGCCTAGCTGTTTCCCCCTGCCTCCAATCTTTATGCTAAGCTAGGCTAACCATATCCTGACTCCAGCTCTGTACCAAGCAAAGACATGAGATTGATATTAATTCTTCTCATCTCACTCTCAGAAATAAAGAAAATAAGTGTTTTTTTCTAAAATGTTGAACAGTTCCTTTAATTAAATAATGTATTAGAATTTCATGAAAAAATAGAATTTTTATCAGCTTTTTAATTAATTCGATAAAAACATTTTAATTGCCTTAATCTATTATAAGCAGCTACATTTTTCTAAAGTCTCTGTTGGCCGTCCAGAGGGCTCCAGATGATGAATAACACCAATTATCAAGTCTTGATGTAATCAAGTATATTATACCTGAAGAGTGATACTGAGAGGACTTGCCTTCTTGCTAATTACAAGGCACACTGACACTCAGTGTCATGATGGGAACTAAAGCCCACAGCCATTCAGCAGTATTACCTTTCAGCCGTTTGCCCTGAATGTGAACACACACACACCTGCACAGCATGTCGGTGAGGCGCACAAAGCCCACATAAGCCAGTTCAAAGGCGCCACGATGACGGGACTGCAGGAGCTGCTGACGGAAGTACAGGCCTACCCCCTCCACCTGTAACAGAGAGAGACAGAGAGGGAATCAGCAACTGAACTGTAACAAGAGCAATACTGAACATGCGTGTGTGTGTGTGTGTGTGTGTGTGTGTGTGTGTGTGTGTGTGTGTGTGTGTGTGTGTGTTATGTATGCATGACTTTAAAGCCTGCTGCTTTACCCTCCAGCAGAAATGGATGTGACCAGTTACACAGGGTCAACATGACATAACTGCAGTCAAAAAGTTTATGTGACATGCAAGGCTGCGCACCACCTGAAACAGTGCAGGCAGTGAGCAGTGCATCACTCTAGACTGGCGGGACAGCGAGGTAGCAGGGCGACATGTTTTCAGTCACACGATCATAAGGGTAGGTTTCTAGGGTCAACAATGCCAAGTTATCGTTTTGGAATTTTTTCATATATCTTACCACAGAGAAAGCATTAACTAAGTCTTATTGTAGAGGGGGTTACTTTTAACTTCTGGGTTAACATATGTCACCTACACTAATGATGAACAAATACAGTGATAGATTGTTGTATGATTGAATTGACTGTATCCATCTAACAAAGACTGGTAGACAATCCTTAAACACTGTTATGGAGCTGTATTGACTTTATTATGTATTTTATGTGTCATACCTTGATTGAACACACTCAAAGTAAAGAGTGTACAAAAGCCTTCAGAGTTCTAGTATCAGTGATTTACTGGGGGCTTTATGATACGATATAATAGGGTAAGTGATGATTACTTTCAATACAGATTCATCTTTTTTTATTTATTTTTTTTATTAATTGAATAGTATTGTGTATTTTTTTCATTCCTTGATTACTAATCTGTGATTTTGTCTAAAAAATTACAGAAAATAGTAACAAAACACCTGTCACAATTTCCCAGTGCACGAGGCATTGTCTTCAAATTACTTGTTTTGTCTGACCAAGCAGGGTAGGTGGGGTATGACACGCAAGAATCGAAATGGTGACATTGCAATTATATGTGTTTCAACAACTAGACTACCAGGAAACCCCTAGACATTCAATTTATAATCATAAAAACAAACGAAAGAAGCTAATCCTGACGTTTCAGAACTTCTGTATAACTTCTGATGAGTGACAGCATTTCAATGACTCACTTTGAGTTAAGCCTCATCACCTACTCTACCATCACCTGTCCAATCATTACGACTCTGTGGATGCAAAATCCAAACCTCAAAAGCCATGACCAATAGTTTTTGTGAGAATTCTTCCACTGGTACAATGAAAACAAAGCAGGGCAGCACTAAATGAAACCACTCTTGTAGACTTTGTACTTGTGTTAGCGTTAGTGTGTGAATCATTTTGTTAAGTCAAGCAATTACATCTAAAGACATGTAATGAACTCAATACAAAGCCAAAACAATTCCCCCACCCAACCCCACCCCTGCGAATGACATATTTCCACTCATGGTCAATCAAATACTGGATCATAGCAGTAAAATGCACAATTTACCTAAGCAGCTTTGTCACTTGGACAGAAAATGGTTAATTGTCTCAAATTCCAACTAAAAGCAAGGCTTATAAAAGATGAACTGCATTATGTAACCCCACTTTTGCCTTTTCTCTATTTGGCAAGCAAAGTGAGGCTGTAACACTGGCTGCACTCCTTGTTTTAGAGACACCACTTAGTTTTCAGCCAGTGAGCACTGAGCATGTCAAGCGTGAGAGCGGCATGTCAGTAGCGTGACAAGTGTGTTCAAATAAGGATGCTGAGACATCCACATAATGGCCACTGTCAGTAAAACCATCCAGTTAGTAATAGTGTTAGCAACATTATTCTAACTATACACACACACACACACACACACACACACACACAGGTGAGGCGGCAGGGCGAGGCGGACGCAGAGCTCCAGTGCCCTGTCATTAAGGCTGTGGTATCACCGCCACCACAGAGGCGGCCAGGCCTCGACTTAGTCAGGGGTGGCATGGAGGGCACAGGGAGGGGTGGCAAGGCCCCAATGCAAAAACCCCTGTGTGAAAAGGAAAAAAAAATCCCAACGGCCCCTTAGGGGATGTGGGGTTAGACACAACATCTAAACTAACACAGACACAGACCCGCAGATGGAGGAGTACGCCACTCACTATAACCTTCAGCAACCAACTCTGATGTCACTGAATGAAAGAACAATGATGCATGAAGACGGGTTTGTAGAGGAAAACAGCAGGGGAATGTGCTGAAACAGAAAAAATGAAGGAATGAAAAATGTGTGTAAAATGAAAATATTACAAAAAGAATAAATGTAGGGCTTAGGCCACATGACTGGTCAATAAACTCAACTGACCCTGCAGACCTAAAGTGGACTAACTTAAACACCAAAGTATGGACTGAGTAAACCACAGCGGTACCAAACCCAATGACTTATCACATATGGTGGCCAGAGTGGACTCCCAGGACAGGCCTGACCTCACCAGGGTAAAAATGGCAGCGACAGTCACTGTTAGATGGCCCGTGGCTCCCGGGGCCCAGACCGCTGCGGTGCTGAGCTGGACCGAGCTGGGGCCACGGCTTCGCCTATTTAAAGCCTCCCTCCCGAAGGTTCCCGTCTGTATAACTATTTAAAAGGGCCGAGCAAGCTTCCTGCGCGGGGCGGGGGCGGGTCGAGGGGGGACTTTATTTAGACGTCAACTTCCTGTTTGCAAACGTGCCCGTTTCCCAGAAAAGCTTCCATGTGCGGAGAGAGAAGTTTCCCAAGTCTAATTACATGTATGGCTCGGGGCCGTGACGGCGGCCCAAGTAGCCAACTTCTCCCCTGAGGCCGAGGGTTAGACTCTGATAATGTTTGTTGTTGTTGCTGCTGCTGAAATCTACAGGAGGAATTGTGAAGTTCTGCTTCATAAATGGTAGAGACAATAGAAAGCCATAAAGTAATAATTCTGATTCTTTTACTGCTACACAATAAACAAATGTTATTCTCAACAACTCCAGTTCAGTGTTAGACTTAGTTTGGTATCAGGAAAATATGTTGACATGTGTAATATTAGATTTAATTACAGTTATTTGTAGTTAAAATATATATATTTTAATTTTGACTTGATTAAAACCAGTGTGAAGCAATACAAGCAGCAGTGAAAGTCATGGATGCATGTCAGACCCGAGCTTTTTTAACTAATGAAGCAGAGGGTTACAGTACCTTTCTTGGTCTAAATGTTGTATAAAGCCTTCAGGAAGCATGAGGAAGACAGGCCAGGAAACTTCCAGGAGGCTGTATAGTACATATTATATAATTATAGGCGTATGTTGCATATTTTATATTTTTATCTTGTAATGAGTTTTCTCTGTCCAAAGTCACCTAATTGACCCATTCATTATTCCATGCACAATAAACACTCAATAGTTTACTCTGTAGTGAGCAGGAAAATGAGATTTAGGACACTTTGTATGAATCATCATCACTTTGCACCCAACCTTTGCTTTAAGAGGTACAGGAGATTTTTAGCAAAAAGTAGTTCAAATGATATAAACAGTACATTTTTCATTCCACTGTGGGAATCTGTGAGGGCAATATGAGGGGGCATACAATTTACTTTTAGAATTCGGACATTCGGTGTCGAGTAAATATTGTGCACTAGAGAGAAAATATAGAGTGGTGAGTGTGGATGTGGGTGTGTTTCTGCCTTAGCTTTGGAGCGGCCAAACAAACGGTCTGTCTCCTCTGTATAACCAGGGCTCCAACCGATCCAGGCCGAGCTATGCCAAATAAACACCAGAGCTGTCAAACTCCAGCTGACCAGCGACTTTGGTGGTCTGTCACACTCATACAGTATACAGAAAGCGTGCTCACACACATACACAAACCTGTGTCAGGATGTCAAAGTGTTAACGCCTTCCTTTATTCTCTGTTCCAGCTAGCCAATCTCATAGATCTGTCTCTCTTCCTTCACCGATCACCAGCAGCAAAGGTTTAAATCACAGCGTATCATCTTTGCTGGAAAAGTCTAAAAATATTACAGTAACTGATCAGCGACATAAAAATAAAGTCATGAAAAAAGAAGATCAAACCATTACCATTAATGCCCATCCACAACTATTGCTGTTGCCATGGTGCCACCCAGCGACAGAAACATCTGCAGTGTTGCCAGGCCAACAAGGATGTAACACAGGATGCTGGCTGAGGACCGCAGGAGGTGTTGAGCTCACACACATCTTGGAAAGAGATGTGTTTTGGTCACACACACACACACACACACACTATACACATGTGTTTGTCCATGCATGTCATCGCTGCGGTAGGGCAGAATGACTATGTCCGCAAAGACTTAGCCAGACCCAAGTTTCCAAACACTATTGGAATCACCCCACTGACTGTTAATGCTAACACACTTACACTTATTCGCACACACACACACACACACACACACACACACACACAAAGTGTGGAACTGATGACAAGCGAATGAAAAAGAAAAAAGGGATGCGGTAAAGACAGAGAGGACAGGAGTTCAGATTTTCCTCTTGTCTGCGTGGTCCTCAGCATGAGTTTGTTAAACCATCGGTTATATAATGAGGCCCATCGCCATAGTTACCACAGTGTACAACATGGTATCCATGATATCATCACCATCAATTATCTCTTCAGGACACTGTGGTTGTGACATCATTATCGAGTGCATTTCTGTAGTGACAGTTAAAACGAGCCTGGTATTGTGTCCATCTGGTTAAGAGAGAACACTGAATAAACTGGTTGACAAACTGAAATGTGCCAAACTGAGTCCTATACATAGATTTCACGTCTATGCACAATCTGGTCAAAACCATTGTTCAGTGACATAAAAATTAAGTCATCAGCAGCAAAGTCACTGGAGAATACGTTTAATGTTAGCTGCTAGCATCTGAGCTATACTGGTGCTGAACTATCCGTCAATATTACTGGGTTACATAGATGTAGTTTGACATTTTGGGGAAAAAAAGATGAGCGCCATAACCATACACTCATGTCTGTATGGTAAATATGAGGCTACCACCAGTAGCCAGTTAGTTTAGCTTAACACAAAGACTGGAAACAGGGGGAAACAGTTAGCCTGCCTCTGTCCAAGAGTAACAAAATCTGCCTACCAGCACTTCTAAAGCTCACTAATTAACAAGCTTAGCTAGCTAAGCTAAGCTAACCGGCTGCAGCTTTGTATTTACCATACAGACATGAGAGTGATATCGACCTTCTTATTCAACTCTCAGCAAGAAGGTGAATAAGCATATTTCCCAAAATGTTGAACTATTCCTTTAACATGATTTGGCTCTTCTTCTCTATTACAGAGAATCTGCTGGTGTCTGGAAGCCAAATGAGGCTTTTTAAAGGCCTTTTCATTGTTAGCTGGAAATTAATTTTAGAACAAACTGACAAGCATAATTAAAACTTTTAACTTATAAAACCACACATAGGCAACAATATCATGGAGCATGTGGGCTCAAAAACAGGAGAAGAACCTGTTCTTCTTAATCCAACAATCCAACTACCTGTGTAGATAGGACAAAACCGCTGACTTGCCTGTTCGTAAATATGGACAATTGTACATAAACCATTGTAGCCACATTATATATGTCCGTTTTTGCCAATGGGAACAGAACATTAATAATAAAAGTTATAAAACAGAGAGAATGGATATAAAAGAAAAAACAGAAAATAAAATGTAAAAGCCAATTGCTAGTAAATAACATACAGTACAATGCTCAGCCTGCTGCTAACCCTGTAATAAACTGACGGATTATCCTGACTATCTTTGCACAAATACATTCCTGCAACTTGTTTACTGCAGGTAAACAACCTGGATAGTAAAAAACTGTGGCCCTCCACACAAACACAAAAAGCACACAGTCAGCACATAGTACAGTATGATACTTCCTACTTTCTCTCTCAGGAGTGTAAATACATGGTCAACAGGCAAACACAAACACACACATGCACACACACACACTCTTTACCCCCTACACAGACAAACACAGCCTATGTCTGGTACCCTTGTTATTATGGACGTTCACATGCTGAACCACTCAGACAACTATTCCTGTGTGAGTTTGTCTGTGTGTCAGTATTTGTGTGTGTGTCAGTATTTGTGTGTGTGTGTGTGTGTGTGTGTGTGTTGTTTGCAGCGCTCAGTGTTTTCCTGCTGGCGGTGGAAGTGATTTGGAAAGAATGCAGTGGAAAAGGGAGGGGCGTCGCGGCCATTAAACCAGCAGGGTCAGGCCTCAAATGAGAGCGCGGCGCTAACGAGGACGGATGCTAATTGAAGAGCCTCCCAGCGTGGTGTCACAAACACACACAGACATACATTCACATCATTCCCCGCTACAGTAAGTATACACATATACAGTGAAAAAAAATGACACCTTTTTACATGGAATACATTCTCAGTTTGTAGTGTGTGTGTGTGTGTGTGTGTGTGTGTGTGTGTGTGTGTGTGTGTGTGTGTGTGTGTGTATGCGGATGTAAATAGCTTTCTAGATCTCAGCTGAGACAGCATTAGTGTCCACATAAGGGTCGGGCAGTTGTATTTTTAGATTGTCCAATCATCATTGTATGAGATTGGCAATTCCCGAAGTGGTAGGCTGGCCTGTTATATATAGCTCAGCTGTTACAGGTTGGTTAGCCTTGTTAGCCATCCCATTCCCAAAATGTGACTTCAAAGCAGTAAGAATAGTGACAAGACAGGGCTGAGTTGCGGCAGCAGATGTTTGAAGAGCCCTCAGTCAGATGTGCAAAGCTACCATCACACAAAACAAAGCCTGGAGGGAGCAGAGCTTAGGCGATTTTATATTTTAGTTCCTAATGTAACATATTACTAGTGAATAAGCACAGCAGACTGATCAGGATGACATGTAGAGATGCATCAATGCGACCATTTCTCTCCCAATACCAGTGTTGACTTTCCACCACACATAAAATCTGGATATCACCCTGTGTGGAACTCAGGGATCATTTTTATGTAAGGTGACATGAGGCCAGGGATTACTGTGGCACTAAAAACTGAGTCAGTGGCCTGCTGTGACTGAATGAATGTAACACTGAATTTTATAATGACACTGATGAAGAAACATGACCTGAGTAATGGTTTGGAATATCCCTAATGACAAAGGTCAGTAATGTTTTTGGCCTAAAGCTTCCAATATCTAGTATTTAGTGCCATTAAATTAGTCTATGTTCATGCCACAAGCATTCAATTGTAGTTTGCTACTGTATATGAGGTAACAGTAGGACGATGAGAGTGAGGTTTGTGTGAGTGTGTTTAGTGCGTCAGGATCTCACCTGCTCTTCTGTGATGAGCCCAGGGTGTGTGTGCGTGTTGTCATTGGTGTAGTGCAGAGGCAGGCTCTGACACAGCTGTCCAAGCAGCATGGCCACTTCCTTCATGCTCCGCCAGCAACATACCAGCACCATCTGGGCTGTCACCCTGTAGCCCTCACCGCCTGGAGCCAACACACACACACACACACACACACACACAGTGACATGGGAAACGTTTGATCACTTCTTGGCTTGTTACCTAATAACTTCAAATAAAAGATTTATTTGTCTTATTATGTTATGTACCACATTAAAGCTTTGTATTCAGTGGAAACCAAAAGAAGTCATTCTTGTTTATGTTGGGTCACACACATGTTTCATAGAGCCATTTCATTTTCCTTATCACTGTGAAGTTACAGTAGTTTAGGTAATCATTTAATAAGATTCTTAGAAGTATTGGACTGTGCACTGTATAAATATACCATAAAAGATAAGGTCAAATACTGCCCCCATCAGGACATCACTAGTACTCCACTCACAAGCAGGGATGACTTTCACCAATTGAATCCACTTCTATCACAAGTAAAATATAAAAATGACACAACTAGTGCAAGGCTTTTGAAATTCTGTGGGCCCCTGTGTGACACTGAGTTTTTGTCTGTATGTCCACAGGTATTCAACACAGAGAATATAGAGAGTGTCAGCGTTCCAGGAATAAAACAACAATGTTGACGGGACATTCTGAGCCTTAGTAATTAGTAAGTACTAGTAAGCAACACCAAAAAAGGACATATTCATGGATTTTGTCAATCTTACATCTGAACTACTGTAATACTGGACTGTTAAGACTAATGAGGCATAGCAAGATATTTTCCTGTGTAATGTTGACGGGATAAGTATAATGATCTCGAACTCACCTGTGTCCAGTGACGGTGTGTGTGTGGTCTGGGCCTGTGTGTGATCATCTCCGTGGTGTGTGTCCAGCTCTCTGGCACTTGTGAAGAAGTCATTGGTATCCCTGGGCTGAATCTCCTGCAAGATCCTCTGCAGACCTGCTGACGTCTCTGTCCAAACACACGCAAAAAATCACGTCATTTTCTCAATATTTTCTCCATGGTCCTGTAAATTTTCATGACCTTCCCTGTATGCTGCTGGAAAGTATAGTTCTGTTTGAACAATTCTCTTGCATTTTTAAATCAAATGAAAATTGAATAAATTGATCACAATTTGTTGCCACATTTTGTCACAACAATACAATTCAGTATCATTGCAGGAGATTTCTCAAGGAAAACACTCCAAAAGCTGCCTTAGTGTCTTTATGCAGGTCGCTGTCCATGTGAACATCTACCATTACACCAATAGGTTTACCGTCACCTAATGGAATATATTCTCTGCATCTCCGTCACTGTCATGTTACCTTGACTGCCTCCCGTTTTAGTCATGGACTACTTCACTTTAGAAAGGCATTCCCTCTTTATTTCTGTCACAGTACGGCTCTGTGATTAAACAGTATTCACAGCTATAGTTATATTTTCTTTTTTATTTTATAGTAATATTTCCTATTGTTTCGGGTCCTATAACACTCACTTAGACTGCTAAATTTGTTATGTATTCGTCTGCCGATTTCCGACAGCAGGACTGGAAGCTCCACAGTGTGAAGTTCACACTCAGCAGAACAGGTACCCTTCATAGCAATTTGGGTCGATTGATTACGCTAATGATCAAATCTCACCTACTCATGAACAGGTGGCATTCATCAAGTTCAAACAAGCAATTTTCATAAAGTTTGCGCAGTTAAAAAGAGTTTGGTGAATCTGATGACCTCGCAGAATAAAGTAGATAACGTTTGTTGAGGATAAGAATATGAAAGTGTACTTGAATGAGGCCCATTGAGTGGATGCATCTAAGGCCAGGCTGAGAGATCAGATTACCTGAGTCAGTATCCATGGGGATGAGGCCTTCTGGGGAGGAGCTCTGGACTACGGGGGAGACCACGTCAGACATCCTGTAGCACACAGCGATCAGCTCTGACACCAGACATCTCCACTGCTCAGTCTGGCTCAAACTCCTAAACACACACACACATACATTAAACAACATGGCTGAATTTGCTTTTGAAATACATGATGTTGGACTCAGGGAATGTGTAGAGAGCTTTCTTCCGCTGCCAACAGCAAAGCAATAGATCCAAATGGAAGAAGGCTGTTTAAGATGTGTGTGTGTTGTGATCCATGTGCTCACTCAGTGTTTAGATGCTGCAGGACAGCAGTGATGCAGTGGGCTCTGCCATAGAGAGGATAGGAAGCAGCTGCCTGCAAGAGAGACGACTCGGCCCTCGACACCTCTAACTGCACACAGCGCAGCAAGAACTGAACCACTGAGGAGAGAAGAAGAATAAACTCCTCTTATTTAACATATGATATTTTATTCAGTGCCAACACATATACATACATGTATTAGGGCTATGCATCTTACCAGCCAGTGTGTTGAGCTCCAAGATGACTGTCTCAGAAGCCTGGGACGGTGGAGAGGGAGGCTGGAAATCGAGGCCCTGCTCCTGTGCACAGTGCAGCAGAGCCTGGCTCAGGTCCGGCTGCTGGAGCAGCAGGTTGAGGAGGTGGGCTGCTGTAACGCTGTCAAAAGGCTTGGTGCTGGTACTGAGGTCCAGAGCAGCCTGAAGAACGCAGCGCATCCTCTCCGGCACCTTGCATCACAAAGACCAAGGTGAGATCAGCAAAACAACTTCCTCTACCAGTGGAAGCCAGCTACTGAATGTAATTACTACCATTAACTGGGCTGGGAGACAGACCACAGACTGAGATACGGCTCTAAACAAAGGTTCATTTTTATCACAGCAATGCAAACACTACACTTTTATGGACAACACATTTTTCTTTTTGAAATTAACATTAAAAAATGCCTAAATCATTGACCTAAAAAGCACAAAACAAAAAACATTCTGACATAATCAAAAAGATGTCACATTTAAAAGTATCATTTTTTTTTTTTTTTTAAGATTAGGTTAGTTTGTTATTTTAAGTGTAGTGACTGATCTTGGTCCTCATATTTACCTGTAGTCCCACAGCTGATGATGGGAGTTGCCGTAGTAACGTTGAGGCCTGCAGTTTGACTTCCAGGAAGTTGCTGGCAACGCAGTAGAGGACATTCTGAGCGTGGGCAGAGGTCACAACTTCGCCCAGTGCAAACGCGTCGGGCCCTGAGGAGAACGGAGAGGTGGAGGTGAAGGAACATGGGAGGGGACGGTGAGTGACAAGAGGTAGAGCATACGCTGAGCCAGCTGGAGCATCAGGTTGGCATCAGAGTAAAGAGGCTGGCCGGTGATGAATAGACTGCACAAACAGAAAGATGTAGTCCAGTGCTGCGAGCTGGCCACTGGTATTACATGAAATGTGCCAGACATCATCACTAAGGTGTCCTTGAGTAAAGCACCAAACTGCTCTGAGTGTGTTGGATGAAATACAACACTATGTTCTGAGCTCTTTGGTAAAACTTTAGCAACATTTAAATGCATTATACATACAAATTTCAATTGTCTGGTGTGGTTTTGTCTAAAAAAGTAAAAGCCTAAAAGTTGCTGTATGTACAATGACAGTTCAGCCATAAGGATACTGGTACTAAACATAAAGGAAATGACTACTATGGCAGTCAAAATGACAATAAGACAAACAGAATCAGTGATCTCCTAAAGCTGTCTGCATTATAATTACTTACTGCATTATTTAACATTTTTCCTTTTTAAATTTAAAGAGGTTCTGCACACTTAAACATGTTTTTTGAGCTGTAAACTAAATGATGTGACTGTACTGTGATGAAACACATCAGTGCTGGTGTTAATATTGACATTTCTTACCAAATTTATAAAAATCTACATTTCATGGGTTGAAAATGGTTCAACACCCCATCTACTGTTTTAAATCAGCCATGAACCTGTGAGGCCAATGCTGACATAGAGTCAACTGGTTGGGACCTGTCTATGTCATGACATTTATATAAAGAAACACTCTAATCAGTGTCAGTCAGTCTCCCCCGTGTCTCCTGACCCACACACTGTGTAGCCACGAGGCCACGCCTGCTGCAGTTGTTGTTCCCTCACTCTTTGCATTTTTTAAATTTGCAGGAGAGAGGGTTCTAGCAGAATTTGAGGGTGGAGTTACACTTTAAAAATGTAAAAAGGCTGAAAATATACAGCTGTTGCTTTTCCAGTGATAATATTATTAAATATCTACTTTTGCAATATATTGTATCTGGCATAAAACCATCATGTTAGCAACAGTAGGAGCATTTTTACACAGCTGTGTTTTGTAAAGTTTGGTAAGTCATATATGACTGCTGCTGCTGAGCAGTAGGTGTACCTGTGCTGAAGGTGAAGAGCTGCCCCAGAAGACAAAGCAGGTGGAGGGACAGAAGGCATTTAGAGAAGGAAGCTCCGGGAAGCAAAACCTCCAGCAGCCTCACACACAGCCAGCGCAAGAACTCCTACATCACATGGAAAACACACACCAAGCCCTATAGTTCATTTTTATACAACAGAAGAGACTCAGGTAGACCTCTGCATTGTTGTGTTAACGTGTGTGTGTGTGTGTGTGTGTGTGTGTGTGGTTTACCTTGTAAAGATGAAGTGTGTGTTGGTCTCTGTCTCTCTGCTCCTGGTCTCTCTCCTGGATCAGTCTCTTCTGCAGCAGCAGAGTGCTGTCCTTCATTCTACAAAGCAACTGTATATAGTAGTAGAGGATTTCAAGCTCCATTAAGTGATAGTTTTGATTTCATCATTAAATCAAATGTCTCCTTGTAATGTGAAAGGGTTGTTAGCACTGCGGATCCCTTTGAAAATCAAAATCCAATTCGTTCCACTCCCAGCCCACAAGCTGACTGTACATTACCAGCTTAACATTTCAAATTCAGTGAGAATATAAAATCCATTAAAAAAACATTTTCAAAGACAATGTGAGGTAGATGGCTGACCTTCTTCAGCAGACTGACTGTCTGCTGTCTGACACCTGGTGACTGACTGTTGAGATTAGGCAGCAGGAAGTGGCGGAGCAGGTCCACTTCCTCTGAGGTCAGAACTTCAGTGCTGCGGTGGCTCTCGCACACTAAGCCCAAAGCGTCCATCCTCACCTGGATGGTAGGATTTAATGGCACATAAATACAGTGGAGATCCAAGATATATGCCCCACAAAATATATGAAAACATAAAAAAACGTAAAATACTGAAAACAAAAGGATGCACCTGAGGATACACACTCACTTGATCATGCTTGTGTACCAGTGCTTGTTGGAGTAGGGTGAGGGGCACCAGTCCTCCCCACAGACCCTCCTTTGAGGATGGAACAACACCCTGGGCCCTGGCTGCCCGCAGGCACGTCATGAGAGCTCCCAGTGCACCCCTGCTGCCTGAAGGACCGAACGAGGAGAGAAAAACAGCGTTCATAGAATGAAAAGATGTACAAACAAATGGTCATGACTGTGTTAAAAAAGGCACAACAGAGCGCTTTCTGGAGTTGAGAGACATTAATATGTAGCTGACATATCATGAGAATAGCCAGAAGGAAAGAGAGAGAATAGTTGCAGATATATGAGATGTGTTTTTATGTGGAGACATGATCTGTGCATTTGTGCCTTTACCTGTGCTGCACGCTGGCGGTGTGTCCTGCAAGGCCTGCACCATGTGCGCCAGACTGGAGGGGCTACAGCGTAGCAGCTTGGGCAGGAAATAGTCCAGGATGTACGTGGTCTGGTCCAGTCTGGCACGGCACAGCACCTGTAGCAAGGGGGTTACCCATGTCTGGTGCCAACGCTCCATCCAGTCCTCTGTGGCCGTCTTGTCTGCTGCACCAGACGCACAGGCCAGCTGCGCCTTGTGGCTGACAAACAGCCTCTCCAGGAGGTCGCTGGCATAAGGAGCCAGGGTCTGGTCACCCATCAGGCCCAGGAGACATGAAGGCAGCTCGGGCTGGATGTCAAGCAGGTACCCTGCCCCATAGAGCTCCACAAAGCAGCCCAGGGAGCCGTACTTCCCCCTCATGTGCCACTCCAGTCCCAGCAGGCTTTGGGTGAGATCTGTGATGTAAGAGTCCTTGGCTGGGTCAGAGGTGGAGGGGTTGGTGCGCTGATGTAGGAGGAGGAGGTTGCGGAACAGGGAGCGGGTTTGGTGGCGGACTCCGTCCAGTGGGTGCTCCCAGTGGGAGTAGATGTGCTCCAGCAGGTGTCGCTGTAGCTCCGAGCCTCCGCTGAGGGACTGCTGGAGGCGGGGAGGGCAGGGCTGCCTCTCCCCCTGCAGGCAGTCCAGGGCAGCACTGCTCCACAGGGTCAGCACCCGAGCCACCACCATGGCTGTACTGGACTCCTTTATACTACAGCAAAGAAAAAATAACAGACATGCTGTTTACACTTTCAGAGCTGGTTCACACAGTATTCAGACAAAATATTAAAAAATTCTTCATTTTAAAGGACTGTTGAGCCTTAATTGTGGTTCTTCTTCTTTGATTAAAGGATTACAATCTAGAGTAGTCAGTACTGAAAGGGGATCAGTCTAGCAGACCTACCTGACATCTAGATCTAGCAGCGTGTTTGGGACCAACAGCAGCAACTGTTCCCACTGCGGCCCTGGGAGAGCGCCCTTCCAACTCAACATGGCCAGAGCCCCATGACACAGATACAGAGAGACACCTGGTGGGCGAGCACTGCTACACAGACCCTCACACCTCTGCTTTAGCCACTGAGGGGCTGAGTCCAAACCTTGTGCTGAGCTACGCAGCAAACTGCACACCTGACACAAAAACAAGAACATTTCAAGAGAACGACTACAGGTTTCTGCAAGAAATATTACAGCTTATTTCACTTTTTTTCTAATGTAATTTCTTATAGTACATTTCAGTGTGTGTCCCTTTGAACTTGTTTAAAACCGAATGAATTGAGATCAGTTTAAAATAATTTCAAAGCTTTCAAGAACCTGCAGACAGGAAGTGTTTCTTGCTACACTTTTTATTTTTACTGTGTATGATGTAGCTCAAATTGACAGTGTTAATGAAGTACTAATCTGTAACTGCTTTACATTGTAAGTAAATATTCTCAAAACGTATGCATGATGTGTACAATCCAGAATTCCTAATCCTCAACTCACCACAGAGGCAACTTCATCTCCACAGCCCATGACAGACCTGGTCAGTAACACTACGGCCATGCCGGCTGTACTCTGGACGGACTGGATGAACTCCTCTAGAAACAGGAAAAGAAACAGAGGAGGAAAAGTATGTACACGTAGATATTTGGGGTTTCTTATTTCTTATTTACAAGCATAAACGGCCCTTGTTCAAAATTCTGGATCAATCGGGAGATTGGGAAATTCATGAAAAACACTATCCGTGACCTCCACCTACTACAACTCTTGAGACTCCACTGAGTAAGGTACTGCACTCTCTGCTCCTGTGAAGCTGCTTGGAACAACTTTATTGTTTGGAAACATAATCAGTATTAGTCAAAAAATGTTGGTATTAATCCTCATTTTCTCTGGAAATACAAGTTTTCCATAACTGACCGCTTACACAAGATAATCATTAAAGATATACATACATACAAGACTTTTATAATGATCACAATGACATTTCCATACAAATCTGACTATACATATAGGTCTGTGGTTGGCAGAGAAACATTAAATCCTCATTTTACTTAAGCATCTTTAAATTACAGCAAAAACTTATTACCAAAGAGATAAGATTGCAGACTCATACCAAGCCTACATTACAAAACACACTATGTCTATGTGTCACTCATATCATCTTTAGGTCATAATGTTTAAAGACTAAGTGAGAGGTTTACTCAGTGTCCATATCTTGAAAACAAAGCAGATGACATCTCTTCATAAATTTGGGTCTTTGCAGCCTTATCACATATGTGATTTCTCCCATCTCATACAGCTCCCATACTTTTTGAATCCAGATGTTGTATGTTGGAGGTTCAGGTTTCAACCATCTAATTGTGATACATTTATTCGCAGCCCCCAAAAGTATTTGTCGTTTTTGTTTTGCGTCCTGTTTCTTACCGTCAGTGAGGATGTGTATGTAGCAGCCCAACAGGCTGCTCAGCGTGTCCTCCAGCTTGCAGTGATTCTGTTCGGCCTGCAGGGCAGCGCTGATGGTCTCCTGGGATCTCTGGATCACTAGCATTGAGGTCTTTACCGCAGCCAGACAGGACTGCATCAGCTGGGCCTGGGCAATGTGACGTCCTGCTAGACCACTTGGACAGCAGCAGGGGGCGACAGAGACACATGGATCAACAGCAAGCTACAAGTTGTCGCCAGCTTCCCTCATGTATCGACATGTAACCTGGCTGATTGGACAGCAATGCAACGGGGCAAGGACGCATCAGATCAAGAAGCACAGTTCACCCACTCCGCTGAAAACATGTTCTTGCAAGTACAGAACAGATACAAAAGATGAAATATGGAGAAACATGCAATACAGAAAATGCCTCTATACCTGTTCTGCTGAAGGTATTCACTCAATCCCTTGTGAAGGAACTGCAACACTACATAGAGGAGAAGAGAGTCAAAGAGAGGCTTTTCTAAAAATTATAAATTCCTCACTTAAAGTTTTTAAACAAGTAAGTTGGACACTAACCTTCAGGCAGCAGTTTATTAATGCATCCCTCACCTAGAGGATTTTGAAAAGGTAGTGATTTATCTCAACAACAGGAAGTAAGATTGATCTGACATCTGTAGTGATCTATCTCTAGTGATAAATCTGCAGTAAGAGCAAAGACAGCCACCCACTCACCGAGAGTGAAGCCATCCAGACAGGCAGTGATGGTGTCTATGATGTGTGGATATTGCTCTGAAGTCGGGTTGGACAGACAGTCAGACAAGCAGGCGGACAAACTGCTTACAGCACGCTGTTGTAGCCAGGCTGGTACTGAACCTAAGGCACTGAGGAAGCAACACAGAAACATGTTATTTAGCAGTGCCCATATTCACAAAACATCCTAAGCCTAAAAGTAGCTCCTAACTGGGGGAGTTAAGAGAAACTCCTAAAAATAACAGGGGTATCAGTCCTAACTTAAGGAATTTAATTAATTTATTTAATTTATGTATTATTACCGCTAAAAGTATCTCCTACATTAGAGGTAGACCAGAGGACTCCTAAATCACTGAGCCCTACACACAGTAACGTGCCTCATCGCGTCAGTGTTTTGTAAAAATTGAATGATAATGAACTTTTAATCCATATTTTGATGGTGGCCATTTAATAAGGATTCAGTTGGCTCACCAACACATTGAAAACAATCCCATAACACCTGAGTTGACACAACTCTATGCTTGGACACCGGTAAAATACAGTTTGCAGCGCTGATGAGCTCAGCCTCGGCCGTCTGATAGAAGGACAGCAACAGGGTCGACCCCGCCTCTTTTCTTAGCTAAGAGTTCTCTTTGGTCCTTGCTAAAAGTTACTCTTCACAGCAGTGAAAAGCTATGAAGGGGAAAGTCTTGGTTAGGAACTTTTAGTGTCAATTAGGAGTCCTGGTGGTAAGATAAGATCCTTTGTGAATACAGCCCCAGAGAACCTAAGCATATACTGTAAACTCAGGCAGATAAGTGAGAAACAAAGTATGATGAACTACCATGACCAAACTTGTACTTTTTTAGCTTTTCATGATATCAAACATAGTGAAAATGACAGATAAAAGTTGAAAACAATGTTGGAAAGTGGTTGACCTAACAAAACAAACAAAAGTGTAATCCTGCCATGACGAAATGGTGGTACATGGATTGATGATATTAAGTTAGAAGATTTTATAGATATTGATTGTTTTGTGACAGTCCTCGGCTCGTTTACCCATTCTGCTTGTTGTATGTCTATAATGCAGCAGGTGTCTAGAGGCGGAGTTCATCCCGTTTTGTTTGCTTTATGAAATGCAACATCATCTATTTATTTCTTGCCTTACACCTGCATCTCCCTCTCTTTTGTCATGGCTTTAGAGCCAGGTACAATCAATTTACACTGATATGGAATTTACATTGTTGTTAGGACTAGGATTTAGATTCTAGGATTTAGGATCAATTCTTGTTGTTTGCCATTTGAAGGCAGAATAAAATCTGTGATGAAAAACATGTTGCCTCATTAGCAAGTGACCACTGAAATGACCTTACAGGATGTGTCTCCATTTCATTTACTCGAACAGATGTGTTTCCAAGCTAAGAATACTAAAATATAGACATATACCTGGCGATGGTTCGCCGTAGGGGGTTCTTGGCCTGCAAGGAGATGTAGACCAGAGACAGGGTGTGTAGGCAGGCTTCTAGAAGAGCTCCATCAGGCTGCTCTTCACTCAGTGCCTCCAGCTGGGACCCTGCCTGGTGCAGAATGGACACACAATGGTCACATACTGTATGGTAGCACTCCATGCACGTAGTTTGTTAAATCATAAAACCATAATGCATATCATAGTAGACACACACACACACACTAATCGTGTAGTTACACCTCACACTGCTCCCAAAACCAACCTTTTTAACCAGCTGGATCTGCTGCACTGGCTCTGTCAACTCCAAACAGGACTGCAGGGTTCGGGCAACCTGCCTGACTCCATCCTCTCTTCCATCCACAGAGAGGGACGCTAGGAAAGATCACACATTGCTAAACATTAAATACTATGACTACAGTGGAGTGTAGGGTACACACACCTGGACTGAGAGTGCTCTGTGCTCTACTGTACACTGGCATGTCAAATCTTTTGGGGAGCACCAACAACAGGATTAATTACACGTCTTTATTTTTTTTATTAAGCAAAGTTAGTTTGCTCATCAGTAGTTTGGCCACTTTACCTATCAGCTTGTGCAGTTTCTCCTCGTCCAAAACCACAGCCTCCACTTTGGCTGTCTTCTTCTTCACCACCATGACTCTGCCCTGTGTGAGGAGCACCAACAGTTACATCATTTCCATGACTGTTTGAGCGTTTATCTAAAACAATATTTCCATCTTATAAACATCTGCAAAATGGGTTGGTTATAGGGAACACCAATTGGAGGTTCAAATCCAATAACAGACTCTCACACCTGTCAAAATTAAGCAGAACACTGAATCTTCACATCTTTAACAGTGCCTTTTCATAAAAGAACCACTTGGTATTTGCAAATTATTAATTTTTCTTTATAACATTACATGTCACACCTAACCCCTGTCGGTCTCTCTCTCTCTCTCTCACACACACACACACACACACACACACACACACACACACACACACACACACATATATATATATATATACAACTTTATGTGCACACTTTCTACAGTTACTGCATTTTTAGCTTTACCTTGGTTGAAAGGTCTAACGTTAATGTTAGCCAACTATTGCTAGCTGTCTGGCACTGACTCTACGTCCAACAATAAAAGGCGAGACAGACACAGCAAACACTGAAACAATAATAAAACAACAAAACGCTCACAAAGAGTCGAACAGCTAAATAAAAGTGTAAAGTTAAATATAAGTAGCATTCACCTCAATTCAGCATGAGGTTTACTTGAGGCTCTTTTGCTTCAGTCGGCAGCTGTATCTAACGTCAAGCTGAAGGATAAAAAGCTACCACTTCCGGCATTTACTTTTCAGAATAAAATAAACTTTAAACAAAATGCCCAACAACAAAAGAAAATGCCTCTCAAATCTATTCTTTGTTAATATTTATATTTCCTATTTAATTGTGCGATTGAAAGAAATTATTTTGTGCAACATTTGTGGTTTAACAAACTTTGCAGCCTCACTTGTATGTTATAAAACTTTTAATTTGTAGCCACACTTATTTAGCTTCCTGTAAAGTTTACGCACGCTTGACAAACCTCTGGTCCATGCTGCACATGTGCGACGTCACTTCCGACAAATTGTTTCAGACCGCCCGCAGAAGCTGGTCTGGCCATAAAATAGCGCTCCGGCTTCTTATTGGTGGACACAATACGTCAATCAAACACGGTCTCAGCGGTACAGCAGCGCAGAGAAACGCCTACCGAACATGTGATTGGACGTATTGTGCGAAACCACACCCTTTATATCCAGCCCGTCTCCAACTTTTGCCTTTAGAGCTGAAATGAAATCCTTTGGGAAAGAGAGAAATTCACCGTTTTTTCTCATGAATTAGGATGTTCTCCACAGGAATAACAAGAAACGTATAGACGCTGGAGTCGACATGGCGTGAAGTCCCTCGTATAGTTTCTATTCATCAAATATTCTCCAGGGTGAGTCGAGAAACTTGGATGAAAATTGCAGTTTTTTAATTAAATAGGAAACGGCGGAGAGTTGTCTATCTAAATGACACTGTTTTAGCTAAATGCCTTTTTTATAGTAAGAATGGTTCAGGTGTTTTTCATTCACTTGTGGGTCAAATTAGCGCTGACCCTTTTTTCAATACCAGTTTCTCAGTTGGCCGCTATTCGGTATTACAGTGATGTGAAATAGATGATTTAGTTGAGGACACTCACTAGTCTGTACTGTTTGCCATTACTCATAACTGTTTTGAAGCAAAGAAACGTGTGCTATTTGTGTGTCTAGCTGGTGTTATATTCAGCTCTGTATGCAGAGCTATAGCCCTAAACTTTAGACACAAAATAGAAGTTTTTTTTTTTTTGTAAAATAAATGTCAAACTATTCTTGTGACGTCACAGGAAAACAAACAGAGCGGTGATGTGTTATAGTCTCTATGAATTAGATTTAAAGTACCACAAACAATTTAAAGTTGCATCTTTTGTTTCAGAGTGGCTCACTGTTGATAGTTTAAGTCTGTATACTGAGAGAATATGGGGGGATTCTTTCTGTAGTTAGAAAGTTATAACACCTTATATCATCTCAATGTTTTGTGTACTTTCATTACAGTTCATTTTCCAATGAGTAGTGGATTATCTCCACTTGATTATCTTGTAAATCTTCATTTTAAATACCTAAACAGTGAGTAATAGGGATCTTGCAGCTTTTAATGGCTCATGGAAGCACTCAGACAGCACATTCTGGCCCGCTGTCTCTTTACACTGACACTGACTTTACTCAACAGGAAGTCTGAAAGAAAGAAACAAGGATAAAAGAAAGATAATCACAGAGCGAAAGAGACAAAAAGAAACCCAGAGTCAGGGTTCAGGGGTTAAATGGCCTTTAATGTTTTCCACCAACCACATCCTTTTATCATCACTGTGGAGTGACGCGTGGAGGAGAGGGAATAGATGAGCGTGCAGAAAAGATATATCTGTCCTTCCATTATAGAACTAATGTTCTCATAGGAGCTTATTGAATTTTACAAGATATACTTACAAGTTAATCCAAGTGAATTACCTTCTCAAAAGATCAACAAAAAGACCCTCCGTAAGGTAACTATTACAAAGGCACTATAAATTGTATAATAAAAATCTTACTCTGATTTTTATTTGTGTAAATAAAAGGCCTTACTCAACTAAAACCTTCAACTAAAAACACTGATGTGATGATTACAGCATGTTTAAAAACCTACTAGGTATTTTAAAGTGTTGATTGACAAAGTATCTTAATATCTTTGTAACAAAAAGTTAAAAATACAGATATGTGGTATCACAGTTCCTGAGCTCTGACGGCATTGTTTTTGTATAAGTATTATTGGCCTTATCCACATGCAGTATGTTATATGTTGTTTTGTTTTGTGGGCTGAGAGCTCTTTTTTTTTTTTTTTTTTTTTGCCTTCGTCAGTGTTTACCACAGCAAACAGGCAACAGAAATAAGCCTGTGGAAACCAGTTTATGGCCTTCCTCCACACATGTTTGCACTCTCTTTGTAAGGAGGCCAGGCTGGTAATGAGAGGTTGTTACTTGGAAGAGAAACCCAGGCTTTCTATCTTCCTGCTGCTGCTGTCCTCCATCAGAACTCCTCATCTGTCTCCCCCATCTCTGTCTCTGTGTCTCTCTGTATATTTACCACCTGTTTTCCTACGATAGCGCTGGAAAACATGATGCAAGTCCGTCCCGGGGAGGGCGCTGAGGTGTTTTGGAGCAACAGTGGTGTTTTTCTGTTGGGCCAAGCTAAGTGATACGCCCACTGCCCACACTGGTCCAGCTGGGCTCGACCCTGGAATATTTCAGGTGCTGGCTGGTGGCAAAACATTTACACAACAACAAAACCTCTGTCTGTTTTTTTCTCTCTTTTTTTGTCTGTGTCTAGATATGTTTGTGCGTTTAGTTTAGACAGATGTGGTATATTGGTTTTCTAGTAAATAAGTTTTTGTGTGTTTTCCATTGCATGATGAATATGATAAAGTTTGCATCAATCCTCATGAGTTTCAGCACTGTTTCGGAGATGTTTCCACCCTGACACGAATAAAATTCTTGCTAGAAAACTGAATACCTGGAACCTTTGGTATGAAAATTGTTACGCCTGAAGACCTGAATATCTTGAATAGCTGCGCAAAAATTATGGTTAATTTGATTGTCCTGTAAAAACTTGTCAAAACAAGACAAGTTAAGTGCAATCCCCATGTCAGCAATCATTCACTGGATTCAGTGCCCTTGAGCAGGACCAGCTTTAAGGACAGTCGTCTCTAGCTGACCCTGATCTCTCACCTCCATGTGGAAGGGCAAATGAAAATAATAATATAATAATATTTCCCCACAGGAAACATACAGCGGACCACTAATGAACATCTCGCCGCTGTGTGTTTGTCTGTGTGTGTTTTCCAGCGGGTCAGGAGGTATGGCGGAGGGGGAGGAGGCCATGAGCCAGGAGGACTGGAAGGAGAAGTGTATGGTCCTGGAGGCGCTGCTCATGAAGTTCAGAGTGCAGATCATCAAGATTCGAGAACTCACTGCCGACAAGGTTGGTTCAAGTCAACTTAATTCTGTAAATCTGTTATTGACAACGTCATCATCACTGGAACATACTGGCCAAATGGTGAAAGAAACCAGTTTATGATTTATATGGTGCCCGTTTGAATCTTGTCTGAGTGAGGTGAAAGAGTACAGCAAAGCTTCTGTACAAGTGAGAGGTCTGTACATACAGAAAGGGTGCTTTCCATTTGGCTAGTGACTCCTCGCTTCCTTGACGTGCGTGAGGATGGAGGAATACAAATGGGACATCCTCGCTTAATCATCATTTTGAGGAGATGGAAGTCACTTATGATGCACAGCGTCTCAACTGTCCTATAATGTGTAGAAATAATGAATTACATTGTTATTGAAGAAAAACTGCTGACACCTGATGACTGCTGCTCCGATACTGATAATAGATCTATTGCTAGTGACAACATCACTTCATGTGACTGATAGAAATAACACCAACAGAGAATTATGATTTGTTTACTGAAAGAACAGAACGGATGTGAGGGAGAAAATTGATTAAAGTGCACTAAATCAAATCTTGCTGGGCTGGCAAAAGGCAGGTAAAGTGAGTCTGTGCAGATTTATAGGACACATAGTTGGATGGGCTACCTCATTTTTCCTGAATGAGTCAAGATGCGCTTGAAACAGAATATAAGAGAAAAAGAAGAAAAGTCTTTTGGCTGACAAAGCAAAAGCAGACCAATGTGTAGACTGATGACACACATCTGATCATTTGTATTTTTTGTCTAAACATGGATTATCAGTGGAGCCAATGGTGGTGCTGTTTACATGGATAGTTTGTTTAACCCACAGTATTACAATCAGTAAACTTCCTTTTACTGCCCCATCAGATCAGATAAACTGATTCCCATTGTAGTGGTGTTGCCTTTCAGTAAAGATCTCAGCATTGAATACACCTGTGGTCCCTTGCTCCTCGCTCCTCGCTCATTGTCTCCTCCAAGGTGCATTCAAGGGATCGGAACCTCCTCAATTTCCGGGGGTACAGGGTGGAGGACGGAGCGAGGGCAGGAAGAAGCATACTCAGCTGAATGAAAAGCAAATGTAATCGTTACCTCTGCCGCAATTAGCCACTACACACAGCAGACAAAGGATAGGAGATCTCTGGGAAGATTTGGGCACCGCACCAAAGATGATGTCTAAATAAAAAAGATCGTCAACATGCGGTCCTCATAAGTACAGAAGGACATCCTCTCTCAAACAGAGAGTTGTGGTGGGTACAGAGCAGGCCGTCCCTCCACTGGGCCGGCCCAAACTGTTCAGTGGCCTAGATCTGAAGCTGCTCTCCAGGGAGGCTGATTAGAGCTCTAATGTAAACAGCAGTCTGACCACAGGGCTCCGCCACGCACTGCATGATGGGATTGACCCAGCTCCAGTCAATTACAGAGTCAAAGTAAGCTCAGCTGGACAGCAAAACAAACTCCCGGAGAGGCTTGGAAGAAAGATTGGCTCTGGTGGGTTTTTGCAGCCCACGTAGCACATGTGAAAGTCTCTGCTGCATAGTTTTGGCCTGATCCATCCTATCTGACAGGTTTTTAACTACGTTTAAAGCATTTTTCCACTCAACATCATAAAACACGCCATTAAACTCAGAATAACACACAATGGGTTTTCGAGAAGCCTCTGCACAACTATAATGTTATATAATTCACCTCAACTTCACCAGTTTACTGTTTCTCCTTCAGTGGTGTTTACTCAGTGTCAGTTTAGTAGATTAGAGCTTCGTTGTCTGTATTGTATGCCCGTTTAAGTGGTCTCATGTTAGTTTAAAAACGTTTTTTCTTTTTAAACTGGGGTCACCGCCTCATAACTCTCAGCCTGTATTAACTTGTTTTGCTCAGTAATCTGTAATATGTGGTCAGTGAAGAATAGCAGTAATCCCTTCATCTTCACATACAGAAGATCACTGATTTAGTTCCCAAGGATCCAGAGTTCAACCAGAGTTCAACAGTTTTTCTCAAGGACCAGTACTGACAAAAATGCTTTTGGACCACAGATATTATACGCAGGTATTCAGTATTGCTTATTTATGATCAGTTCAATTCCATTAATAAAAAAATGCAAAGATTCTGTGAACCTGCCAAACGTTTAGTTGGTTAGTTTGAAAAAGCATCTGTAAATTCTCTAGTAAATTAGTTGCATCATATCCATCATATGAGACATGAATGAAACTGATTGGCCAATATCAGATTTTTACTAAAAGGCCAAAATCAGACATATATTGCCAATTCATGCAGATACAACATCAAATCTGCTTTTAATCAGTTATTTTAATATATAACCTAGGCACAGTCTGGAAGCATTATCAAGGTAATCAGACTCCACTTGCATCATGATATTTTTCTGTTCCACTGCAGCTGTCAGAATTAACATGTAGTTATTATTACTTATGTAGGTTTGTTGTAGAATGACCTGTTAGCGTGTGCTCCCTGACCTCCTGATGCCATGAGCTCATCATGTTAACATCCAGACCTCCTGCTGATGTTTTTTTCTCTATTGTGGCTCCCACCACCTCAGCCAGAGCTTGTTGTTTTAAAGCTGCGCGGGGGCGCATGTGCCTACGTCACTGACAAAATCCCCCGAGTATCTCACTGTGGAGGTGGCTAATAAAAGGATGGAGAAGTCATTCTGAGTGGCGATTGGCTCTGTTGTTGAGGCCTCTGGTGCTGAACAAACTGTTGGTTGGTGTCCATTCACTGATGCAGCTGCAGCATCACAATACTGGACATTAACAGGTAGAGTGCAGTCTGTGTTTTACATGAGCTTTCACCAGTCTTGAGAATTAAAATGCCAGCAGATAACTCACCAGCAGATCAAGAGTGTATTAAATTTAACATACTGAAACAAGACGATTTGCATTACAATCAAGTGAAATTATCTGACTGCACTGGCAGATTCTGTGCTACTTAACAGGGAAATGAGATTTGATCAAATGTGACTAAATGACTTGTTAAGATGGATATTGTTCACCCTTTTTTTTATCATTAAGATTTCTTTGTAATGCTCAAATTTAAATGTTTATTGAAAATCGTTTTGAAATGTAAACAAGTGTGTCTAATTGAGTCAGTTGAAAATCAATCAATTAACATGAATTCGGGTAGACTTGGCAAATTGCTGAAGTCCTAGAAAGCCTGTGAACGTGGATGGAGAGGGAATGAGGGGAAGAAAAAGAAAGAGAGAGAGAAAAAAATGAAGCCTTGTGTAAAGATTGGGCTGCCCAAGGGAGGAAATACCCAGTTTAGTAAATAGTATGTGTGTGTGTGTGTGTGTGTGTGTGTGTGTGTGTGTGTGTGTGTGTGTGTGTGTGTTGCACAAGAAGTGAGTTTGCAAGTTGAAGCAGTCAGTTATTCTGTGTGTGCACGTGTACCTACGCAGGTCAAGTCAAATTCATTTATAAATTGGTTTTAACAAAAGTGAAAACTCAACGATATGCGTGTGGGAGCAGCCATTTGGGAGGGACGTTAGTTTTGGCCAGCGGGGCCTCCAGCTGTAACAGTAGGCTACACATCTCATGATGGAGACAAAGAGGCCATGTGTGTTACATTTTCTGTCAGCCTCCCCCCTTCATCCTAACACACTCGCTGATCATTTTTATTCTATCTCTCTGCCTGAGTGTGTCTCCCAGACAAAAATTGTGATCTTCACCCCTATAAAGAACATACCAGCATTTTGAATGAGGTGAAATGCAAAAGATAAATGAATTGATTCCATCTCTTTTATAACAAGTCACAAATATGTAGTTGCATTTTTTAGAGGCTAAATAATTTAATAAAACAGCTGGGCACTGTAGGTTTTAGCAGACGTTACTCAAACAGGAGTAAATAGTAAATTGGTTGGGGACTATTTTCAGCTGCGGATGAATACACATTTAGCTCTAGTTAGTATTTACAGCAGCAGGACGGTGTATGTACAGCGAGAATGACTCAAAATAAACTACGATACAGGTCATCATAATGAAGGAACATGTCACCCAGGGCAACAGTGTGGCTCACTGATGTGTTTTTAATAGTTTTTGAACAATGGAGCTCTGTGGCACAGAGGAATAAGATATATCAGGCTTTGATATACACACAATACTTAGTATACGATACATTCATTGTTGGTTTTGATCTCTTCATGGGATTTGGTGACAATAAGTAAAATATAGAATATCACCAGATTTATCCTTTAAGAGGGAAACTACCCCCATAAGAATACACACACACACACACACACACACACACACACACACACATATATCCATACTGTACATACAGTAGACACACATCAAAACCACAAGGGGTGGAGTGGCATATTCTGGTTTGGTCTTCCATTCTGATTGATTCCACATTTGGGAAGAAACACAACTTCATCCTCTGTGGTAGGTGGGGCTTACTGGCCATGTGGGCCAATCACATATCAGATCTGACATGTCAGTCACAGTCAGCAGATTCAAAAATAGTCTTATGCGCATCACCTGGATGTCAAAATGTAAACATATACTGTATGTATATATATATATATATATACATATATAAAACTTTCTTCTCAATACGCCCGGCTACACACAAACATCCGCTTGACATTTTCATCTCTAGCCATCTAGTCATCACCACATAGCTGCCGGCGGCTAACCTTGAGCTATTCATACTTTTTCTTGCCCTCAACAGACATTGCTTTTCTTCATGCGTGTCCATCGCCATTTGCTTGTGTTTATGTTTACATGCGTGTACAGCTACGTGCTCATATGCCTGTCCTGTGTGTCAAAGGAGATTTGTTTTTGAGGTGAGTTGATCCCTCTATTTGTGTCCAGTTTTCATTTAATTGAACATATTTGATAATTAAACTATAGTTTTAACTAGAGTGCTGGTGAGCATATTTGCCCACCGTAAGTCCTAACTGTAACTATGTTTGGTGAACCTATTTGGTATTAAACCTGTAGGTGTGTAGGTCAGCACTGTGAGTCGTAGCGTCTACAGAGAGAGGCTTTGTGAGCTGGCTGTCTGGCTGCGGATGGAGTGATGGGGGGGTGGATGGAGTTCAGGGGGAGGTTGGCCACAGAGCGCCAGTTGTGGAATTCCAGGAATGGAAGTTGAGCTGGAGTTTGGATCTGAACAGGGAATCGACTGCAGAGTTGATAAAGCGTTTTTCGAAGGTTAGGGAGGCTGAGGGGGAGAGGGGAGGGGTCACGTGTGTGTGTGTGTGTGTGTGTGTGTCTGTCAGGCCTAGACACAGTGAAGCAGCAGGAGTACTCATGTTGTGTGTGAGTACAAACTCTTGAAATGACCATCACGTAAACCTGAAGCTCTCATTGGTCATCCCAACTGAGCTGCACAGGATATGACACACACACATACACACACACACACACACACACACACACCCAGCCCTTATTCATCCTATATATAACATGCAGGATGAGGAAAACATACACACTTGCACGCATGGCCTGATGCACAAGAGAATATCACCAGCATCAGACATGTGTTTATGGGTTTTTATATGTTGTTATGTCTGGTGTGTGTGTGTGAGATTGTGTGTGTGTGTTGTCTCCAGCTCCAGCCTACAGTATACATGCCCTGTAATTAACATGCTGTTTTCTGCCAGATGCTATATCTGTTACTGAGAGAGGCGCATGTGGTTTGGCGTTTGTGGTGCAGCAGAAGATCTATATAGAGTGTGTCTGTGTGTGTGTGTGTGTGTGTGTGTGTGTGTGTGTGTGAGATGTATTAACCTTTTTTATGTCTGTGTTTGATCTGAACATAAAAGTAGGTTCAATTGGCAAATACTCTTTTTTTTTTTTTGAAGTGAAAGTGATCTGCGAGTGTTTCTGTGGTTTGTCAGACCAAAATAACTACAGAAATAGATCAAGAGAATTCACGCAGAGAAGTCATGTATCGATATATTTGTCACTTCAGTGCAGTTTTTGTCAGCATCTCCAAAACCAGATGTGAAAGCACTGACATGAATACACCCACGGGAGATGTGTGAACAGTCATTTCCAGGCCGAGTGTGGACATATGGTGACATAAATCATATAAAATCCTGTCCGTAGAATCAGATTCTCCAAAATCACACTGAAATGGCAAGTGAAACAGTGGCCGCATTAAAGGCCTCGCTTCCACTTTGGTCCAGAGAGCGCTGAGCAGTGGAAAGATTGAGTGGCTCCGGCAGGGTGTGGCTGCTTTTGGACTTTGCTGGGTCCACTTCTTCTGGTCTCGCTGGAAGTTTGCAGAAGCAGAGGAAAACTGGAGCACGGCCATGCCAGCCTCCGCCGGCTGCATGCGCACTGCAGCTAAAAGCAGCTCTTCACGGTAGTTTACACACAGTTTGGTTATGAAAGAGAACAGCAGCTGCATTAACTAATGTGAGTGCTAATTTGTTGATTCCTACGGTGCATATAACAGAACCACAGTGGACACCAAGAAGTTGGCAACATCACAGTACATATATGACATGAGTGTGCTGACTGTAAGTCATTTTCCACTTCTAAAACTTTGTACTAAGTCACATTACTAGGACAACTGAGTTACGTATGAGTTCATTTGAGTGGAGGAATGCAAAAAAAGCTGAATGGAACCAAAAGAAATCTGTTTTTTTAATAATGCAGGGTATCTGCAGGTGAAAAGCATTGCATTTATTTTCCTCAAAACTGGCCATTTGAAGGTATTAAGAAGTCTTAAACTTCATTTTCAAAAGTCTTATATATTGTTTCTTCAGTGATGTGGGTTATAAAGTGTTTCTGTGTGTGATTGCAGGCTATCGGGAGACGTTGTATATCTATAAGCTAAAAGTGGGATTGTTATGTCAGTGGATTGTGCTGCAGGAGGCTGTTCAATCACTTTTTTGTGGAGTTTCAGACTCACCATCAGCAGCACCTGCAGCAAACACTGTCACTACTAGGAAGCTCATCAGCTCATAAAGGGCAAGTGTCGATTTTAGCTAAAACTTAAATGAATTAGTGATTTTTGATCCATCCATCCATCCATTGTGTTAATATTATTAATTACATAATAATGAATTATTGTCATATACTGCAGGGAAATACAGAAAAAATGTGACATAAAAACACAAAGAAATTATAGATTGATTTTTTTCCCCCCACCGGCATTCCATGAAGACCCGCCCTACTCTGCCTCTGATTGGCTAGAGTTCGTTGCCCGTGTTGGTTTGGTTGGTTAAGTTTAGGCAAGAGGAGTGAGAAGATTAGGGTTAGAAAAAATGTCAGGGTCAGAGCCAATCAGAGGCAGAGGCAGGTTCAAGGAATACGGCTGAGAAACAAAATAACGCCCATGTAACTGCGTCTATGTAATGTATGTAATGAAATGCATACAAAAAATACATTGGAAGTGGGATATATTACCAAGATATGAGTATAAATATAAATATATCCAAGACACATGTGATGAATATGTCTTGCAACTGCTGAATTAGGGTACTGGCACCTTTTTTGGTCTAATTCAGGCACTGCTGCAGAAACCCTGTAATGGCTCTATGGCTGCGCACAGGTACAGGCACAGGTAGCTGAAAGAAACACCAAAGAATGCCGACATGACCTGAAACCACTTACTACAGACCTCTGCTGGGTCTTAGCTGTCAGGTCTCTGCTGTGGAAAAGGCCCATGATTGGTGAACTATATTTTCTTGTCTGGATTAACCTGTGAATCCATCACTGGAGACGATGAAGATTTGTTTGCTGTATATATATTTAGTCTACAATAAATGACTTCCTTCATTATCTTCAGCACTCTGTCCTATTCTTAGCTACATCCGATTCTCTGGTGTGTCGGCCCAACGTCCCCACAGGGATTGTTAAAAGTTTCCTCTAATCTAGTTTAATTTGTACGTGTATAAGTGCACATGTAGCAAAATATCTTAACCACGGTGGTTGTAGAGTTGCTACGCGGAGAATTTCCATCGACATTCCAACATATTTTCCTTCATAGAGCCGCTGAGGTTTGAGAGACGCTGGTTTCTCTGCTGCTTCCGCCGCTCTGAGCTGAGGAATTTCAGAGGAATGTTGCTCATAAAGTCATCTCTCTCGCTCTCTCCTCGAATTCCCACAGAGCTTCTCTTCCTTGTGCATATGTGCTCATCTTGTGTACCTGTCTTTGTGTCCATCCGTGTGTGTGTGTGTGTGTGTGTGTATCCAAGCCGTGTGACCTTTGATGTCGCTGCAGTTTTAACACCCTCCGACCAGGTTCCACATGCTCTGCTCTCTGATCTCAGCGCACAAAGAGCTGCTTGTACCTTTATAGATGTGACACCTCATCATCATTATGCAACTGGTTAAAGGTGCTACATGCAGCACTTCTTCAAAAGAACTGGCAGGTTCTTCCTGGCAATGGAGCCTGCACTGCATTTTATAGTTAGGGAAGTCTGCTGGATTGTTACATAGTGCTGTTCAGTGTTTTGGCACAAACAGAGCTAAAGGTTTCTGTATTTTTCACAAAGATAGCCAGTGGAATGGCTCTATTGAAATATAGCAAGAGAGGAGGAAGTATTTACATTTGACCAGATGTTTTGACAGAATTTTCAATCATAATTATCATGATTTCAGCATGTTTTTTTCACAGTAGTTTTTTTCTGTTAAAGCATCATTGTCATGTAGCTAACAATAATAAAATACTACAAATACAATGAAGATCAATAGCTGACAATTTCAATTTGGACAACACAAACATTACTTGAGCATAAGCAGACATGCAAGCTATGGAAAGTAAATGAACTCCACCATTGTGAGGTTGTAGAAAATGTCAGTAGGTTGTGCTACAATTTAAAGCAATTATATAGAAATCTGCCACTTTTTATGAAGGGGATTTTATGAGGAAGTAATTATTGATAAATGCATAAAATGTAAATGTACATGTAAGATGCATCTGTGAACTTGTGAGTATCCTGATTGTGATTCTAAACATTCTTTTGAGTCATAAATGCCCGAGACCAGCTGCAAAGCATCTGCAACAGTGTTATCTTCGACTTCTCATTCAGCTCCGGCACGCAGCAGCTTTCTTTGGCTTTATTTGGTGCTGTGTTGTGTTTGGCTTGGGACTGAAGTGGAGTTGATATTTCACCTCCATATTATATTTTTATTATTAAAGATCCCCTCCAGACATGTATCAAAACATATATACAAATAGTCTGCTTGGAACAATAATGTGTGTCTGATGTGTTTTCCGTAAAAAAAAATGAAAATTCCACATTAAAATCCTTAAAAAGGCATTTTCTCATTAACTGTGAGAAACTCATTAAAAATGCCAGGATCTATGAATATGCAAATTTTGTTCATTTCTAAAGTTTTCCTGCTGGACACAAGGTGTCTCCTGCTTCACTGTGAAGTCCATTCTCAGTGTGTGTGCACTGGCAGCTTCAAGTTTCCACATCACACTTGTATAAGTTGAGTACTGGACCAGGATTGGCTTCCAAACTATTGGTGATGTCACAAATCATGCTTGTAGGCCCGCCCCATAAAAAATGGGATTTTCAGTGAGCACATAGAAACTTTCCACTTTCAGCAGATGAATGTGAAAACATCCTTCTATTATCAAACTCTGCACAGACATCATTCTGTACAGTGAAGCCCAAACATTCAACTGTAGGAACAAGAAGACAAACATGTTTTTGAGTGGAGGGGAGCTTTAAGAGTCGTGTAGATATTAGGTGAATAAAATGGTGGTCAAATTAAAATAAGGTGAGATCAAATGAAATCAAATATTGGGTTCTTCCTTTTCCAGATTCAACAATTGGAGACACAGGTGATCGATGCAGAAAAACGGGCCTTCACCGCTCACCAGCAGGTAAGGATCCAAACAGAAGTGTGTATGTGTGTGTCCATATGTGTTTGTGTGTGTATTTTGTGGAATATGTGTGATTTTTCAGGTGCAGTGGATGGAGGAGAAGCTGAAAGCTCCAGACAGCCTGTCCGGAGACTCAGAGGTGCGTTTGTTCCAGCGGTGCCAGGAGCTGCAGGCGTTGGTGCAGGAGAAGGAGGACGTCATCGCCCAGCTGGAGCAGCAGCTGGAGGAGCAGGTAAAACACACGCACATGAAGAATTTAATCAGAGCAACAGATGTAGGGCCAGTGGGGGGGTTTTCTTCCGGGTGCAAAAAAAATGTAGAGGAAGACGTGGCGTGCGATTAAACACACTTACAAACAACACGAACTCTTAAAAGATTTATTTACGTCTGCCTGCTGCACACCTGGCTGGAGAGTGGCTGTCATGCTCTGGGAATGTGGACAATAATCTTTGTTTGAATTGATCTGTCCTGATCAAAACCTCACTATATCCCAACAGATTAAATGAAAGCATTTGTTGCTTAAAGCAGGAGTTAAGGAGTGCCAAACTCAGTTGGAAAAGTACCAAACTTTAGTTTATCTCTACTAATAATTATAATCAATGGTTTTGGTTTAATACTACTGACCTCCTTGTGCACCCATCTTCTTCTAGTGTTTTAACCTTGTTCTTAGGTTGCATTTGGGATTTCCCACCCTCTTCTCTGCAGTGACATTCCACATCCAGTTCACTGTTTGTGAAATATTTCATGGCTGCTTGTGTTCAACCAGAGAAGCATGGCTTTTGTGCGTCCTCGACCAAACTTGTCTTCTTTCACCAGAAACAGATCCGACTTCAGGATGCCAAAACAGTGGAGGAGAAAGCAGCCAAGATCAAGGAATGGGTGATGCTAAAGTTGTCAGAGGTAAATAAATGATGGCTTTGGATGTAAAGTTGCCCGAACTGATATATATAAATGGCAAAGTGGCAAAATGTAAGCTGGATGGTGAGTTAGGATCACCAGTATCTCATTCCCTTGGATCATTCCCTGGTCCAAGAGGGGGTTTTATGTTGACACATATTTATTCTTCAGTTTGAGGTGGAGAACGCAGCGTTAAGAGAAACCAACAAGCAACAGGAGGCTCAGATTGTGGAGTTACAGAATCAAGTGCAGGGTAAGAGCCTTTCATGTCCTGAGTCATCCACGTTTGTTCAAATATGTTTTTATGTCAAAATTAGCTTGATAATATCTCCATGAGGACACTAAAGCAAGTGCTAGTATGAAGTAAACAAACACACACTTGCATAATAAAACAGTTCAAACATGTTTGTCTGTGTGTTTGCAGCCTTTGAGCAGAAGTGTGTTGGTGGACGAGGAGTCCTGTGCAGACCAGGTGAGGCCCAGCGTCTCAGCAGCCTGACGTTTGGCTGTTTCCAGGTGAGGGGGAAGAGCCCCCAGGTCCTTACTGGACCAGCACCCTCCCAGAGGACCCTCAGCACCCAGGGAGAGACTGAGGGAAGAGATAAAACTGGTAAGTCCCCATAGATTCACAGCTGTGGATATGGAAACAGATTCTGGGAGTCAGCATATTTTTGGGTGACATAGGACACTGGAAGGCACAGTTTCATAGTGAAACATGGAAAGTGACTCAGAAGACCTTTTTAGCCATTAGGTCATATCCATGGTGTCTTGGGCAAATGTTTTCACTACCATATTATTTTGCCACTTACTGCATCTCACTAGAAAGACTAGAAAACTGTAAAGTTGTTGACTTTATCTGTCTGGAGGTTTCAGAGCATGGATTGTGAAAAAAATGTTTTGATGGTAAACAATTGTGATACAAAACATACAAAACTATAACCAGTTTCCTTGACGATTATGGAAGGAACCTGTCTTTTCTTAATAAGTATCTTAATACTTCTTGTGTGACAGTGAGATTACATACAGTATGTAGACTGTAGTCAGTAGCTGAATGCTAACATCAGCATGCTAACATGCTCACAGTGACAATGCTAAGATGCAGGCGTTAATCAGGCCTAATGTTTACAGTGTTCACCATTGTAGTGTAGGGTGTTAGCATGAGCTAATTAGCACTAAACAGAAGGTACAGCTGAGGCTGATGGGAGTGTCATTAGTTTTGCAGGTATTTCGTCATAAACCAAACTGTTGGACAAACATAACCTTTGTGAGTGGATGAAAAATGAAAAGTCAGGTTGGACCAACATTAACAAATCTATTGGATATGTATTCTCCTGTTTGCTTTGGCAGAGAGGAGTAATAAGCAGGCAGCCTCCTCAGGGACAGACGGTGAAGTCCAGAGATCTGACCAGACTCTGGAGGATGACAGTGCATCTGAATGCCTGGGTGAGAATGCATGTGGACCCGAGTCCAGTGGCGTCTCCTCCGTGGAGGGAGGGTGTGAGGGCAGAGGAGGAGGTGGAGTGTGTGGTCTGGAGTTCAGCCGCCCTGGCAGCGAGACCTACCTGACTGCTTCGGACGACAGCAGCTCCCTGTTTGACGATGACATGCAGCGTGCTGAGCGGCCTGGCTTCAGCCTGCTGGGCTCATCAGATGGGGCGCTGGGGGGGTGTAAGGAGGGAGAGGAGGAGGCACACAGGGCCAAGCTGGAGGACTGCACCTCTGAGGAGCTCAACAAACGTTTCCAGTCACAGAGACTCGACTCCTCATCCTCGTCCAGCGAACCTAACACCCCCAGCCCCATCCTCACGCCGGCCCTCACCCCTAAACGACCCAACCCACCCCAGGACCCAAGGGACAAGCCCGCCTCGCCCAAACAGCCCCGGCTGCGGACCCCAGCAGGGTTCGGGTTGATGAATGTGGCCCTGGCCAAGAAGCATCTGAGCCAGCCACCAATCAGCAGTGAGGCAGCGCACGGACAAACACGTAACGCTCTCAGCATGCTGCGCCCCCTCCGGCCTCAGGAAACTGACCTCGATCAGGAGCAGGAGACTGGCATGGAGATGGGCAGGGACCCGCCTCCTCAGGTCCTCCGTAGCTCACAAGCTGCGCCTACCTTTCCATCCTTGCAGACCTCACCTGAGATCAGCCCAGAGAGGCAAGACTGTGACAGCTCAGCACCTGGCAGCAAACCTCCTACACCCCCTCTACACAGGCTGCCCTCCTGGGTAAGATAATCCAATGATTGATCTAAACTGGGACTGATAATGAGTTATGAAAAGTCAGGATTAGTAAAGATTATTGTTTCTTGTACAGCTTTATCCTTAACAGGGTGAGAAAGCCTCTAAAGATTCAGGTCTCTAACTGAAGAATGTTTTACTACATACTGTACTACATCGCTGTAATGAACCTACAGTACATTTCATCCATATGAGTCAGTAAACTGATCAAACAGCATTTAGACCATCACAAAACCTTTGGGGGTCTGATTTTGGGGTCTAAATTACTAATACTTACCGAAAGTTTTGGAATTGGTCCAGTAGATTTCCTCCGCTGGCATCAGTGAACGGGCTGCAATGTCTGCAACGTAATCCTTGTGGGCAATTGCGCCCGTGAAAAGTAGGCGATCTACTGGACCAATTCCAAAACTTTCAGTAAGTATTTTTAAATTTGTAAAAATAGGGCCCAGGTTTAAAAATACCAGAGTTTCCCTTTAAGCTCTGCATTGAAAGGCATACAAATCAAATTCTTAGCAACATATTTTCCTCTATAAATGAATGACTACATAATTTCCTTCCCACCTTTTCATCACAAGCCTGTCATGTCAAGTCAGTGGGCTACTGTGTTTACAGAGCCATCTGCTGCTAAGGTGCACATTAACAGCAATATAGATTATACAGCCTGTAGATGATCAGTGTAATCTAGCAAACATGGTTTTGAGATAGTGTAACAGAAGACACCGGCAGCTGCACATAGAACATGGGAGGTGTGCGACGTGTGTCCCTGTAAATAACAATGACCATAACTTGACATTACAAAATAAAGGCTAGCTGCAGGTAACTGCAGTATGTACAGTAAGCCATTTTTTGACATTTCCCTTACAAAACATGTTCTGTTAGCGGTCGAATTTTAAATATTGACTGCTATTTTTTGCACAGGAGAGTCGAATCTATGCTGTGGCTAAGTCAGGAATCAGACTGTCGGAGACGTCCTGCACAGACCCTGCCAGCAAAGGTAAGACACTCTCCAGCTCAGTCTCAGCTGCACAGATGTTCAGCTGAACAACCGACTAACTGAACAGTGATCTGTGTTGCAGACCCCTCCCTCCAGTCCTCCTATCCTGCCTTTGTAATGTACACATCCCTCATCTATAAAAACATGACTACTCCAGTTTACACTACTCTGAAGGGGGTGAGTGCAACTTTACATTTATCTTGAACTCTTGTACATTCTCATGCTGTGTGTTTGATCACCTGAGCACTTTGAGCTGTGTTTGTATTGGCCCATAATGATGTGTAGCAATGATGTGTTGATTTTGATATACAGTATCTGGCTCCATCTATGACTGTGAGTACTGATACTGTGTTGACCCCAAACCCCACTTCCGTCTCGCAGAAAGCCACTCTGCTGAGCAGCAGTCCGTTCTCAGATGAGTCGTCCAGCTCCGAGGAGTCATCTAGTTCAGGAGAGGAGGACGGCTCCCTCTGCAGCTCCCACGCCTCCTCCGGCTCCCGTAAGGACGGCAGCCCAGGCAGCCCACGCTCTCTCAAGAGAGGTACAGCACACATGTACTGGAAGGTTTCTGAGAAATCCCACAGCAGCTGAAGTTGAAACTGTCCTTGAGCCCAGCAGCTGCTGCCGTGTTCAACCCTGAAACAATCCCTGCAAGTTCCTATCAGAAATTCAACAGTGGACTTACAGTGGTCTTCATGTACAGTAATTCCTCTGTTTCTTATACTAGTTTGGGCTGTGATACCTGCTCGCTAAAATATTCTGTTTCTGTTTGTAAGCAATATCCATTAAATTAAAGGATATTTAAGGCATACTAATATAAAAGCAAAAGTTTAGGTAATGATTTCTGCACCTTTTATTTTTGTGCTTAACTTCCACAACATAAATTTTGTATTAGAAAAAGTAGATATTTACTGTCGTACAAACATAATGAGGTTAAACAAAGATGTTTAGGATTATATATCACGTTATCAACTACTTTTCTCTCTCTTCTCCTCCAGCTGTGTCCATGTCGTCGATGACCTCAGAGAGCGACTATGCCATCCCTCCTGATGCCTACTCCACCGACACCGAGTGCTCTGAACCCGAGCAGAAACTCCCCAAGACCTGCTCCTCAGCCAGTGACAACGGCAAGAGCGTGAGTCCGTGTGAACGTCCCTGGCCGTGGTCTTTGGGAGACTGGCCTGTTGATCCACACATTAGATTACACGCTCCCGTGTTACATGCTGACATGTTGTCTTTTAGGGCAAGCTCAAGTCAGGATTCAGGTCTTTATCATCAAACCTGCAGGTCAATGCACAATGTAATAACACAGCAGTAATTATTTATCTTTCAAAGCTGTATTTTATTAAATAGATTGGACCATGTCCTTATTAATGCATTTTATGGGGGGGGGGGCTTAAGAACATTAATAACAGCCTTATGAGCTCCTTATAATTGTTTATAATAGCTCATTTATTGAGTCTCACTAATTTACCTACCTACCTTTTTTGTTGCTTTATTAAGGTTGAAAACACTTCATCATTAATGTATTAGCAGTTAACTGTGCACTTATTAACAGTTAGCTCTGCTTTTCACAGCTCCCCATCTGAGCACTGAACACTTCATGTTGTCATGGTTGATAAAATGTGAATAATAAATGACATATAAATACAATATAAATAATGTTTTAGCTGTGATGCACAAAAACACACTTTAAGGGCCTTATTACCTATTAACTAAAGCTTATTACAAGAACCTTAATACAAAGCGTTACTTTGTATTCTTATTTCTGTTTGTGCATTGGGTTTTTTTCACTTAACATACATACAAACTACTTAAACTGTATTTTAGACACAAACTAAAATACATTAGTGTCTGTTAATAACCCATTAAATGTAAAATCTCCAAAACTCAAAACCTCTAAACGGTAAGAGGGAACATTTCTCTTCCATCCCCTGCACTGTACATTGTACTGCATAAAACTGAGCAGTGTTGTATCTTGTAGGAGCCAATGGAGAAGTCGGGCTACCTGTTGAAGATGGTGAAGACCTGGAAGAAAACTTGGAAGAGACGCTGGTTTGTCCTCAAAGACGGAGAGCTGCTCTACTATAAATCACCTGTGGGTTTTCTTTTTGTCATTTTGTTGCTTTATTAAGGAAGTCACACAATTTAAACTTTTGTGCCTTGTTTTAAATGTTCTTTTTGAACTTTTATAATGGGACCTTGTCATAAAATGTTCTTGTGCACAGGTTTATTGCTTAACACTAAGTTATGATGGAGCATTTATTGGCTGCTTCAATGTATTTTTGCCGTTTATCTTGTATCTTTAGTTTCTTGTTATTGAATGTGGTATGAATGGAGTGATGCCTGCGAGCTAGTTCAGGCAGTCAACTCGAGCTGCACTGCTCTTACACATGTGACATCACAACCATCTACCAAACACACCCTCCCAATTTAGCGGTCTATTTAAGCTGCAAAAATGTCCCATCTCTCCCTCTGACTGTCAATGCCACTGCTGCCCTGCATCAGTATTGCTGCCTGTTCTTTCAGCCCCACCACCACCCCAGCATCCACCTGCAGGGTTTAAGATATTTGCTCATCACTCCCCAATATCTCTATGTGAACATATCTGTGGGGAGTGATGAGTGATGAGCCTAGACGCCAAACTCTAACTATGTTCTGCTGCTGTAATAAACATTATAAACGTGAGTTGTCTGACTGCAATGGTATTAATCTATCATTCTGTTGACAGACCATTTATATTTATTCAGCTCAGTGGCTGTACATTCATTCTCCCACAGAGTGATGTGATCAGGAAACCTCAGGGTCAGATGGAGGTCAACGCCACCAGCAGCATCGCCCGTGGAGAGGGAAAACAAGTTCTCCAGGTATTCAACCCTTATTCTGAGAGTTTTGTCCACCATTAAAAATGTATATCTACTCACACTAAATGATATCTGGTCAGATCTTGACCCCTTTAATCACAGAATACAGAAGCACAATAAAGGAGGATTTGGATTCCCTTGCTCATCCTCACCTTCACTCTGGTTCTTGTTGTTGTGTACAGATAGTGACAGGGAAGCGTGTGTACTACCTGAAGGCGGACTCTCCTAACCTGCTGGAGGAGTGGCTCAGGGTGCTGCAGAGCGTGCTCAGGGTGAAAGCCGCCAGTCCTCTCTTCACCCAGCCGGACATTCGCCCCGGCATGAAGGGACTGCTCATCAAGGTCCAACAACAACTTACTTAAACTTAATAAAATGTTCAAAATACATAACTTTACCAAAATGAAATGGTGGTTTTGTGTCACCCACATTTCTAACCTAACCTCACCATCCTAACTGTGGTCACTGCAGATACTGAAATTTGTGCTTGCTCTCCGGCAGGTGAAGCACGGCTACTCTAAGCGGGTTTGGTGTGCTCTGATTGGCAAAACCTTGTACTATTTCCGCAGCCAAGAGGACAAGGTAAGATTCAACATAAAGTCTTAAGATTCACAGGATGTAGAGACAGAACTGTAACGCTCTCGTCAGGGTTAATATTTTTGATGTTTTACCTGAAGTGACGTACTCTTCTTGGGAAACTGCGTGACATCTGCACTCATCTAACCCCTTTTAAACTGAGGCCCAAAAATATATGCAAGGTCAAGCAATAAATCTGAGCGAGTCCATGTGAAAAAGATTTATTTGAGTGTGCATGTGTGTGTGTGTGTGTGTGTGTGTGTTCATGTTTGTGTTCCCAGTTCCCCCTGGGTCAGATTAAGCTGTGGGAGGCCCGGGTGGAGGAGGTAGACAGGTCCAGAGATTCAGATGACGACCTTAAGTCGTGTGGGCGGGGCTTACAGGTGGCCCCTTTCACCATCGCCATCCACCCGCAAGAGCAAGGGCCGACCTACCTGCTCATCGAGTCCCGCCACGAAAAGGTCAGCGTCACTCTGAGAGTCTGTCTTTTGTTCAGTGATCAGGACAGTGAGTTTCTGATTGTGGTGCTCTTTTATTGTCTGCTGCAGCCACAGTGCCTATCACGGGTCGTTTTCATGCTCTTCTTCATGCTACCTCTGGTGCATCACAACACTTTCCTCAAGAATATTTTTATTCAATTTGAAGTAAACAAGATTTACACAGGAAACACAACAAGTATGCCGAGTTGACAGAGCATATCTATGAGAGAGGAGCCCATCATGTAAGCTTATTCCATATATATAAGGGTTCTTCGTCCCTGCAGTAATACCAGAAGGTGCTGGAAGTCGGGTTTTATCCTTAGAAAGGAAAGAAAGAAAAATAAATAAGCAAATAGATAAAAGAAGGGGGGTTTAGATATTGATAAACTTATACACATTATATTACTGACAGAAATGAACAGAGAGACCAAAGACAAAAAGAACATGAGGGAATAAATCTTTAGTTTGACTGAAGGTTCTGAAAGTATTTCTGGAAATGTCCCCACACCTTTTGGAACTTTTTGTTTGAATCGCAAACTTGAGTAGCGGATCTTTAGACAGGACTTCAGGTCCCTCAGCTGCCGGGCGTGGGTGGGCGGGGCACCATCCCTCCATTTTAGTAATACTGCACGAAGGACAGTGTGCAGTATTTGATTGGAGACAGGCGCACGTCATCCTCTCCAATGGTGCCAAAAAGTTCAACCAGAGGTTTGGGTTCTAGGTCAAAATTGAGGATTAGGGATAAGGTTTGGAAAACGTCCCTCCAGTATTTTTCCAGGTTAGGACACGTCCAGAACATGTGGATAAGAGAAGCCTCACCTGGGCCCTGTGCACACAACACTTTTTTTCAACGAAATCGGATTAGCACAGCAAATGTAAATGCTTTCCTAAATTTGATCACTGATGTTAACGTGTGCGTCTGTGTAGGATTCGTGGCTGTACCATCTGTGTGTGGCAGCGGGCACCACAGTGGGGAAAGTCGGCACCGAGTTCGAACAACTGCTGGGAAAACTCTTCCAACTGGATGGAGATCCAAGTGAGTCGCACAGATGATTTCTTCTTTTTCTTGTGTCTTTGATTGTGTTTTAATTTTTTACATCACATAACGATCATAACTGCAATAGTAAAAATTGCTAATGTACACAGCCCTAAATGAGATGATCTGATCATGCGATGTGCTACAATTTACCATCAACATCATCACGAACCAAAGTCCTTGAGTACTCGAATCAGTAACCCGGATCATGTTTTCTCCTCCTTCAACTACCTACTGGACGCTGTTACAAAGATGTCACAGCTCTAAATACAAATATCTTTTTTCTATTTAACATGCAAAACAAGATGTGGAAAAAAGGGACTGGTGGACATACTTTAGAACAGCCTCCTTAATGATTTTAGGGTGTACATATGTCTTTTCCAACTTTATTTTGCAGAGGATCTTTTACTAAAATGGCTGTCACTCAATTTGTGTTCATTCATAGTTATTTTAAATATAAAGATATTTGTTTTTTGTTTGCTGTGAATGTTCTCTGCTTCTGTCTTTATTTTTTTCCTTTTGTGTGGAGCACATGGTATTCTATTCATTTGTATGACATGTGCTTATTGTTGCCTTCAGCCAGTGGTCTGTCTCTTCGTCTTTCAGACTCTCAGATCTGGAGACATCCCATGTTGTGCTTCAGTAAGGAAGCTCTGTCGTCTCCTCTCACCACCCTGCCTTCACAAGCTCTGCAGACAGAGGCCGTTAAACTCTTTAAGGTGCACGCGCACACACACACACACACACACACTCCACAAACTCCTATGTGGACAAATAATCCTGTGATAAATCAGAAAATGTTATAGCTTACACAGTTTTACTCCATAGAATAAATGATTTAACCAGACTTTTGGGCACTGTGCTTCATATGTTTGAATGTTACTGTGGAAGCTCAAGTAAGTCTTCTTAAGTCTGTAATTTGTACTAATAAACACAACTGAAACACAAGTTTCCTGTAGCTTAAATCTTTTAAACATATATCACAAGCATTCTCTTCCTGCGTCTGTCTCTTAAACTCTAACTATCACCTCTCCTCAGACTTGTCAGCTTTTCATCAACGTGGCCATCGATGCTCCGGCCATCGACTACCACGTCTCGCTGGCCCAGAGTGCCTTGCAGGTGTGTCTGGCCCACCCCGAGCTTCAGAACGAGTTCTTCTGCCAGCTCATAAAACAGACCCGCAGGAGGCAGCCACAAGGCCACCCGGGACCCCTGCAGGTTTGCATCCTCACCACACGGTGGCAGCAGCAGCATGTGTTTTTTTGACTGGAAACTCTGACATTTAAAATAGGAAGTATAGGGTGTCTGAAAAAGTGTGGAATCATCAGGGTTAAATGAATTTTAAAAAACTGCTTGGAAAAAACATGGACCAAATCAGTTTAAAAGCATTTCAGTCTCTGTGGCTAATCATAGCTTGAAGTTCAAATCTGTACTTTGGAGAGCCTTGTCTCCCTTATGTTGGTATGATTTTAGTAGTGCTGTCAAAAAAAGGCATTTGCATGTACACCTGCATTTGAAGGCTAGAAACGCTCGTCCACTGTCGCCCTGTAGTCATGTGATCTTCCATATCCAATAACCAGATATACCAGTAACACCTGCAGAGGGCAAATATTTCAGTTGAATGTTCAGCAATACCTGTCAGTTTCAAAAGAGATGTAAAATTCCAAAGCATGATTATGTCTCAGCCAGCTACAGGAGTTAGAGACAACAGAATGAGTCACAGCACAATCCAGTCGCTCCTTTGTGATAGTGGACATGAATAAACTCAGTGTTGCTCATCAACAGGATCAAAACAATTGTTGGCAAACTGTTTCATGGTGAAACAGTTTGTAAGAAGGAGAGGCTGCAGTTTTTCAGTCTGTCTCTTACATGCTGCACTGAGGCTTCTGCTGCTTTCTGCACAGATTCTCTGTCTCATGTTCATATAAAGAAGGTGTTCGGTGAGTTGGTGTGTTTGTATGTCGTTCTTTAGGGCTGGCAGTTTCTAGCCTTGTGTGTGGGCCTGTTTCTGCCTCAGCACCCCTTCCTCTGGCTGCTCCAGGTTCACCTCAAAAGACACGGGGACTCCAGGTGAGAAACATCAGGGGCCCGGACATTAGCACAAAGACCCAAGGCACAACATTTAACAAGGGACAAGATAACTGTTAGAAACACAATCATTTAGAAACATTCACTACACACAAAACATTATTTCTTCCATGTTTGTACTTTAGTTAACCAGGGCTACAACTAACGATTATTTTCATTAGTAATTCATCTGCCCATTATTTTCTTTTATTAATTGATTCATCTATAATGTGGTAGAAATTTGTAAAAATAAAAAATTTAAAAAAAGCCCATCACATCACAGTTTCCCAGAACCCAGTTCTTCAAATGTTTTGTTTTGTAGGCTTGAACCAGAGGATGTTTCGAGTCTTTGCTTGAAAATTTTTAAACACTTAAATGACAATTAAACGATTATCAAAATAGTTGTCAATTAATATTCTGTCGATCGACTAATTGATTCATTGACTAATAGTTTCAGCTCTAAAATGAACTCTTCACAACTCTTGTGTTGGGCCCAATTGGTCTTACTTACTATAATGAGATAATAACACTATCATAGACCCACTGTTCAGCCTTTTACAATCACTTTAGTAAATCATGCTGTAGTAGCCTCTGCTGTGCTGAAGCACATTACTTTTCTCTGCCTCACACAAACGTAATGCAAACTACAGCACCTGTCACAGTTTCATGCTGTGCATGTATTTGAATACAATTTGGCTGCTCTGTCCATTGCTTCTCTCCAAGGGATATCCTGAAGGGTAAACCCACTTGAAATATAGTTCATAGTTCATAGTTCTTGTCACATAAATGTGACTCAGATAAAGGGACACTCCACTGATTATACACATGAAGCTCAGCCTGCTCACCACAAGGAGAGCTACTCAGCCTGTGAAAACAGTTGCATAATGTCTTGTCTTTGTCAAGTCCGAGGAAATAATAACCGTGATGATGTCGTCAGGGTTATCTCAGGTTTGGTTTTCAGCAAGAAAGGCTGTGTTCCACACCGAAAGTGTGGAGCTTGAAAGACGTGGGCGTTTACCAGTCAGGGAAGTTCTAATTAAAGATGCTATTGAGAAAAGAAGGATCCAGTATTTCTGGAGCGTGACCCATTCTGAGGACTAAAAGTCAGGATATCTCTGCTTCTGCTTGCTTTGATTCAACAACTCTTTTTAAAATGTGTCTCCTGTAAGTCTCCCAACCTTATGGAGGTGCAACACTACAGTAGATCGCTGGAGTGCCCCAATAACAGTCTTTGAGGAAAATACAGCATAAACCTAGGTATATGGTCATTTAGTGAACACAGGAATGTTCACATTGAGTTTCATACGTTTCTAAATCGTAGTTGCTTTGACTGTTGAAGAAGTTTTAAGGTGCTCTGAGTGAATTCCAATTACGATGTATATTATATAGCACTGTATCACTGTCTCCCTGTTGTTCTCAGGACTGAGGTGGGTAAGTATGCCATCTACTGCCAGCGCTCTATGGAGCGGACCCAGCAGAAGGGCGAGAGGCAGGCCAGGCCGTCCCGTATGGAGATCCTGTCGATCCTACTGAGGAATCCCTATCATCACTCCCTGCCATTCAGCGTCCCTGTTCACTTCCTCAATAACACCTACCAGGTATTAACACACCACACAGGAAGACAGATAATAAAAATCAGCAAGACACAGAGGGAAGCCCGCGGAGCTGGTTCATGCTAACAGTGTGAATCTTGCTGCTCCATTCTCACATCAAAGCCTGAAGTCACGCACAGTTTACACATATCCAACGGTGTGTTTAAACTGTCGTGCACATGCTCACTCCACTGCTCCACCCCACCGTCTACCTGTACGCTCTGTTTGCTTTTGTTACTCCCTGCTGCAGGAAGGGATGACATCATAGCCTAGATGCCTAGCAACAGCTCTGGACTTCTGTTACACGACGTGTCTGACTAAAACACAGCATACATCAACAACATAAAGAAAATATTGCCACATGTATATTCTTTCATAGCCAATTTCGAAAAGAGTTTGAAAGTGGCAGAATACATGGAATCAGGTTTTAGATATATATCGTTACAGGTTGGCTCCACAGTCCCAGTGTGTGATGACCACAATAAATAGTGACATGAGGAATTATAGATTCAGTCCATGTGATAAACTCTTGAAAAGAGAGTACACAGTGTACTCATAAAGGCTTTAACATGTCCCCCTTTGGATGAATTGTAATAACTTTGTTGATCCCTAAACTTCTTCTTCTAGCACCATCATCAGGTCAAAACTTTAGTTTGTCCAATTATTTGGTTTATTTATTTTTTTTGTTCAATATTTTTATTAAGAAATATGGCGAATGAGGAGAAAAAACAATGTCAGTTCAACAGTGAGAATCACAGTTAAAACACAGAAACATAATAGTAATAGTATAATCAAAGTACTGTGCTCTCAGTGGATCTAAAGAAAAACAAGCCATACTTTCTGTCTTTTTTAAGGTGTTTACATACTATTCAAAAATTCAAGACAACAAAAACTAAACAAAGTAAAATGAGAGAAACAAACTAAAAGGAAAGAAAAAAGTGTGTGTGTGTGTGTGGGGGGGGGGATTTCCTGTCGAACACCATTCAAAGTTGAAAAATTTGTTAAAATATTTAAGAAACCTTTGCTATCTGAGCTTAGCTTTGATCATTTTTTACACTAAGTGGTTAAACAATTCCATCTCCACAGGTGGTGAGCTTCGATGCTTCGACCACGGTGGACGAGTTCCAGTGTCGCCTCAACCAGGACACCGGCATGAGGAAAACGGGGCTATCTGGTTTCAGCCTGTACACTGATGACCCTACTGGACGAGAGCTGGAACACTGCCTGCAAGGAGGCATCAAGGTGCATCTTTTATTCATGTGATGAAGATACAAAGTGTTACATTTCTTAACACTTAGCGCAAATCTGTCTTTTTCATATCGTCTGCAGATTTGTGACATTATCTCCAAATGGGAGCAAGCCTCTAAGGAGCAGCACACTGGCAAGTCTGAAAACACCAGGACGGTCCGCCTCACCTACAAGAACAGGTAGAGGAGGATCCGACCGGCCCTGTGGTGGCAAATCACAACAGATTAACATTCATATATGCTAACGCCAGGCTCATTTAAGTCCAAAACCTTAAAATTCATAGGCCACAAATTCTCTGTGGGAATCTGTCTATCTGGGAATTTTGATAATGGTCCACACAGGAATACAGCGAAATGTTTATTTAATTCATTTATTCTAATGCATGTCAATCCAATGCTATATTATTTTTTTCAGCTCCACTGTAGCAGAGACCAAATGGTTCTACTCTTTAGAAATACAACGTAAACAAACCAAGGAAGTTCAATAATGTTTCATCCATCTATCATCCCTGTCTGTGTTTTCTTCTTCTCTCCCTCATTCTCTCCTTCTCTTCGCTTCTGTTTCACTTTTACTATCTCTGTCTTTACCTTTCCATCCCCAGGCTGTACTTCTCTCTCCAAGTCAGGGGGGAGTCAGAGAGGGAGAGGTTGCTGCTGGCTTATCAGACTAATGAGGCCATCGTAGCGGGACACTTCCCTGTCAACAAGGAACTGGCTCTGGAAATGGCTGCCCTGCTGGCCCAGGTCTGAAAGTTTTTTTGCTTACATTTGTATTTCTCTTTTTAATGTGTACAGTATGTCCTGGCTTTAATGGAAGAAGCTGCAAGCAGTACAAACAACTCGTGGATAGTTTGTCTCTAATGCACATCATGCTTCAAATACATGTTTTGTAATGTAAAAAAGTGACAAATATTTCACATGTTGCTGTTGTTTGGTAGACCTGACCCTACCCTAAAAACCAATACAGTTATGTGTGTGTGTGTTGAGGTGGAGTTTGGGGATTTTGAGCGTCCCTTCTCTGCTCCTGGATCAGCCCAGACCAAGTCTAACCAAACCCTGAAACAGGTTCTGGACAGATTTTACCCCAAACATTACCGCAGGACCACATCTGAGGAGCAGCTCAGGTACCAGAACACACTGAAAACCAGCTATGATTCAGTCTACACACATTTCCTACCTTCACATGTATGTATCTGTTTGTTTAGTTGACTAGCTGTTATAGATATTGTCTCTCTTTTCTATGTTAACTCATATTTTCAAAATGGACACTGTTGCCATCATAGATTTTTGGTAATCAAATTATTCTGATGGATGTATTGTCCCCCCCCCCCTCAGACAACTGCTGCAGCGTCTCTCTGCCCGCTGGGCCTCCCTCAGGGGTCGAAGTTCGTCAGAGTGTGTCAGGATCTACCTGACCGTTGCCAGGAAGTGGCCCTTCTTTGGGGCCAAATTATTTGAAGCAGAGGTAAGTGAACTGTAATCTCTTGTAAATTATCTTATCATCAGCCTAGATATAAACAGCGTTACAAAGTAGTGTTATTTGCACTCACATTAAAAACACGATACAGCGTTGAACTAATAAAGGCCGGCATAGAACTAACTAAATAAACTACAGAAAAGAGAAAGGAAAGAAATACAACTGTACAACGTGGGTGGGTTTTCCATTTTTTGGGGGGTCACTGATAAAACATACAGTGACGTCACAGTTGTGTGTTCACACTGGTGTACAGTACAGGCTGCAGGATTGAATTACAGTGATTAATGCTTGGAAATTGTCTTTAAGTCACCATCAGTACTGTATAGGAGTTGTAGTCCACTATCTCCATCCAACACATACAGTATATCCACTTCCTGTGTCTCCAGTTCGGTGAGGATCAAGAGCAGGGGCAATGATGTATGTTTATATACCATGCTGTTTGTATTTACTCTCAGTAAATCATACTGTAGTATATTATGACAATGTGTTTGTTTCTCTCTCTGTTTTCAGTCCATCACTCCCTCTCCAGAGCAGGGTGGAAGTGTTTGGCTGGCAGTGCACGAAGATGGTATCAGCGTTCTGGAGCACAACTCTGTTGTAAGCATCTCTGGTGTACCTCCCTGCAGCTGTCCAGACATGATCTCTTCACTCTGTTGCCCTGATGCCCACCTGAGTTTGGCTCTAGCAATCTCCAGCAACCTGGAGATCCCAGTGACTAAAATCACTTGTTTCTATAATTTAGCTCAATTAATTAACAGAATGACTAGCTTTACCTGATTTTTGAAATGCACGTCTCATTAGTTGGACTAAGATGTGGAAACTTACAACTCAAAATACTGATAAGTGAAACCTGCTGTTGCTTGCTCACATAGTAAAAAATTAGGTCACAAATGAAGACGTAAACAAGAATATATAGGGGATAGTACCATTTATGTAGGTCTCAAAAGCATCACATGAACTGTGTTGCTGCATTGTTTTCTGTCTTCTTTATCAGAAGAGAATCATTGTCATAACACGGGTATCTGTGCATCTGTGTGTGTTCAGAAACCGCTGGTGTCCCATGCCTACAAGAACCTGATGACATTTGGAGGCTGCAAACAGGACTTCATGCTGGTTGTGGGACAGAGCACCAGTGCCAACACAAGCAAAGACAAACCTACAGAGAAACATGTGTTTGCTATGGACACCTCCAAGGTTAGTGAGAGATCAGACCGAGGTTTTCACTTCACACACTCAAGTAGGGTTTACCAATATATGGGCCGCCTTTCATCCACCTTCTACATGACGGTTTGATTGAGTCTTTATTGTAGAGCTGATCAAAAATGTCCACATTGTTTGGAAAATGTGTCACAAGCAAACCCTGCTTCACATAAATGAAAAAGCAAAACATGAATACATTCAAATATAACACAATACTGCCAACAGCATTAAGTGTCTGACATCACAGGTACAAACACATGTTCACACATCTATCAACCTAGTGCCAGCCGTAGAACAGTGTAATCACTGACATTTATGGAACTCCACTTCCTCACTTTCTTGCTGAGAGTTAGACGAGCAGATCTGGAGCCAGGAGACTTAGTTTAGCCAGGCTAGCTGTTTCCCCCTGTTTCCAGTCTTTGTGCTAACCTAACTGGCTGTTGGTTCTAGTTTCACATTGAACGGGCAGATATGAAAGTAGTGTTATTCCTCTCATCTAAGTCCCGACAAGAAAGCGAATAAGTGTATTTCCCAAAATGTCGGGACTATTACTTTTTACAGTTTTAACTGTAACAGATTTAAGAATGAATGAGTTCTGTAACCTGTCAAGTCTAACCTGTGAAACTCCTCTATTCAATGTTAAAAGCTGATAATCCCCAAATACATTTTTTTGTAATAATTTAGCATGAAAATTGTGAAAATTGAGGCCTTTTAAGTTGTTGAATGTCACAAAATGTCAGCACTTTCCTGCTATCAAATTCAAATTCAAATAAGTTTGATTGGCACAACAGATCAGACACCTGTATTGCCAAAGCAGTACAGAAATACAATATAATAAAGGCATTAAATAACAATTACATAAAATTCAACTTATGACCATACAGGACAGAAAGGTTGTCCATAATGTATGGAAGGAATCACATCATGATCATGATCAGCTGAAACACACCATGAACACACACACACTGACATTCCTTTTTGGCTTTGTTTTGTCAACAGATCAGGGAGCTCACCCTCCTCATCTCCAGTTACGTCAACAGTGCTCATCAGCAGAAAGCCGCCGCCCACCACCTCTCTGCCCCGGCTCTGATGGTGGCCCAGCCCATCAGTCTGAAGAGCAAAGAGCTGAGGAGCAAATCCCCTCCGGCACTGGGACGCCCCAGCAAGACCCCCACGCTGCTGTGACGGCATGAAGATCTCCCACCCTGATCTCTCTGACAAATATTCCCTGTACTGAGCTGCCTTTTAGCTTATTTAAATTTGAAAATGAAGGATTTATTTACAGCTGCACTAGGACAGATCCCATTGTCATACAGCCTCTTATCAGTCCAGTCTCATTGGGCCAGATTAATTCCTGGCATGTGGAATGATCGCTTCTCTGCCTACTGTAAATTATAAATACTGTCTCCCTAAACCATGGGTGCTCCATCCAGACAAGGTTGGACTCCTGTCCCTCTCATCTGTTTGATTTGATATCACAGACCAGCTGAGGTTGCAGCCGTTTACTGATATCATCATACAGGATTTCTGGAAGCTGGTGTCCTTTAATTTTAAGCAGTTAACTCCTGAAAGGTGACTTTGTGCCTTCCTCAGAGAACACATGAGATTTGGGGCTGAAACTGGAGGAGGCTAAGAGGCTATGCTTAACGTTCTCCAAGGACATTTTTGTGTCTCCCTCATGAATGTGTTGCTTTCATGTGCTGACTCCAAAGAGAAAAAGCCAACACTATTTATTGACAGACTGAGCTAGCGTTCTAATGTCTCATCAATCTATCAGTGCTGTGTGGTACATTTCCTTTTGTACAGATGCTGTTTGAAGTACATTTTTGTATTCCCGCCTTAAAAAAATATGCAGAAGAGGTAATGACGCTTTGTTAAGGAATCATTTAGAAGGTATTTTTGTATGTTTCTCTGTGCTCCTGTAGGGCACAATCACTCTACAAGGAACTAAAACCCTTACAGTGTTAGATCTTGTTGTATAATGAAGGACACTGAACATTATGATGAAAGCAGGAGGCAATAACAGGTAACCAGACTGCAGCTGAAGGTTAAAAAAAAACTGTTCAAATAAGTGTAAACCAGCTGCAGTGAAAATGTACATTTCCTATTTGCAATGCAATAGGTGTGACTGGTGAGATGTAGAACCAGTTTGGACCCTGTGTGCTCTAAGTTACTGAATAGCCAGGAGAGTGGTGAAACTTTAATCAGGCACAAATACTTCAAGCCTTTCTGGTGGAGTGAATAAGTGAAATCAGCAAGAGGCCCCCACTCTGCATTTTACATGACATGATCGCTTAGAGAAGTAACATGGGTATGGGAAGGGAAATCAACCCTCTGTTTATGTATGCTCATTTAGATGAAGATGGTAAGGGGATGTGACAAATGTTGAGGGAACAGGTTGGTGGAAATGTATGGTGGTTGCTGAAGGGGTTAAAGAGAAATGCAGTGTTCTCTATTCTGTTTGTTCCCTGGCGTGACACCGAATGTGAAGGTATTTTAATGAAGCAACAGAATTAGATATATAGTGACCCATGTTACCTAAAGGTGAACTGGAAAGACAGGACAGTTTTTATGTAAGGTACTTTAAAAAGAGATGATTTTCCTTCCCAGTATTATTTTACGCATGTATACAGTGAGTATTGTCAGGAGTTATATTTATTTGTCATATAAAATAATCATTCTTGGAATGAGTGTTATGTATTGTACAAGTTGAATGCTTGAATAAACTAAACTACAGCAAACAAGTTCCTGGTTTCACTGAGTGTATAAAACCCCTGAGACAAGATACTTCTTCAGCCATACATATAAATAATCCATGCTCTCTGGGAAGCCATAAAAATCCATAGAAACCATAACAGTCAGACACTCGTTTTTTCCTACTTCAGTTTCTCTCCCCACAAAACTGCCTCATTGGTGCGACTGCAACTGACGTGCTGATACCTGCAACAGGTGCCTGACGGCAAGTGACACACCCTCATTCCTGTAGTCTTTCACAGAAGAGGGGGTGGGGGGGGGAGGATATATGATACCCAACCTGTCTGAACTAGTTAGAGACATGCTATTGTCCCTGTGTTGCTATGGAAACGAAGGGGGGGGAGAGCTCACAGGGGAGAAAAACTGGGCGAGGCAAGGAAACTAAGACACAGACAAATGATTAATGTTAATACTCTGCCGGCTCATTATGTGCTTTATCAAAAGTGTAGAAATTGAGGAGAATCAAACAGGAAGTCCATATTCATTCTCGCAAATCAAATGTATTGCTAATATGTACTTTCAAAGTAAAGTTCAATGTGTAAAATATATTGCATTCATAGTCAGTTATCTGGCTATTTACAGCTATTTTTGTCTCCCTCGTCTTTTGTATTGCCTTCGAGTCGCTTGACAAATAAAGACTTAACCTTCAGTGGGACTTCATTGTGACATAAAGGTTGAACAGGGACTGCCTCCTAAAGTGCTAGTCTCAGTTAAAGCACTGTGATCATGTTGGGACAGGACACCCAGTGAGTTTTACCTCCATAGTTTGACTTTCAGTTCAGTGCAACACAACACTTGTTTCCAGTTTGTTGCTTGACAAATTTTCACTTCACACTCTTTTCTTCTTTGCTCAAACAGAGGATTTTCTGCTGCTTTAGCTATACTGGACTTGTGAATAAAGGCTCCTGTGTTGCTTTAAGTCCCTCTAAACTACAGTCTTTCTCAGTATTTGTTGTGTACATACTGCATGTGTTCGTTTATGAGTGAGCCAGAACCTGACTGACAGGTTGAACACGATGCCGAACAGTTTCAGAGATTTAGCTAGAAATGACTAACCACCTCCCTTTACACTAACAGGTGTTGTCATATAGCAAGGGAGTCTCAGCCAACCAGTATCGCCCAATACATAAACACACTCATACTCCACATTCTCAGCTCAAACACACTCTTTCATTACAAAACGCAAGCTGAGGAGAAATGATCAACTGTACTGTGTATTTTCTGTCAGAACATCAAGGAGAATTCATGCTATGAAAGTGATCCATGTAAATAAGGATTTATGTTTCCTTTCAATAAAACAACTAACACCAGGACAGTGACACATCAAAACAGAGCTGCCACACCTGTTGAAAAAACTCTGGGTAGGGAACCTCCATTCAACCTGCCCCATGTAAACAAAAGGCTTAATACAATCCACCATTATCAAAGCAGCCATCTTACATGCGAGACAAAGGGAGGTTTGAAGTTTCGGAGAAAAACATTTCCATGTACTCTAACCAACCTAACACTAAGTGTTTGTGTTGACTTCATCAGGTTTGATACTCAGAACAATTTTGATCATGTTTTAAAACTAGAAAAAAACAGAACAGCAAAATGCAATGTGGGCAAATGGTGGCCACAGTGGCTTCCTCTAGCTTTTTTCCTTCCCTAATATGATCTGCTGTAGTTTTCCACTGTGACCAAGGCACTAAGTCTCTCAGACAATACGCTCTACTGACAAACCTAATACAAAAGAAGCCTGCACCACAATAAGAGTCTTTTAAAACATTTATTATTAAAAACAATCCAACAAACACACATTAGTAAGTAAGAAACTGTACAATCTATGATGTGGAATATAATCCATTCAACAAGTTCTAACATTAAAATGCGGCATGTGCCAAGCATGTTTTAAAAAGCACAGTTCTTTATGGCATATAGATTGGATGATGCGGTAAGACTTTACACAATTTATAAATAAATGGCAGCACAAGTAGTGCCAACAACATAAAAAAAAAAAAAAAGCAAGTTGATTGTTCCTTTACAATTTGCAATCCTCAAGTAAAATGGTGAAAATGGCACACTCCCACTGCAAAAAAAAAAAGTTAATCCAAAAAGGTGATGTACAAGCCGACTCTTCATTAGACTCCCGCTGCAATGAAGATTTACATGGCCTCCATCTCTCTTTGCTGAATTATGAAAATAAAGAACAGACAAAAAACAGGTTGTTAAACAGCAGTTCTATGGTGCAAACAGTTTTACACAGATTGATTTGACATTGAAAAATAAAAAGTTACAGGAAGTTAATCTCACCTGGGCTTTGTTGTACCGCTGATTCTGTCGCTTTTTGGCAAAGAACTGCACACACAAAAAGGAAAATTAGGACTCAGACCGATAGCTCATGTCAAAGCAGTGACTTACAGGTCAAAAAGAAAATCTACACTGGCTTAAGCTGAATAAATGACACACAGGTAGCTACATGCACTCACCAGCACCAGCAGGCCGGCAACCACAGCCAGCACCACCACCACAATGACGGCGATGATCCCACCGGACAGGTTCTTCATGGTGAAAGTCGGGGCCTCCTCGTCCACATAGTACACCAGGATGTTCTCCATCTCCAGGTTCTGGCTGCCTACAACTGGCATAAACTTGTCCTGGCTCTTGAACAGGGGCAGCACCTTCACCTGTAGGAGGAGGGTGGATGATGAAAATGATAGGGTCAGTCAATGGGCCGTGCTTATTATATTATATTTTTTTTTTTTAACAACTGCTTCGACATACATCTTTCTCCATGTAGTAGGCCATCTGGGTCAGGTCACTCTTGCGCTCTCCCTTTTCTTTCTTCACATCCACCACAATCATGCGGGCATCAGGGTCATACTGCAGGATGACAAACAGGACGCTTTGTTAGTCAGTTAGTGGGCTATTTTTGTAATGCTGTTCTGAAAATGAAATACATTATGCAGCAATGTGACCAAAAATGCATGCTTTTTATCAAATTGGACACTCACCTGGACTTGATCCACCAAGCTCTTGTTAAAGTTGAAATAACGTTTGTTAATGGCGTCCGCAATGGCACTATATTAAGGCAAGAAATTACAATTATGAAACATTGAAACTGATGGGAACAATGTGGTTTTGCTTTTAAAAAAGGGCTGTTAAATATACTTACGGCTTCAAACTCTTGGCATCCACTGAAACGTTCACTGGTTTGTGTGTCAGCTGAAGACGAACCCAGCTGGAGAAAAATGAGACAAAAAAAAGGTTAACATTTAAACTATTCACCCCAATACCAGTCCTCCACACTGATGATGGATGAAATTACTTACTGGGTCTCCACCAGCTTGTCACACACGATATTCTTGTCTCCCTTGTCAGTTCGCCGAACGCCAGCACTGTTGACACACCAGCACTCCTCTGTGTTGTTGCACTGCTTGGCCTTGAATTTACCGTTGCTCTCACACCCTGGGTCATAGATGCCATCGTTGTCCACAAAGGCAGTCTCCACTGGCTTTCCCCCCAATGTACGGGTGTCCAGGCCCTTTTTAGCTCTGTACATCTCGGCCTTCATCAGGAAGCACTTAGGGATCACTGAAGGTGAAACACAAAAAAACAAAACAAAAAGGCACATCATGAGCAAGCAAGAAGAAAACAACCTGCAAAGAGAAGGCTGCAGGGTAGGATATCTACAGGCTTGATCACTACATACATCTTCTACTTACATGAGCTGCAGTTCAGTGGTTGCTGCATGCTGTCGCCGACCATAAGGTAACACGTACATGGATTTCCATCACAGGTGGCCCACTTCATAGTGGGACATGAACCTAAGCAGAGCAGAGAAACACAGGAACATGAACACCATCAACATTAAAACTGTATGTGAAGTGCACATCACATTAAGTATCACTTATATTTCAAATTTCTAAAAGGTTTACCTTTTAACAACTTTAATGTGATTGTTTTTTTCCCCCTCAAAGGAATGATGCAGTATGATTTCATTAAGACTCTAAAGAAACTCCCAAAATTAAGGCAAAATGTATCATAGGCTTAGTGTAACCCTGTTTTATGTCAAAGATTTATTGTCTGTTGTATGGCCCTTTAAATAAAAGGGGCCAAGTACAGCAGGTAGACTAGCAGGTTTATGTAACACCTGGGCGTTGGTTTCACCAAACAGACAAGTCCCCAAAGAGCGGAACAAATCCTCCCAACCCCCACTCAACGTTTGATATCCAAAACAGCTTTTAGTCGCATTTTCCCCCCATCTTTAATCACTAATGAAGTCACTTTATATGAGCAAACATTACACTGGAGCCAAGAAAGGTGATTAGAGATCAATTACAGCCTGTTAGAACACACCGCATAAAAAGGTAACATCTCAACTTATTATTCCTGTTTTGTGACTAAACCTATTCAAGTACTGAGAAAACGTTCATGAAATGAAAATATCATAGAATCACAATTAAGCTATATGTGTAGCAAACTGCATTGTAAGACATTCTTAGCCTAAAAAAGTTTAATTAATCCAACTACTTACAGCTTTGAGCTGAGACTCCCGCCGCGAAGGCAGCGAGAACGAGAGCGATCCAAAGTTTCATGATGTAATTAATAAAACCAAAATGAGTTGCTGAAGAAAAAGTTTTCCCTGATGGCTTCCTATCCGTCCGTCGTCCACAGAAGTCAAAGATGGAGTAAAGAATGGCGTCCGGGCACACAAGGCTTCCTTTTTCTCCCCGCAGGTGTGTCCTGGTCAAACCTGTTTGGAGAGAAACTCAACGAGCGCGCGCACAAAAAGGTAAGGGCTGAAAACAGCACGAGCACCACCACCAAAGAGAAGTTATTGTGTAGAGCCGATTATTGATTATGTCCCTTTTGGTTGTTGTTGTCGAACTGATAGCGAGCTGTTATGAAGTAAATTTATAAGACAAGTAGTCTCATGACGTCACTCTAATTTGCATTGTCGATGAGGAAATGGGGGGTGGTTAGTCAAACGCACCTTTTTTCCGGTATACCATATTTGGTCTCTCTCTCTGTCTTTCTTTCTCTCGCTCTCTCTGTTGACATACTTTGTTTTTTCGTCAAGAAATCTTAATGTCCATCTTTTTCTGTCATACATTGATTAAAATAGACCCCACTGAAAGTAAATCTCTACTTTTCTATTAAAGAGTACTTTTGTGTTTCATTTTCTACAGACCATATTCTGCCTCGTTCAATTATCATTGTAAAACTGTGTCTTATTCTGTAGGCTGTGGTTTAAAGTGGCCTTTATACTTAAAGAACCAATATCATATTCCTGTAGGATGTAAATTATCACAGATTATTGTGGCTTTTTATGTGTTAAAGTCTTTATATATTCTATTGTACCACTGTAATATGCCTGTAGGATGTTATATATCACTGAATTCATATATTCACAATATATTATATTGTACTATTATAATATTGCTGTATGATATATTAGCTATTTGTATTTGATCAATTTGTAGAAGGTGCAGCTCTTAGACATCATATCAAATTCTGTGCTACATTCAAACCATTTAGCTGTGTCCAAAGTTGTGTGTTCTTGTTCATATTTTATACCATACACCTAAAATATCCCAATATGTGCACAAAATGCATAGCGTTTAAGCATATAAGTCTACTGGTAAACAGAGAAACACTGTGTGGCGTGATGACATCACCAACTGTCCGAGCAGGTATCTTACAAGACAGAAACCAGAGGCTGGGAAAACATTTCTCACTGAGTCACTTTGTGTTGGATGACACTGCTGAGTCACAGCCTCAGGTCTCATAGAGATGATTTATCTGAGATGTATTCTCACAAGCAGTGCACCCAATATTTTTCTCCTTGCTCATTAGTTTGCCGTCAATCAAGAATCAAGTGGGCAATACAGACAAGTAAACAGAAGACGCCCCCCGCGGACTTGAGGAGAATGGTATGAGTGTAACTTAGCAGGGGCGGTCCTAGCCGACACAGAGACTTTCCTAGTGGCAACTGAGGAAGCGCCTAGTACGCATGTGTGCAACTTTGAGGTTCAAATAAAAAAAAGAAAAGAAGAAGAGATACCACACCTGAAATGTTTTCCCAGAATGTCTGATTTTGCAAAGACATGCGAGGCACACAATTTTAGACAGATTATTCTCATTCACAACTGTCATTGTTCCTCTCTTTCTATCGTTTCTGTAAGTGTAAGCGAGTGGATGTAGTCTCTTGAACTGTAATAGGCTAGTCTTTAATTATCAGCTTTTGAAAAGCTGTTGAAATATGACTTCCTGAAGCCTCTGCTGGTAACAGGCAGTTACTACGCCACATTTTACCAGCTTTTCAAGATTTTTTGCAGCTTTCTATCTGCCACTGAAGACACCAGGAAGGAGCATATTAAGATCTGTTTTAAAGAAATAGTTTGACATATTAGGAAATATGTTTCCCACCTTGTTTTCACCATGAGGCTGCCAGGTTGCCAACAAGATATAACATGTTAATTGGTGAGCTTTAAAAATGTTAGTAGGCAGATTTCTTTATCTTCAGCAGACCCAGGCTAGCTCCTCCTGCTGTTTTCAATCTTTATGCTAAGCTAAGCTAACCATCTGCTACCTAATACCTGACCAGATAGACATGAGAGTGGTATCAATCTTCTAATCTAACGCTCAGCAAGAAAGTGAAAAAGTGTATTTCCCAAAATGTCGGACTATGCCTTTAAAGAGACTGAAGTCTATCACAAAGCATGTCACAACTATATGTATTGTTTATGTTTATGTCATAATTCAGTGTGTGTGTTGTATTTTGTATCTGCAGGCTTTCAGCCAGGGAGAAAACAAATTAATTAACACACTGAGTTTCTTTATTTAGTGTGGAATGCATCTGGTACTGATTGATAAGCACAAATGTTCCTTTACTCCAATAAATTCCCTTATTTGAGCCTGAGGACAGAATTGTCATGTTCGGTGTTACACCTCTTCCCCATGAGTTCGTAGATGTACCACAAATGTTCCAGGAAAGCTTTTTTTTTAATCTGCCTGCATACCTCACCTATCACATATGTCACTGCAGTGTGTGGACATGAACATGTAATCCTCTCTAAAGAGTTAGCATCCACATTGGAGCAGTAATTAGCTTTTCTTTATGTAACCTGTCACAGCATGAGGCTAGCAGAAAGTTTAAGCAACACATCTTTTTCTACAGTTTTGCTTATTGTAATCCCATACTTCTCATCACAGTGCCTCTGGTCTCCTCCAACACATCGCTCTAAAATATGTAACACAGCAAAAGTAGCTAATTTAGGCTATTTCAGTGGTGTGACTACCAGGCTAGCAGAGGGGGTAACCATCTTGGAATAATGCACAAACACCCCCAAGTCAGAATAACAGGAGGTTTTCCTTTTCCTCCCATTCTGCAGACATTTCATGCAGCAAATGATACAGCAAGAGAACAGCTCACAATACATACTAAACCTTTTTTTGTGGCAAAGATTAGTCAAACACAGGTGTAACTAACAACCGTAATGATTGCTGTGTGTTGCATTTAAGAGAGCCAGAGCCCTGGAAGAGGTGTGTGTGCTCCCTCACTGGAATGCAGTCTTTGCTAATGTGAACAGTGACACCTGTGGTTGAAAAGCTGCTGCTGTGCCCCAAATCCACACTGTTTACTATTACTATAAAGCATACACTTTATACAGCTCCTCATAGTACAGTGTTTTGGTAGTTAGAATACAAGACATGAACATACTTTCTTATTTTGTACTAACAGGAAATAATAAAAGACTTGTGATGATGATGTGTGTCTTCTCTATGTCATATTCACATTGTATTGTGTGAATTTGGAAAATCTGAGAAAAGTAAGAAGGGAAAACTTAATGTCTGGAGCTGTCGCTTCACTGCACAATTACCTTTTGTTTTCTTTATGGCTGTGAGATGCTCTTCCATCAACAGCACGCACAAATATTTGTGTGAATTTAGTGTACAAACAACAATTGAGTATACATGATTTTGTCATTTTTCCATAACACAGTTTAAGTCTGCAATGACAAAGTTCTGTTAGGTGCTTGAATGTTTTTATAGTAAGCCATTCTTAACACTTGCTTGTGTATGTCTCTACAAGCACTAAACTATTTTTCCTAATTTATTCCTATAAGATCTTCGTCACCAGACGTCTTTAATCACAACTACATGTATTGTTTATTTGAAGTCAGGTGGGAGAAGTAGAAATGTGTCATAATGTAATAATGTCATAATTCAATGTGTGTGTGATATTTTGTGTATTTTCAGACTTTCAGCCAGGGAGAAAATTATTTAACACATTGAGTTTCTTTATTTTAAGAAAAATCTTGACTAAATGATCGGACAGTATTTTCCCATTATGAGTATAAATATCATTGTATGTGATTATTAGACATCTTGGTCCATGTACTGTCAGCTTATGATGTAGGGATACTTTTGCTAGAATTTGCTAGGGGTGTTCTTATTTCACTGATGGCACTGATAACGATGGCTGAATTCCATTTAGCTGCTTCGGTTTTGTGCATGCTGGCTCACTGTCACGCTGTCCTGGCTTACACTTGAATAGAACGGAACCATCCTTAATGTTACTAGTCACTCCTCTGCTGTTCCTACTATGACACATCAAAATGTCTGCCTATTGTAATAACTTTGCTGATCCCCTGACTCTTCATCTAGTGCCATCACCAGGTCAAATGTTTAAGCAGTACTACTTATGACTAAATACCTGCAAAACTCATGACATTCCCAGCAGCCTCATGCTAAATGTTGTGCTTAGTGCTAATTAGCAAATGTTAGCGTGCTAACATGCTAAACTAAGATGGTGAACATGGTAAACGTTATGCCTGCTATCTTCAGCATGCTAGTATTGTCACTGTGAGCATGTTAGCAAAGCCCCGCTGTACCTAAGCACAGGCTCACAGAGCTGCTAGCATGGCTGCAGAGTCTTGTAAAAATTTCCATTTTCCACTGCTGTCCTCGTCACTGCTAACTCCACTGTTGACCTGGGGAGGGAGTAGGCAGAAACTCCATCATACTTGGTCTCACCAACTGTTTCTTTTCATCTGCCAGAGAGAAACTTCACTGGGACAGCGTGATACACAGAAGGTCCTTTAGCTGCTTTGATCATTAGCACTCATTAGCACTTAGCACTTCCATGAACGGTGCAGAATCAACTATTTGTTACAGCCACAGACTGATAAGAAATATAAAACATCACCATTATGACTTAAATGTCAAGTGTAACAAGGGCAAACAGCTGTACAGGGCCAAGTGATCAGATACTTTAATCTTTACAACAGGCCACTTTCCCACCTGTGGACGGAGCTCAAAAGCCAGCTCAGTATCTGTGACTGTCTTATCGCTCCAGTAGCTGCTGCCAAGGATTTATGACTGTGTGTCATATACTGTATACAGGGCTGAATGGCAGGTCCACCAGGTCACTGCTTGAAAAGATGCCACGATCTGAAATTAGATAGTAGAATTTGCCTTGCAATAATGGCAGGATCGAATCTTTAAAATTAGACATTTTGCTTTGTTCTATTTTATATTAATGCCATATGAATGGGTTTGCCACATACAACAATGCAGTGAATACCAATGCAAAGGATGCAGGAGTCGGGTCAGTTCACATTTATCGGATAGACTGATGCGATGATACCCAGCTATGTTTTAACAGCTTGGTGGCTCATGAAAAAAGTGGTAAGACATTTAAATGGTTTGATTAAACTCTCAAGTTATTATAATGGTATCAGTAGTGATTGTGTAATATGATCCACATGTTTTTAACATGCATCTTTCATCCAAACTGATATCTGTAACAAATACTGAAGAATCAAACAGTAAAATATCACTAGAAGGCTCCAAATCCCTTTCTCCCCCGTCGAACAGGTGAATGGAAGTTGTTTTGGTGTCCCGTCTTGTCTACAGTGAGGAGGACAAACGAAGGCCTTAGGGGACTGGTCCACTTATTGTGCGAGAGCTGACACACAAACAGGGGAATATGGGTGTTCCCCTTCCCAGAGGTTTAAGATGTCAGGGCAGTGCATGGTATGGTGAGGTGGGCCATTGTCCCGAGTCCCAGGGGTGGAGGAATCAAGACAGAGGTGGAGGAGAAGGATGCGGAAGGGGCTGCTTGAGGACAGAGGTTCAACTCTGCGGAGAAAGGCAAAGAGAGGTAGAGAGATCCAGAGAAGGGGAGTTTGCACTTTGTCCCCCATGAAAGACTCAAAGAGCTCTAGGAGAAGGGGAAATATGCGGTGAGTGATCTCTGCTATTGTATTCTATGCTTTTCATTTTACGTCTTTCTTGTTTATGTTCGTGGGTCTTCTTTTAGTGATGGCTGTTATGGCTCTTTATAGTTACCAAGATTCATCTGTGAAGTTATCATTAATCCATTTCATGTGACCCAGATTTTATATTTGTTAATTTTTTGTCAATCTTTGTTTCATGGTCAGTTTTATGATTAAAGGATAAATGCTTTATTTGGATGCAAATTATTCATTGCTATATAAATCAGTTCATGACATATTTTTGTCAGTACAACCCTGTGTTAAGTTTAACCAAAACATGTGTAATTTTGTACTACTGATATGATTTTGTTATTCAGTGTTCACCATGTAATAGTTCTTTTTTTAAAGATTTGTTTTTAAGTTAATAAGGTTTTAATTCTCATGAGCAATTGTTTAGTACAAATTCCTTTTATTTGTTCTATTTACCGATGTATTGATTTGTTCATTAATTGAATGTACTTATTTAATTTTTCCCTCTAGTAATTTAGTGGTGATTTAGTAATGAATTGTTTTATAATTCCCTCTATTACATTTACTTATTAATGAGTCAAACTGAATTCACTCATGTGCAATGAAGGTCTGGCCAAAATGGCAGCAGGTATAGATTGAATTTATAATTAAAATGAAAAAAAAAAGAGAGAATAGATATATGTAGATAGAGTACTTTATTAATCCCAGAGGGAAACTGCAGAGTTACAGCAGCCAAGTCACATAAACACAAAGACAAATTTGGTAGATAAGTAACAATAAAAATACAATAAAATAGCCAAATAATATAATAAAATGAAAGCTGAGAATGGAGCCTAAAATCAGGACCTTACTGGCTACATCCAGGAGATGGTTAGCTTAGCTTAGCATTAAGACTGGAAGCTGTTAACTGCTAGCCAGGCTGTGTAACAAAATCCACCTACCTGCACCTTTAAAGCTCACTAATTAACATACTTTATCTTGCTTGTTTAATCTGTAGGCCTACATTAAACTGAACTGCAAAAATGAAATGGTTTTAGGGAGGGTGATGTGCCAGACTATTTCTTAGCCTGGGTGTAATGATTTCAGCAAATTCAGGAAGTCACTATGCCCTGTGAAACCACAAATTGTTGTTTTTACACCGGTTTTTGTACGTGATATAACATGTTAATTAGAAAGCCTTAGCGTTGCTGGTAGGCAATTTCTTTTATGGGTTCTTTGGACAGAGCCAGGCTGTTTTCCCCCGTTTCCAGTCTTTAAGCTAAGCTATATGCTAACTGGCTTCTGGCTGTAGCTTCATGTTTAACAGACAGATATGAGATTGGTATTAATCTTCTCATCCAACTCTTGGCAAAAAGGAAAATAGGCATATTTCCCAAAATGCTAAACTACTTTGTTAAAATAGAATTAACTGTATAGAATATATTTACACTCACGGGAAGAGAATAAATAATAGATGAGTTCAGTTTAGGGACAAGCTGAGTGTTAAAGAGTAAAATAGAAAATAATAGAATTCTAAAAGCGTCAGTGCTTAAAAAAAACGATGCATATTTTCTGGTGCACTTTAATGTCACAAAACAATAACCATTTCCTCACTTCAAGACTATTTTTAGTTTTCTTAAGTGTTGCTGATGGTGATGGACTTTATGGCAGCTGTCATACCCATCTCTGTCCTAGCTGCAGTCCCTCAGGGAATCTTGATTTGATATACAGTAGTTATGCATTTATGTAATGGGAGTCTGCCTCAGTACTCTCACTGTCCATCCAGAGCCCTCTCTTGAGACACACACAATAGCCCTATATGCCCTGGAGGGAATATTGACATTTAGATGGTAACCGAATCAGAACAAACAGGGATTGTTGTCATTCTTATAATTCAGCTAAACTACTTGAGTCATTGCCTTTAAACATACTGGGGTGACTGACAGACCTGCATAGAGCACTGTGGTAAAAAACTGTTTAAACTCTGGTGTGTCTGGTCAGACATCAGGTCACCCAAAACACCTCAAATACAACTTTATTTCAGTCTTCCTCACTGACTGTAGCGGTGTCTGGAAAGATTTTAGACTTCTGAACAAGGGGTGAAAAATACTCCAATCAGCTTATGCAGCATAGTTTAAGTGTTCTTAAATCATATGATTAGACCTTGGATCCCATAGTGCTCACTCACAAAGCTGTGTGAGCTCAATGTGTTTTTTCAAAGTGTTAATATCCAATCTAACATTTTTATTGGCTAAATTGGGTACATCAAACACTCAGTTAGTTAAATTAGTGATAGTGAAATTTGATTTAACCATTTACATTTACCACTTTATTTGGGCATTCAAGCATGCTGTACCACTGTTTGCTGCAGTGATTGTTAGTGGCACAGAGAAATAGTACATATTGAACAAGAGCAATCATTTGGTTTTAGAAAACTTGTGCCATTTTATGGTCTTGAAAATGTACAATTTTTACTAATGTAAAGTTGAGAGAATGAAATTTCTGTTTACTGGGATATATTACATTTAAAAAAAGAAAACATGTAAAGCAAATTTTACTGCAAGTTTTACAGACTGTGTTCATGGAGCCTCTATCATATTGGCAGTGAATGATATGGATGATGAATAACCAGTATTTAATGAATGACAAAAATTGAAAAACCTTGTATTTGAAAATTAGATAGGCCTAAATATGGTGCTGAATTGAATAAAATAAAATATTATCTACATCAACAAACTTTATCTGGTTGGAATCATTTGCGATGTTGGATAAGCAAGTGAAGAATGACAGTAAATGACCTCTTTGGGTGGTGAGTCAAGATAAGACAATAGATTTATTTGTGTTACATTAACCGTAAGAAAAGACACCCAACCATTGTTCAGTGGGATGAAAGTAGGCTGTGGAAACACAAAGTACAGTAAGAAAGGTAACACATACTTTGCAATTAGGTCAAATCAAGACTTTATTTCTTACTTCAAGAACAGAGCTGGATGACATTTCAGACTTAATTTGATACATGGGTACATAATCCTCAGAACGGAAGCCACTGCATGTTTGGAATTACATGCTTTGTTTTTGATTAAAAAAAGTGCTACAACAACCACAAAGTGGGTGAAACTCATGTCTCCTTATCTTCCCAAGGATTTACTCCGTCTTCTTTATTGTACACCCTTATCTCTCTTGTACTTATTAAAAGAAATGAAAAATACCAAGTATGTAGAATGCCCACTATGTTTCTGAACAACAGAGAGGTGTATTACGCTAACTGTTGACGGCCGTTAGATTCTCATGATTTTCTTTTCTTTGCCCTCACAGGTTTCCACTCCTGTGGCTGATGAGTCTATCTGCAGTGCTGGAATACTGCTGTGCAGGTATCTTACCTTCAATGAAACTATCATTTCTGTTTTTACCCAACACACAGCCAATAGACACCAAATTACAAACGCTCCCTAAACATATAAGAATTGATTAACTATTTCTCAAGCTCCTTTCTCTCCCTCTTGTTCTTTTCAGTTGCTGACCTGAGGGACTGTGAGGCAGCAGGCAGCAAGTGCCACCTGCAGGCCGAGTGTCTAAAGGTCAAAAACAACTTCACCTGTGCGTGCCGCATGGGCTACCAGGGCGATGGTCTGCTGTGCAGCGACATCAATGAATGTCTCAGTGGCCTGCACAGCTGTCACCCAAAGGCGAGCTGCAACAACACCCTGGGCAGCTACAGCTGTGTCTGCCTCAGTGGATATTTTGGAGATGGCACCAACTGCCAAGACATCGACGAGTGCCAAAAAGAAAATGGGGGTTGTCATGCCAATGCCCTCTGTACTAACTATGAGGGTGGGCGGCAGTGCCAGTGTAAAGTCGGCTTCAAGGGCAACGGCTTCCAGTGCACTGATGTTGACGAATGCTCTAACCAAAGGATCTGCCATTGGAACGCCACCTGTACCAATAACCCTGGGTCCTATGTGTGTACCTGTAATGCTGGCTATAAGGGCAACGGAAACTACCTATGTCTTGACATAGATGAATGTTCAGAGACTCCTCGTGTGTGTTCTTCCTCACTTGGCTACAAAGGCTGTGCAAATCTACCCGGCAGCTACCGCTGCACGTGCAGCAATGGCTTTGAAAGTAATGGGCAGAGCTGTGTGGACATCAATGAATGTGCAAGTAACATCTGCAGTCTATATGCAGACTGTGTAAACACCATGGGGTCATATCGGTGTACCTGCAACAAGGGTTTTGTAGGAAATGGACTGACATGTGCAGACATAAATGAATGCAATGAAGACAATAAATGCGACCCCAAAGCTGCTTGCATCAACAGGCTGGGAAGTTACGAGTGCTCCTGTCTGGAAGGTTTTGTAGGGGATGGTCAGCGGTGTGAAGACATTGATGAGTGTGCAACACCTAACATCTGCCCTTCTACCACTACCTGTGTCAACACTGGTGGGTCATATTACTGCGACTGTGGCAGCGGCTTCACCTTCAATAACTCCAAGTGCTATGACCTGGATGAGTGTGTGGCAGGCCGCTGCAGTCCCTACGCAACCTGCACAAATACCCCAGGCTCCTTCTTTTGTCAGTGTACAGCAGGGTACAGGGGAAACGGCTTCAGCTGTGTGGATGTGGATGAGTGCTCGCTGGCAAAGCAGTGCCACTCCAATGCCCTTTGCATTAACCTTCCTGGCTCCTACAACTGCACCTGTTGGGTGGGTTATTCTGGAGATGGGGTGATCCAGTGCAATGATGTGAACGAGTGTCAGGTAAATAATGGAGGTTGCAGAAACAAAGCTACATGTGTCAACAACCAGGGTTCCTTCTATTGCCAGTGCCTGCCAGGCTTCATCTTGATTAACCAGACTCTTTGCCAGGATATAAATGAGTGTAAGATACTGAGCAATCCATGTGGAGTGAATGAAGATTGCAAGAACATTGACGGGTCATACGAGTGCCCCTGTCGGGTCGGTTTCTACCGCCCTGCCAGCAACATGAACTGTGTTGATATGGATGAGTGTAAAAACAACCCTTGCCATGTCAACGCCACATGCCTCAACACCATCGGGTCCTACACTTGCACCTGTAAGCGAGGTTTTACAGCAAATGGCACCAAGTGTGAAGATATAGATGAGTGTTCTGCAAAGGGTACATGCCACCCATGGGCACTATGTACTAACTTCATAGGGGACTTCTTTTGCTCCTGTCAGCAGGGTTTCAAAGGTGATGGCTTCTCCTGTCAGGATGTGGATGAGTGCACCCTCTCTGATACCATTTGCCCAGCCTTTTCAAAGTGTATCAATTCCCCTGGTGCTCATGTCTGCTCATGTTTGAATGGTACAGTGGCCTTTAACAACACCTGCGTGCCACCCAGCCTGATGTGTGACCCTGCCTGCCACAATCATGGTCTGTGCCACTATTCGTCTACTGGATACCAATGTGTGTGTGACCTGGGTTACATGGGTGATGGGCTGACTTGCTCGGACATAGATGAGTGCCAAATGGAAAACATTTGTCCTGACAATGAAACTGAGTGTATCAATAATCCAGGATCGTTTTCCTGTATCTGCAAAAAAGGCTACACTCTCAATGGAACACGATGTTTCGGTAAAACACAGTTCTTTTATTGTTATTTTCAAATAAATCTATAGTGTGGTTAATTTAGCCTGGTTCCAGACTTTGAATCACTACCCACTTCTCTGATTTGTTCAGTGATGTGGGTAGCGCTGAATGAATGAAACAAAAATGACAATTCAGTCTGATTTTTAGGCTATGATTTACTGGACCTATTTGTAAGAGTAGTTCATAGTCTGCACAGAATGTACACAATATATTACTGATCTTTTCTCTCTTCATCAAGTAAACTGATGAGGTAAATCCAGATACAAGCCGTTATCCTTTATTTTTCTCTCTTTTCCAATTTATACCAATAAAAAAGCAGATCATAAAGATAAACGGAAGACAGATTTAAGGAATTTGTGAAGCAAACAAGATGTGCCTCACAGAGATAAACACATCTTACTTCTACAGAACATCTTGCTGTAATATCAGGAAATTATCCCTTATCCTTGTAACATTTAGTGTAAATCCTCATTTTACCTCAGTCATATCCTCAGTTTTGAACTACTGTAATGAAATACTGTAAAAGATTTGCAATTTCTTTTCTGTTATGTAAAAGATAATCTTCAGACCACAACAGGACTAAAACTGCACATCTTGTTTGCTGTCATTGTCTGTCATTGCAAAAAATCCCATATTGTGTGTTATTATTATTACATTAATTTGGAGTCTTTTGTCCGAAATTACAAAAAGTGCATTCAAACCACCGCAATAGCTAGATATCATCCAAAACTGGGAGGGTATTTCTTTTAAACAAATAACTAAAAGCATGTTCAGTGCTACAGTACAGGTCCTTAGAGGGTTTTTTTTTCAAACAAGACATAAGTAAGTGCTAGCAAGGGTTGTTATGTTGTAGTCTGAAAAGGTGGGTCTTAAGCCTGTGGCATAAGATGGGCAGTGACTCTACCCTGACTTCAGTGGGGAGCTCGTTCCACAACGGTGGAGCCAGAACACAGAAGAGCCTTGACCGAGATGAGCGACCACAGGGTCCTCTGAGTGATGGGACAGCTAAATGTCCAGAGGCAGAGGAGTGCTTATTCAGTTACAACACATTTTAGCGCTTACTGTCATGTCAGTGCTTGTATTAATTATTCATTCAAATGTGAAAGGAAAGCTCTTCAGTAAAATAAAAACACAATGCCAGTAATAGGACAATAATGAGGAGAAATCTACTACATGATTGTGCTTTCAGTAAAGCTTTCATTTGTTTTTTAAAGATTTTTTTGGGGGCATTCGCCTTCACTAGATAAGACAGTATAGAGGTAAACAGGAAACAGGGGGAAGAGAAAGAGAGGGTTACGACATGCAACACAGGTCCCCGGGCAGAATCAAACTGTGGAGGTTGCAGTTATGTGGTATGCGCCTTAACCATTAGACAGGAGGCCCCAGTAAAGCAGTTTTAAACAGTGCTGTAGGTAAGTTTGAAAGGAAATAAATGATATTCATTCCAGGACAGGGAGTGGCACACCACCACCTCCTCCTGCCACTAAGTCAGATGAGTTTCCGCACATTTCCACTTGACATGACAGTACCAGAATAATGAGTGAGTCTACTTGTTTCTCTAAAATTTGGACATATTTTCCTTTCTGTCCAAAGCCACCAAACAAAGCGATTTGTTTCTAAATAAAAGTTAATCTGTAAAAGCTTTAACAACACACAGAAATCATTAACTCTGATAATGAATTGTCCTCTGATGGGATGTTGTTAACCTTAATTATCTCCCTCTCTTTCTCCCTACCTCCCTCCGCATTTGCCTCACCTATCACCTTTCTAGATGTGAACGAATGTGAGACAGGGCAGCAGGAGTGCAGTAACTTTGCACAGTGTGTCAACACAATGGGCAGCCATTCCTGTTTCTGTCTCAGCGGCTTTACAGGTGACGGGAAGAACTGCTCTGGTAAGTATCAATTCCTCATCATAAACATCATCATTGCAACAGTTATTTCTTTTGCCCCCATAAGTGAACTCTCCTGTGAGCTTTTTTTAGCACCATTTGGGCTGTTTCCCTGACACTGTCCCATTTTGGATAAATTATAGACTTTGATGAGTGCCGAGTCCAAAATGGAGGATGCCATCCAATTGCCAGCTGCACTAACACGCCTGGATCTTTCTACTGTGCCTGCCTACCTGGCATGAAGGGGAATGGCTTTGACTGCCATGATGTGAATGAATGTGAGGAGAACTCCACCCTGGCACACAACTGCAGTGCCCAGGCTTTGTGCCGCAACACAAACAGGTCCTACATCTGCCAGTGCCAGGATGGATACCAGGGTGACGGCTTTGTTTGTAAGGATGTGGATGAATGTCAGCTGGCCACAACCTGTAGCAGGAACATGACATGCAGCAACACCCCTGGTTCCTACACATGTTCGTGTATCTTGGACATGGTGTATGACAAGGGCACGTGCGTGAGTGAAGACACCTGCCTGAATGCTAGTAGGATCTGCCACCCACTCGCCAAGTGCCACCCATACCAGGGTTCCTTCTACTGCCAATGCAAAGATGGTTATGAAGGAAGTGGCACCGACTGCCAGGATGTGGATGAATGCGACCAATCACAAGATCAAGTCTGCCCTGCCTTCTCCTCCTGCTTCAACACGTATGGCTCCTACATCTGTGACTGTTGGGAAGGGTTTCAAGACAATGGGACACATTGTCAGGACGTGGACGAATGTGTAAAGGGGAACTTCAACTGCCCTGACAACAGTACCTGTACTAACATAGAGGGGAGCTATAAATGTACCTGTGACCCAGGCTTCTCAGGCAATGGCTCCCTGTGTTTGGACATAGATGAGTGCTCCCTTCGCCTCATCCAGTGCCCTAATTTCTCCAACTGCCTAAACACAGTTGGATCTTTTGTCTGTGAGTGCTGGGAAGGTTACCAAGGCAATAAAACTGACTGTGAGGATATCGATGAGTGTCTAGACAACTCTACCTGCTCTGAACATAGTACATGTATCAACAGCAAGGGAGGCTACCTGTGTATTTGTGACTCCGGATTTTCTAGTGTGGATGGCTTGTGTGTGGACATCAATGAATGCAGTGACATGGAGCTGGGGGAGCTTTGCACCAATGGCACGTGTATGAATGCTATTGGCTCATATTACTGTGAATGCATCAAAGGATTCTGGAGTAATGGGACAGAGTGCGTGGATGTAGATGAATGCTCAGACTCCCTCAACTCTTCAGTGTGTCAGCCCCATTCTACATGTGTCAACATCCCTGGGTCTTACCATTGCCCCTGTAATGAGGGGTTTGTTCTGAATGGAACCGAGTGTCAGGATGTGGATGAGTGTCACGACCCATATGGCACCCCTTGCCCTGAGCACTCATTATGTAACAACACAGCAGGGTCCTTCTTCTGTCTGTGTTCTCCTGGGTACAAACCCATTAGCTTGGGCTGTGAGGATATCGACGAATGCAAGGACAACACCACCTGCCGCTTTGACCAGGTGTGCACCAACCTGCCTGGAGCATACAGCTGCTCTTGTTTGCTGGGGTACCACGAGGAGAAAGAAGCATGTGTCGACACCAATGAGTGTGAGAATTCACCATGCGACCCCTTGGCACGATGTTGGAACACCCCTGGCTCCTTTTCATGCCACTGCCCTCTGGGCTTCGCTGGAAATGGCTCCTGGTGCAAAGACGTGGATGAGTGTGTCGCCCTGACCAAACCGTGCCACCCTCTCGCTCGCTGCTACAACACCCCAGGGTCATTTGTATGTGTTTGTTCGCCCGGCTTCATGAGTATCGGGCCACTGTGTGTAGACCTTGTTGAGTGCCAACAGGCTAATGGGCAGTGTCACTCCTCTGCCACCTGCACCAACCATGTAGGAGGTTTCAAATGCTCTTGCAATCGGGGCTGGAATGCCACCAAAGACAATGGTCAAGGAAAAGGAGGATGTGTGGACGTGGATGAGTGTGTGTCACCCATGGCATGCCCTGGGCAAACATCCTGCACCAACCTGCCAGGGTCTTACAACTGTTCCTGTCCCAAAAACAACACAGTGTGCAGAATGATGACTCAGATGGGTTGGCTATGTCTTTGTTAATCACCTGTCTTGATAATCATACCTAGACGTCTGTGTTTGTGTGTGTGTATCCATGTGTGTGTGTTTTTTTGATTCATCAGTCTCAGTACTTATTTTTCTTTGACTGTCAAAAGTTTCAGGCATTCTTTAAATTACGTCATTGTTGAAAAAGTAGAGTGGCTTTAAGTAGAAAACTATGCATTTTTGGGTTTATCCCATTTGAAGGTTCAGTAAAAAGGGTAAATTTCATCAAAGCATAAAAATTTGAGAAACAAGGTTTTTATAATGATAATAGCAACAATTAGCAAGTCCCATTTATCCAGCTCCTATGTAGTGTAAAGCTTGTTATAGTTGCAAAGACCATTTGAAACTAGGGCTCTCACTTAAAAAAAAAAATGAACAAATTAGAGTGCACACACAATTAGGGTAAATTAATTTAAGGCAACCCACATAACCCTAATCAAACTACATTTTACAATTGATATTCTGTTCATTCGCAGTTCCTCTGCTGCCTCATTGAGCGACAAGCTAACGTCGACAAGTCATTTAACAACCTTACCTCTCTCCATGATTTTTCCATCTATAGTGTCAAATCCCAAATGCTTCCTCACATTACTTCTCAGGTGGTTTGGAGTCATTACTGCACAGTGTTCAGCACAGCTTGCGAGTTTTCTCCATTTTGAATAAGCGAAGAGGGCAGCAATAGCCTAGCCTAGCTTACAGACAAGGCAACAGGTCATGCAATAGATCACAGTGACAGTGCCTTTTTTCCCCAAACAACAAGGCATGGCATTTTGTGCTCATAAACTGTAAATTTGAATTAGAACTGATTATTACAGAAAATTAATTTTTTTCCAAATTTCGAACGGTAAATCGAATTTCAAATTAAAAGTGACAACTTAAACAGTCAGTTCACATGCTGGTAGCAAGTGAACTGATTAGTTTGGTGATGACAATATATTGTGGCTATCTGCAGTTTTGCCACTGATTAACTGTCTGTGCTCCCCCAATAGAAAGCAACCTGTACCCCTTTGGAGCAGAGGTTGGTGATAAAGGAGTAAAGATGGACACAGAAGATGGAAATTCCCCATACATCACACCACCAATGGGTTTCCCCTTTATGGGAAAATTGTATGACAGGGTTTATGTGAGTTTCTAAGTGCTTTTATCTACAACACCAGAAAGATCTCAGAGAGTGCATATCTCTGCCAAGGTTTTTTTTTTTTTTAAAGAATGGAAAATAATTACGAATGTTTTCTTCTGAATCCAAATGTCACAACACACAATATTAAGAAATCTTTGAAGAAATTCCTGGATCTACATTAAAAAAAAACACTTCCTCCTTGGCCCATGTCCTAACTTTCCAACTAATTGAATCCTAACTGTAATATACAGTACATCTTTTAACAAGAAATATATATTTTTTAAAACATAACCTGCTTGACAGAGGTAACAGTAATGCTCAGTGGAATATAACAGAAAGCTGCATAACCTTCATGAGTGTGATATTTGATAGCAATACACATATTACACATGGTTTACTACAATCTGCGATGTGTAGATGGCAGCACAACATTACCCACACAATAAGTGATCTCTATGCGGCTTACATGCATTGCTTAAGGGTTTACAGCAGTAAAATAGTGTAGCAGTAATCCACAGCTCTTGATAAAATCAGGATATAATAAATGACAAAATGAAATTAAAAATAGATAAAAGAGACGTTGCTATAACTACAGCAGTATTAGCCATAAAGTTGTAATTTAATGACAGTCAACCTTTTTGATATCTGTCTGATATTGTATCCGTATCTTCCTTTCCTTTCTCAGTTTTCTGACAATGGCCTTGTCCAGTTTCAATCTGTCGCTGAGAATGAGCAGTACCTGCTGCCGGCTCCTTTAGCCAGTGGTTTCCCTGACAACATGAATGTGACTCTGTTGGCGGTGTTTTGGGATGATGCTGACCTCACCCAAGGGGACGGACGACTGCTCTATAAGGTTAGATGTCATCAGGGGTCATGGTCAAAATAAGACTGGAGTTTGTTTTTATTTTTTGTTAAGATGAAAGAATGAAGCATAAGATGAAATTTGCAAAACAAACCGCCATGTCATATCTAATGATTTAATAGCTTTATGCTGCAACTTGTGCTTTATTTTACTCCTTCTTTTCTTTTTTTTTTAACTTTCAGGAATACCATAAACTGGATATGTCAAATGTCTACTCCCAGATAGTTTTTAATCGTACTGCAGACGAAGTGACAAAGTTTGAGGAACGGAAAAGCAAGCCTGCCTTCACCCCTGCCTGGATCCTCAAGATCACCTGGGATAATGTGATGCCCGTCTCCTACCAGAAGATCAACTTCTCAGAGGTAAAAAGACTAGATTTTTCTTTTCTTTATAATTTTGGCTTGCTTGACACATTTTGTTGCTCTAACTAGTAGTAGTTTTAGGTTTCGGTTTAATTTTCTTGAAATGCCTAATCTTTTTCAATCTTAGAAACCACCAAACTTGCTCAAAATGTTTTTTTTTCTCTCCCTCTCATGCGAACGTAGTAACTAATTACTTACTAATTATTTATTTGTACAATCCTGGTACGTGGTATTGATGATAAATTGAAAAGAACAAAACAGCTTACTAAATCACAATTCACATTACCAGACACACACACCATAAGAATATTCAAAGATGACTACCGTCATCATTTGAAACTTATCTGACTGAAGCTCTATCTATCCCTAAAATCTCTTATGTATCAGTGTCAGTGAAAGGTGTGATGGAACAGGGAGTGTTACTGTTTGCTTGTCCTACTTTATATGTTATTGTTATGTGCAATGTGAGCCCTTTAAACGTCACTTCCAAGAAAGCACTTGTGCTATTTTGTTTAGCTTTGGTGCCATCTTGGGGCTGTTGAATGCAGGGTGTAGTGATATCTGCTGCCACCTGTCTTATTGTATGTCTTCTTGCATTGTCATTTTTGCATTGTATGTGAAGTCTTGCTGTTCTTGTTCGGTATTGTGTTACAGTGTAGTGTTAGTCAGTGATACACTGATTAAAATCAGCGTAATTATAGCAAAATAATGACACTTAATAGACTCTTTATATAATTCATGAAGATCCATGTCTGGCAAAAACCTTAGAACTTAATGTAAAAAGTTCAATAAACAGAGTTTATCTAGGCCTTCACAGTACTTGATAATTAAAACAGTTCTGATTTATCATTTTCAGACTAACACTTTCCAGTGTATCCTGACTACGGATGGAGCACGCTCCTTTGCCCTCCTGCGATACGGGGAGATGGCCTGGGGTCCTGGCCAGAGGCAATATCATGACGCTATCATCGGCTACACAGATGGAAATTTCTCCTACAAGGAGCCCACTGTCCCCCCAGGAAACCTTTATGGGCCTGGGGGCAGATACAGGCCCCAGCAGGTGAAAGGGATCATGGGGAAGTTAGGTCAGCAGGTGTATGATTTGACAGGACAAGCGAGGTCAGACGTGGATTCTCGTATCAGGTGCCAGGCGTGGACGATGAAGGAGCCGGACCCTGCTGAGTGGACAAAGGGGCTGCCTTCATGTCCCTGCACCCGCACCCAGGCTCTGGTAGACCTGTCCTTCATGCAGGACACCACTGATCCGGGCTTAACGGTGAAGACGCTGAGGGGTCAGCGGTGGGGGGGCGCAGGGGGGCACATATTTCAGTCCATCAACATCAACAAATATGGTTCAGGGAAGAGGTGTGTGTATGAACCAGATGGTCCCCTGCTGGCTGGGTACAATGAACGCTACTTCTCCGGACAGAGCATGCAGAAACACATTGGTAATACACGTGATTTTCTTTTTTCTTTTTTTGTCAAATCCACTATAAAAGTAGGATTTATGGTACAATCACCAACTCCTATTAGTCACTAGGGAATGTTTTTATCCAGGGTTGTTTTCAAGACAGCATTCGTTGATCAAAGTCAAGATCTGCTCCAAAGGGGGTCATGAAAAAGTCATGACAGTGCAAATAAAGTTGTATTTTAGACAAAATAGTTATTAAACACTGTTTCTCAAATTTAAAAACACGTTTTTTTAAGGAGTTTGTACAGAATAAACAGAAATGTATCTGAGCTTTGTACTGTACCATTCAACATTTTAGTGATTAACACAGGAATTCAGTAATTTCTACACACAAATTTGAGAAGAAGTTCCTATTAATGACATGTCTGTTGTTGGGATCAAAGCTGCAACCTCCTACTTATAGGACAGTGTGTCTGACCACTAATCCATGCTGCCACAGTGTAAATATTTAATCAAACTTCTCTCTCCAGATGAAGATCTCCTGCCATTCCTGTGGTGTTGTATCGAGTCTCCTCTGTGCCACCTTTACCTCAACAAGAGACCGCTGGACCGTTGCCAAGGTTACAGCTGGGCCAGCCCTGACGGCTTCACCTCGGCCCAGAAGGCGACACAGGGTGTTGGTGAGGGATACTTCCCAATAAACACAGTGCAAGTTAAAACCAGTAGAAGGGCACATACTGTACAGCAGTGATATTCAACTTACGGCCCGTGGGCCAAATCTGGCCCGCAATAGGGTGCCAGGTGGCCCGCAGTAATCAGTGGAAATGGTCATTATTTTTAAGTAATACAGGTGTACACATCCAGTAATGATAGTCAGCAGTCTGGCCATTCCCACAAAACCTGCTGTTAATCAAAGAAGACTATAGTACTATATGATGAATTGAAATGGTTTCCCAGAAATCCTCTCTTGTCCATGTTTCTCTTGTAGCGATGTTGTACGGCGGCCTCCATTTCATCACCTTCGATGGGACGGAGTACTCCTTCAAGGCCCTGGGAGAATTTGTGATATTGCGTCTCTCCTCCAGCACCGGCTCTAATATCTTCACCCTGCAAGGACAGACTGACAAGCTACGCACAGACACAAAGGGGATCATTGAGGTCCCAGTGGTGGTGCGCATGGCTGCCTTCCACCAGGGCATTGGCAAGGTCAGGATGTTTGTGTGTGTAGAGGGAAGACAAACTCTGCTCTTACTTACTTACTCTTACTTTATTGGTTGTGATGGGGAATAAGAGAGTTTCAGTATCAAGATCTTTGGGAGGAAATGTTCCCATCGAGTTATCTGGCCTCAAGTAATTATTTTAGCACTATTTCTGTCAACCTTTTTGGAGTACCAGACAGGTGCAATTTTATATAAAAGGCAATGACACAAGGACAGAAGCTTACAGTCCAGACAATCATGGATTTCTGCATGAAAGACAAAGTATCTCCATTCAGTTTTAAAGCAGGCTAAAATTAATAATACTACAAATAATATTTCTAAATTATACTCCTATCTCTAATATCCATGTGCTATTTTCAGATTGAATGGAGATGTGCAGAGAAAGGAGACAGACTGCAGGTTTTTGTGGATGATGTCGAGGTCCCAGTCACAGTTGGTAAAGATCAACACACACATCTGGCATACAATTAAAAATCTGTTTTGTTTTTGTAGCAGATTTAAAACAAAAGCTGTTGTAGACTAAAGTATCTGCTGTCTTAATCCTATTTGTCCTAACTGTCCTTTCAGGTGTCGTGCACATGGGTGAGAAGGACTTTGCTGTGCGTTGTATGTCACTGAATCGCTGTGCAGTGGTGTACGCAGGCGGTCTCCATGTGGTGGCGTGGCGGGTTGTAGGCTACAATCAGCTGGCAGCCATGGTGGAGGTTCCTCAGACCTTCTACAACCGCACTGTGGGTCTCATGGGTCTCTGGAGCTCCAACCGTTCCGACGACTTCCTCATGTCCGACGGCAGGCTCCTCTCCTCAACGAACCGCAACCCCCCCCCAGAGGAGAGGCTGCATGACTTTGGCCTGTCCTGTGAGTGGACCATAGGATGCATACAGTTGTACTATTTCATTGTGTTTGAAGAAATTTTGAGAAATAAAGTTAAATCAAACAAAGCTATCATGTACAATATAGAAAACATACATTTGAACAGAATGTGGCACTGGTGTTAGATGGGGTCACAAACACTAGTCCTAATTCACTGCTGAAAGTGAGCCCTCTTCCCCTGTTTGCTGCTCTGTTGCATCAAACCTTAATACCTGGACCTGGTCTGTCTCCACCATCCAGTCCTCTCGAGCTACTGTCATCTACAGCAGGATGCTGTCTACCAAGTCTTTTAGCGTCTTTCAGCTCATTGTTTCGGTTTTTATGTCCCACAGCTTTACTGTTTTGATTCACTCACACTGCTCTCATCAACCTGTTTCCAGCCACAGCAGGCAGCTGTTTCCAGTAAGAAATGGTTGATAAATTCACTCTATGCTACCTGCACAGCACCAAACAGCAGACAGACACAGTTAGCGATTAGCTGGTGAACATAGTGGAGCATTTAGCAGCTAAAGAGCCAGATGTTTCCTTCAGGAGATGGTGAAGAGCAAAACAGAGGTAATAGGAGAGTGAATATTGGACTTAGATTCATCAGGTTGCCTGAAACACAACTGATATTGCTAATGTTGCTCCGTATCTGCTGGATGCTACGCAACTGTTCGCTAACTTCTGCGGCATATCAGCTCTATAAGTTGATAATATGTCAATGAATGCAGCTTCAATGTTCCTACTCGTGGGTACAGAGACTGCCTGGAATATGAAATCAATACACAGGGATTCATCTTGCCAGAGTTTAAAAAAGGGGCTCTTTGGGTGCAACACCTCACCCATGCTGCCTCTTCTCCCACACACCCAATGGTTTGACCTTCCCAGAGGCCTTGTTGAGTTATTACAGACAGTTATGCAGTCTAGACATCTAGACAATTAGTTTTGCACAGCTACACATGTCCCTACTCACATCTATCCCCATCTCTGTACCCGTGTGTGTGTGTGTGTGTGTGTGTGTGTGTTTCTAGGGGCGGTTCCAGTCCCAGAGAGCCTGTTGTTCTCTCCAACTCCACTGGTTCCACTGGAGAGTGCCTCCTCCGAACAGCTGCTGCAAAGCGTCAGTCCTGCTGAGGTGGAGGAGTTGAGGAAAACCTGTAAACGCTGCGTGCAGTGCGTCCTCGACACCCTAGCATCCAGGAGCTCTGACCTGGGCCTGCGGACTCTGGACTCCAAGGAGCAATATGAAAATCTGACTCAGATTTATGGTAAGATGGCTACACTACTTTGGAAAGGTTTTTGTGTTCATCATTGACCTGTACTCATTTGATGTGGTCTGCTAGGTCACACGCCTCCCATAGTGACAGAGCCCACAGTGATCCGCTGTAAGGTCAACTCCACCGTCAACGTTCAGATTGTCGCTCAGGACCTAAATGGAGACCCCATCACCTACTCACTGCTCTACCCCAGGCCTCCAGGGGCTTCCATAGGCGGGGGTGAGACACACACACACACACACACACACACACACTTTTCCCTCAAACCTTCATACTAAAGAGGGCCCCCCTCCTCCATCAGTGTTCTAGATGACGTTGCTGTTGGCATTTTGTTAGTGGGATGGTGAGCCAGCAGTTAAGTCTTTTGGCAGATGGGACATTTCAGAGCTGAGTCAGTGGATGGGTCACACAGAGACAGACACGCACAGGCATACAGAACTGGCAGAAAAGGATGAAATGCTGTTTTTATTAATACTATTACAAGAAATATGTTTCTTATGAAAGGTGTGTTTTCTTTTATTATTAAACCACAGGAATACAGTGGTATGGCCTCATGATGTTCCCCTGCCATTATTGTGTATGTGAATGTGTATGAATGAGTTTGTGCAGGCTTTTACAGTCCTGTTATGTGACCCTTGTGCTCTCTGCTCCAGGTAACGGCATCCTGACATGGATGCCCCTCACCGCGCAGCCCATCCAGCTGACCATCAAAGTCAGTGACGAGCTCACCAGCTCCCTGTTCACCCCCATCCTGCGCGTCTGCAACTGCCTCAACGGAGGAACCTGCCAGTATGACAGCGTCAGTGAAAACCACCAGCAGGGAAAGTTCCAGGTACATTTTTGAGTTTAGCTGATGCTCTAAACTGCCACAGTTTTTTTTGGATAGATTGTTTGATTTGTTTATTTGAGTGTCCTGCACCATATGGTGCCCAGCCCATGTGGGCTTATAAGACAGTAGAAACAGCAACAACAACCAGGATGGCCACATGACCAATCATAATATACAGTTCCACAAATTCAAAAAGAGAACATTTCACAGTATAAGATACTGTATAGATACTATCACACACCAGTGAGACTCCACAGAATGAAGTTGTTGAACTGAAATAGGAACTTTCCTACACTGTATATGGGAATGTAGTTTGGTCAGACCACTTTGGATCCGGGTATTAGAAATTTTAAGTAGTTGTTTTGGTTCAGAAATCCCCTTAAGTCCAAAGTCATGTTTGCAGGGGGACCGGTCCCATATCCCAGTGTGCATTTTCTGTTTGTGGATATAATTCCAGTCTGTCGAGTTATTTTAAGATACTGGAAGAAAACAAAGGCTCCAGAAGTCAAAGAATGGGTTAGTGCAATGGTGGAAATAGCATATTACAAATGTATGTAAGAAGGGGTGTCTCCCTGGGACCAGTTCTGGGCGTACATTAAAATGGAAGACTAGGTCTAAATAAATATCAGTCTTCTCTGTGACTATGTGATCTGGATTGTTTTCTGTTTTCTGGATTTATGTACGTATGTATGAACAGATTCCCTAAAATCAAAGAAAATAAATAAAAGTGACCTGTATACACTGGCTGTATATAACCTAAGCTGTTTTTTTCACAATTTGTATATAATTTAATTTTGTCTTACTTTGTTCTGTTTCAGTGGAGTAAAACTTATTTAGGCCTGTTCATTTACATTTATTATGCCATATTTACTTGCTTGTATGGTATGTTTGCTCAAATAAATTCCTTGATGCATAATTTATTTTTAAGGAATTATTTCTGACCAAATTCACTTGTTTCAAATTCAGTTTATTGCAAACTCATTTGTATTCTCTCAGCACTGTGGTCGTCTCTCAATTCTTTATGAATTCCCCTCAGCTTGTTTCCCTGACTTCATGATGTTCCCCACTGAAGTTAAGGAAATGCAGTTAGGGGAGTAGGAAGGATGTTTTTGGAATATTCAGATCCGAGTGTGGGACAAGTAGTATCTTTTTTGGATGTATGCAATATTCAAATCTGTCTGTCCCTCTTCCTTTCTGTTCATTATTCTTTCCTCCCAGGTGGTGGGCTGCCTGTGCCCAAAGGGATTCAGGGGAAAGTTCTGTGGGAACACTACAGATGTATGTCAAGGCAAACCCTGTTTCCGCAGCGTGCAGTGCCAGTCAAAGTCAGAGCCCGGACAGTTCACCTGTGGAGAGTGTCCCAATAATACTTTCTCTAAGGGAAAACAGGGATACAAGTGCTTTGAGCAGGGTCTGTAGCACATTCATGATCTTTGTTTGCTCGATTTTCTTTGTGCTGTCACATTATCAGGTTTGGAGAAAAAAATGGACTCCATACACTATAATTTATTTAATCCTTGTTTCTCTGTATACCTTCTCAGACAGGTGCATCGCTCCTTTCCCCTTCCCCTGCCACAAAGACGCCAACTGCAGAAGCACGAAACAAAACTACACCTGCACATGTAAGCCTGGCTTTACAGGAAACGGACAGAACTGCACAGGTACTGAACACCCGACACTTCAGTATGAATAACAGCACATTTTATTTACAACGTTTTAACTGCACAGCTGTCTTTGTCCCTATTGTAGATATAGATGAGTGTGCAGATCTCTCAACCTGTCCCAATGCTAAGTTTGAGTGTAAGAACAAGCCCGGCTCTGTCGACTGCCTCTGTAGATACCAGAACCCCAAGGACACAGATGGATGTGGTATGTGCACAATCATACGTGTTCACTGTCATTTAGCCAGACTATTTTATCAGTTACACTCACAGGTTATAGAGGTCCAAATGACATAGAATGTATTCCAGTAATGTTTTGGGGGTTTTTCAGTTCATTTGGCCCTAAAGGGACTCTTGACGCTAGAAACAACTGTACCTAGAGGCTCTATGGAGCTAAAATGTACTGTACAAGCCAAAAGCCCTTATTTACATACAATACTTGATGCCTTATATAATGTGCTAAAGTGCACATGACTCACATGCGGTGATTACTCTATATTTACTGTAAATTCACGTACTCTCTTTTCATAGTCTCAGTTCCTTATTGTGATCCTTGGCATCCCATCAAAATGTTCAACGTCATTTTTTTCATAATGTCAGAGTGTTATGTTGAGAGCCATGGCAAGGTGACACTGGACAGCTCAAGATGGCTGAATTATTGCAGAATTGGTGAGAGTTAAGAAATACTGTGCGTGATCCATACAGCGCGGCATTCATTACATTTGCATTTCATTCTCTTAAAGGAAGGATTATGGCTTATGTGAGGCAACCATGTTTGTTTGGTTTTCAGGTACTTTGATATTATCGTGAACAGTATAACAACAGTACAGTAAAGGCTGTACGTGATTGGCATCTGCCACACCTGTCCTGATAGTTTTCTAAGGGTGCGACAGATCACACTATTATGTTAATGGGAAACTCCTGTATTTTTAAGCCTGGGCTCTATTTTTACAAATTTTGGGGTCAAAATGACTAATACTTACCAAAGGTTTTGGAATTGGTCCATCCACAAACGGGCTGCAACGTAATCCTTTGGGGCAACTGCGCCCGTGAAAAGTCTGTCCACTAAAAGTGCTTGTTTTTGCCACCGACAGGCTCAGACTGTTATTTGAAGTGTCGTCATGATAATGTTGTCAGACACTTTGAATAACAATCTGAGCCTGTCAGTGGCAGAAACACGGCGGAGGCAATCTACTGGACCAATTCCAAAACTTTTGGTAAGTCATTTAGACCCTAACATTTGTTAAAAAAAATAATAGGGCCCAGGTTTAAAAATACCGGAGTTTCCCTTTAAGCGCATATATTTTGGTGACCTCACATATTTCCCAGCATACCTCCAGTAGGATCCAACACTTGTAGAGAACGTAAAACCTGGAGTTAACATGTGTGCACACAGCTCTTACTGACTCCTCTTGTAGATGAAAGCAAAGGAGGGTTTGCTATTCCACTGTCCCTCGTACAAAAATAACCTCGATGAAATCCAAAAATATTCCAACAGAAATTGCCGCCTTTTATCTATATATTCCAAAACAATATTCACAACAAATTCCACAACGCAGCCGTAAAGCTGTGCGTCCAGCTCTACTCTTTACCAGCCAGCAACTAATTACCTTATATGTCATAAAATCACTAGTCGAACTCAAAAGAACATGCATGTATTTATAAGTGCATTAATAATAATAATAATAGTTTATTTATAGAGCACTTTTCAAGCAAAAACACACAAAGTGCTTTCCAAGATAATGAAATTCAAAACATAAGCAACATTAGGAACAACTGCAAGAGGTAGATAATGAAACATATGCATATACATACATACATACACATACATACTGTAGATACATACATATATACATGTATGCATTTACATACATGCACACGCACATACACACACACACACACACACACACACACATATATAAAAGTTAAAAACCCATTAAGAGAAATAAAAAGCAACAGCTCAGCTGTTAGGAAAAGCCATTCTGTAAAAGTAAGTTTTAAGATGGGATTTAAAAGTGCATTACACACACAAATATAATTGTAATTACTGAGAGTGCACCTTAATTGAACATAATAGTTGAAGAATAATGAATTATATTGAAATATCAACATAAATAATAAAAATTAATATTCAAACATAAAATACGAATTCGTCCCCTGGCATGAACAGAGGTCTAATCAGCCAGAGAAATTGCCAATGTGATGTGCTTAGCCCTGATACAGTAGATAATGTGCAATGTGGTAAATGGTAAAACCTATATTATAAACTCTTACTGCAGTGCTAGTTTGTGCATTTATGAAAAGTGTAATTGTGCTCTACAGCAGCTTGTACATGTGCAGTGTGTCCCCTGTGTATTTAATTCAGTTCTGAATGATGTGTTTCTCTGCAGGTGAATCTGCCAATCCTCCAGGTAAGACTTCCCATATGGTTCTTTCTGTGGCTTCATTAGCTTTATCATAGCGTTGCTCTTCCTCTGGTGTTACCAAGGTAAACATGCCCATATATGGTAATAAGAGGTCATCACACAGCTGTTGCTGCTGTTCTGCGCCTGCAGGGTATAATATGTTCAACGTCTCTGTGGGCTGGAAAAAGAACAAACCTGATGGACTCCAACAGGTGGGCGTGTGTGTGTGTGTCGTGTGTGTGTGTGTGTGTGTGGGTATGCCAGTGATGGCTGGTGACACATTAATTAATAACTGTTATAATATAATTGAACACATTTGCATAATGATATAATCTATTTCTCCTTCTTCCTCAGCTGGCGGACATTCTGTCGATGGGTTTCCAGAACAAATTCTACAACGCCACTAAGAAGGAACCAGGACCAGGCTCCAGTCCAGGTGTGGCCGAATATCGTATCAACATGTCCAGTGACACACCCCACTGGTACATCAGAGACTACCTGGCCAGAGTCAGCAGCCACTATGACATCAGTGCCTTAGAAGTTGATGGTAAACTACCAATACTTTTAGTGATTTTTTTTTTTTTTAACTTTAACATAATGACTAATATCATGTATTACAATGCTTCAGTTTGCCACATATTTTATTTTATGGTATTATGGTATCAAATACACTGCAGCACTTTTTTAATGATGGCAAACTGCTGATAAGACTACCTCTCTCTCCCACTTGCTGTTGCACTGTCCACACCTACAGATCTGGATGAGTGTAAGGCCAGGGAGGCGGTGTGTCTCCTTCCTGCCCTCTGCACCAACACTTACGGAGGCTACAGGTGTGTTTGCAATGGCACAACTGATGTGGATGAAACCCAGTCCTGTATATTAGGTAAGGATCTGAGCATACTGGTACTTTACATCCATCCTGCAGGTACAGCAACGGCTGTAGGGCTAATAAACTGTCAAAATCAATATTATGACCGTGTGCTAAACCCATAAAACATTTACTAGACGAAATGAATGCCTTTCAGAAATGCCTTTTATGTCTTTAACAGTGTTGTTGCCATTATGTAGGTCATGATTTAAGAAAGTAAGAAAATCATTCTATAGTTATGTCATTCACTCGCCTGCTAATGACACTTTTATCATTTATCCTGTCCTTCCTCACTTGACTTGACCCTGTGCAGACAGAGAAAAGGTGAATGATATGGGACTAGACCTCGTTCTGGGCCTGGTTCTGGGCATCGGCATCCCTCTGCTTTTGCTGCTGCTCCTGGCTGCACTGGCCTGCTTCTGCTGCTGCAAGAAGACTGTTACTGGAGAGTGAGTGACACCAGGAGCACAACCATTTTTACTTTCTACACAACATGCATGACTGACTGAATTATAAAGATTAAGGTTTTTAACTACTGATGGTAGTTATATTATTATACAGGTTACGTTTTATCGAAGCTCCTAATGATGATGAAAAGGAATATATTTAAAGGAATAATCGTCTGTAGCTTTGGTCAGATTTCAGTCACATTTTTGGCTATGGCTAAATACAAACCTTCAGTTACCGTGGTTAGCTGTTTACATTTCTTGCACACAACTACGTTTTGTTGCGTTGCGTTGGCCACATAAGCATAGATGTCCCCCATCAAAACTATGGCTATATCCTCAGAAGCGACTACATGGAGACTCCAAGAAGGCCAGAGCCTCTTACAGTAGCTTCGGGGCTTTTGATGGATGTATCAACTCTGCTTTTTCTTTTGGCTCCACCCTCCTGCCATACTTGAATATCTAAGAATATCTATCTAAGAATAGCACTGTTGTCCCTTCATTTTTCATCCATACAACAATCGTCTTCTGCTATGTAATGAGCATTACAGCCTCACTACAGCCATGCTAAGACTATTGTTTATAGCTACACAGGCCTGCAAAATAATGGCTAGACCATCGTAGAGCACTAAAACTCTAATGAATTAAAAAAAAAGCTGTGTTTAGGTGGGTCAGCAGCTCCTTTGGGCAGGGTGAGACAGGGTTTATTGCAGGTCACTGCAAAAAATACTGCTGCAGAGAATGACAAGACCAAACACACACTCTTGTTTCAAGGTACAGTAGTCAAGTAGGTCTGCCCAGAGACAATCCTTTATACAGCAACTTGAAGGCTTTAAATCCTGTCCTCTGTACTGCTGCTGCAGCACTGTCTTCTTGTATTTAACTTCTCAGTTGGAGGACGGACTGCCCACTCCAGTACTATATTAAACAAAAACACTTCCTACTAACAGCTTTGGTCCGAGTTATGAAACTGCACTTGGGTAACACCGAGGAATGTTTGCAGATAGAATATACAGTAAACCAAGGTAATGATGAGGATGACACATCCGCAGATTAGAGATGTTTGCTCACAGGAAAATGGCTAAAACTGCCTCATCCAATGTAATTATTTATAGCAATAGTTTGACATTTGGGGGGAATACACTTATTTGCTTTCATGAGAAGATTGATATCACTCTCATGTTTGTATGGTAGATATGAAGCTACAGCCAATAGCTGGTTAGTTTAGCTTAGCATAAAGACTGGAAACAGGGAAATAACTAGCCTAGCTCTGTCTAAAGGTAACAAAATCTGCCTACCAACACCTCTAAAGCTCAATAATTAGCATGTTATATTGTGTTTTTCGCATAAAAAACAAAGTGTAAAAATGACTTCCGTGCCGGACAATTTCTTAGCTGGAATCAATAGCTTCCTTTTTGTATATATTAAACAAAGATATAAAATGATATAACAGCTATCAAGGCTAGCTGGGAGCCTGGCTAGCTGCTTCTCCCTGTTTCCAGTCTAAGCTAAGCAAAGCAGCTTCATATTTACCATACAGATATGAGAGTGGTATCAATCTTTGTATCTAACTCTCAGCAAGAAAGTTAATAAGCGTATTTTTATAAGAGTGCATTTTCTTTTTAGGATTTAGCTAGACCACACAGATTGAAAAGTCAGTCACAATAAAGAGATTAGAACTATTTAACCACCACAATCTCAGGTGCACATAGAAAAATATCAGCTCACAGTAAGATTTGAATACAAAGCTGAGCTGAGCTGAGCCGTGTTGAACGGAAATATGCTGGGACTGCTAAAGTACATGTCATATTCAGATATATGCAGTCTGTGCGTGTGAATGTTCACATCTGTTCATGACTTTGTGCATCATAATGTGCATGTGTCCTTGGCCCCAGCATGTGTGTACAGATGTAGGGCATCTGGGCCAGGTGTTAGAGGGCCATAGGGACACATAATCCTCCTGATGACTGGCCTGCTTTCTCTGCTATCAGTAAACTAGACCCTATGGATATAATGGCCGGGGTCAGCGGCAGCATTGTAGGATTATGTTGTTAGATTAGAGCGAATAAGCAAAAGCCAGGGAAGAGGTTATGCTGTTGTCTTTCAACAAGACACAGATACTTGGATTATATGATATGATATAATAGCACTTAAGGTCCCAGATGTATGGGATATGATGGAGCAGGAATGGTTGAATCTTATGTTTCCAATAGTCCCTTTTAACTTCCCATTAAGTAACATCAAATGTAGGGTTTTAACAATGGTTTGCAGCATTTTATCAATGAAATACTATAAAATCAACATTATATATAAAATCTCTGGACCTTGACTACAATCTGGACTAAGCTTCAGAGATTTTGAACACAACATTTCACAGCATTAACTGGGTCTGAAGACAGTCATTGGGCAAGTTTGCAAAGAATCATTGGCAAGAATTGTGTTGTTGTTTTTTTTCCTTTTATTCACAGAATGATTCATGGCACACCAGGTTGCACCGTCTGTACCTCATTATCAGAGAGGATGTACATATTTGCGAGAACAACCATAATGATATACAATCCAAAACATCTGAGCTGCAAATCAGACAACAGCGAGTCTAGCGAAGCATTCGGGACGTGGGCTCCGTGTTTTTAATCAGCTTTAGCCCCAGATTTCAGCATCTTTCAACACTCAGAATATCTAGGCTAGAGCCGGCGTGAATATTCATGAGTTCACTGAGTATTCCACAACAACTGCTGCCCATCCAAACATTTCCATAAATTGCCTGAAATGATTGTTTACCGTATGGAGAATTATAGACAGTACTAATCAGAGTCAGGGATTCACTGCAAAAGGTACAAAATGTGCAGAAACGTAACTCACACCTGGCATTGATGGAGATATCACCACAGTTGTTTCAGTACATAATGATCCACATGGTGCAAGCTAAAGACTAACTCCTTATATGCAGTGCAAGAAATAATATGGACAGCACTCTACACATTTGCCACTTTACATCATCCTACAGATTTCTTATTTACTCCTGCATTATGTGTTTTCTTCCAGCGTCCCCCACTTGTTGCCAGACTACGTCCAGGAGCAGTACAACCCTCCGCCTTTCAACTACTCCGACCCTGCCCTACACTACATAACCCACTGCAGCCCACGGATCATAGACAACATCACACCCAGGCAACGCCACAGATAGCACACACTAAAACCACATACATATACATGCATAGGTGCAAATCACTGACACAGAGACTAAACAGCACGCACACTTGCACGCAGAAAAGCACAGGCTTACAAACACAGTGCAAGCACTTTTGGAGCTGCTGTATGTGTTTTATAACGGCAAGATGAATGACTCTTATTTATATCATAACAAACAAGTAATTAAACATAAGTGACTTTTAAAGTCAATTATTTCCAGTCCTCTCCGCTGAGCGAAGGACGCGCCAAGTTTGAGCTGGAAGATTTTTCGCCTGGACAACACTTTACAGTCAGAGTCTGACCCAGCAGAACTCAACCACCTCTTGGCTGGCGACGGTGATGAAAAATAAACCACTGCAGTGGTCTTTGGCTTCCAGCTGATACCAGGCCAACAGCCTCCTTGATAGCCACATTAGCATTTGCCAGAATACCTGTCGTCAGGCTCCTGCCCTCTGCTCACAATTATATTCATATGGTTCTAGTCCAAAATGTACAGTGATGCATGCATATTTGGAAATTCAGTATCACTCATAATCACCAAAACATAGTTGATTTGATTTATGTGTTAATGTTTTGCAAACACTTTAAATAGGTGTCTCTTTTTTCTAAAAGCATGTATCTCACTTTGGAATTACACTCTAAATTATTGTTCAATGCTGGATTGTGTCCCAGTTAATTTAACACAGCAGAGTAATTCAGTGTTTCAACTGGCAGCTGTCTTTTGTAAAGCTGGACTGTCACTGCAAGTAAAAAAACAATGTGTTAATATAATGTTCAGTGCCACTTTAGCAACATTACGCCGTGGTGATATTATTTTTAAAAAAAGCAAGCGTTGTAACAAACGTCATGCTACTAGTGGGGGAACAGAATGGGATTATGGCTTAAGAGATCCTTTAACAAAAAGGTCCCTGTTTAGACTCTATGTTGGTAAAGTGTCCTTGAGCAAGACAGTCAATGTTTAACAACTCTAGGGAGTTTCTCTGTAGCTCAACCTGACATCTGACCTCCCATTGGAGAGGAAAATGAATATCCCATTGTCATCTTCCTGCAAGATGGTACATGTCAAGCTGAAGCTGCTGATAGTTCATATTTGTGTAAGGACTCGATATCTTTAAAAGTGATCATGGCATTTTCAAATGTTATTCTTGGCATGGTGGAAAAGCCTCACATTCTGAAATCAATAACTCTGAAATAAAGGACACCACTACTTCTCCTACTGTATTGTACTCTTGTTTTCCATTAACAGCCAGTGCAGTATTGATCAATTTATACATTTAATTAAAGTCAAATTAATTACACTATAGCCATTAAAGTGGACAATACTGACATGCCAATATCACTGATTTTAAATCAAAGATCAATCTTTCATCTAATCAATGTCAAAAGAAGTACTCAGTCTCATTACTCAAGCAAAGGTAATAATGTACTTTAAGTATCTAAAGTACTCACTGTGCAGAATGGCCCCTTTCAGAGTGTTACATTATTATACATATAATATTGGGTTAATATTGATGCATAAACATGTAAGCAGCATTTTAATGCTGTAGCTTGTAAACGTGGAGCTAATTTAACTACTTTATATGTTGTTGCATAGTTTAATCTATAAAAATGCACAATGTTTGTGTTGATCATATGCTTTGTATCTTTTTTGTACCCGCAAAGTAACTAGTAACTGTGCCTGTGTAGAAACATTTAGTGGAGTAGAAGTATAAAGTAGCATTAAATAGAAATACCAAAGTAAAGTACAACTATCTCAAAATTGTACTTAAGTAAAGTGCTTGACTAAATGTACAGTGATCAGCATTTCTTTTACCACATCATTCTTCTACTGTTGTGCCAGCTCCACGCAATTTCTTCTCCAGCCACCAGGTGTCACAGCTGAGTCTTCCACACAAGGCAGATCAGTCCCATTTGTTTATGAGTAAAGTTCAAACACACACACACACATGCACAGACGACTAGACACCTGCTCTGCAGCCTTCATCTGGAAGTGGCCGCAGCATGCGGTGGAGCTCGCTGCCCCCCCTGCATAATGAGATCATCTGAGAGGGGCGCGGAGCGAGGCAGCCCTGCAGGTCCCTGCCACTGCAGAGACAGACCTGGCCTCCGCTACAGCCAGGGTCAAGGACGGGGCTCTGCTAAAACACTCTGCCCCTGTCACTTCCTTATTGTGACTATGCACTAAAGCACTCATACACACAACTACCCCTGCATAACCTCTGCAGTGCTTCTCGCTTCCAGTGGTTTCTACAGGACTGATTGAGACAGTTAACTGAGATTTTTGCACAACACTACATATAGGATTTGTAGAGGAAACTTATGGAAAGAATAAAAGCAAGTAGAGCTCCAGACACCTGTTATAGTCAAAGGCACAGCTAACAGTGAACAGCAGCCACTGAGGATGAAATCACCTTGGCGAGAGAGCTTTGTAGTGCCACACTTCTGGAAGATTCCAAGTACTATTTCATGTGCTGCTGAAGTCTGCAGCGTTTGAACTCCAGCTCCACACTGACTGCAGCAGACAACCTGGAGGCAAGCCAGTGAGGGAAAGAGGGAGGAAAGGGAGAGGGACAGAGTGAGATGGAGTCAGAGAAAGAGAGAGAGAGAGAGAGAGAGAGAGAGGACAGGAGGGAAATGAAAAGTGAGAGAGCGAAGATCAACAGCAGGGATTCTGTTTGACAGCCAGTAAGTGGTTTTGTCCCTCAGATCCCCTCAAATAAAACAACTGACATGTGCAGGTTTAGAGACGCTTGATGATCTAGTACCAGGCCCAACAAACAGATACACGTTAGGGGGATAGAAAACTAAGTGCATGCTTAACACTATATCCATTTCATCACAACATGATTGAAATAGGCAGGGAATAGCAGGCCCGACCAAATCCTCTTATCCGATTTGAGGCCATTAATCATTTCTGCCTCATGATGTAATTTTGGAAAACATGTTATTTCTCAGTAACAGGTAGGCCAGAATTCCGATGGGATTGGCTCCTGTGCGGCTAGCCTGTTGTTGGACCTTACACGGCTAATGCCCTTATTGCATGGCTGTAAAACCCTACGCGCTTACTGGGAGCAGTTTGCTAGGCCGTCTACTTTGTCCATTTACTGGGCCACAACCTTTGGCCGGTGTGTGCTGGGAAACATTACTGGTAATCAGGAATTCTTCTCAGAGGCTGGTCAGATGTAGCCGAAATTGCCTGTTGATCATAAAAAATACATGCGAACATGAACACACCCTTTCCCTGTAGTATTTACCATCAGTGCATGTACACAGAAGCATTCGCATTGAGGCATAGAGGCTAATCTCACATGCAGATGTTCAAACACACTCGAAAGCAGACAGGCCTGCATGTGCACAGACATGCACGCTCACACAATGTCTTTTCACTAATAGTAGCTTGACATCCACATGATGCACAAACAACTGCCATTCTCTCCCATGAAAAGTGATCCGCTCCCTTGGCATGGAACCAGCAGGTGCATTACAAAGCCTCATTTATTAATAATGGCGTCCACGTCTTTCAGTTACACAGGTAAACATCTTCTCATATTTGTCATCAGCACTTTATCCCTTAAAGTCCTCACATGCCACTCAGGTACACAAATTAGCCTTCTCTTTAAGCTTTCTGCTTAAAAGATGCTTTATTTTAGAACATGGTTGTGCAATAACACCACACTGCACGGTGATACCACATACTGTATCTCACGTGCTGTGTGCCAACCCGCCCCCATTGCCAAAAATTGAACTGACCCACCTGGTAGGTTTTTCTGCACAGGGAACAATACTAACTGCTATCAGCGGGAGTGATGTTACAGGCCATTGGGAGGTGACATTAATGAAGATGGAGGGGTGGCTTCAGCCCTGCCTCTGCTGAACTAAAGTGACCTTTGACCCCTGTGGTATGGAAATGAAAGCTGCCGTTTTATAAAAATGTTCTGGGCTGGGCTGGGCTGTGTCTGATAAGGACTCATTATGTGAGGCAGTTACATATTCACAGAGCTGATAAGAGGAGGGGAAACATAATAGGAATAGCAGTGGTTTGAGCATAGTGTGTAGGTGCATGTGCATGGATTCATCTGAGTAAAAAATAATACTACAGAGTAAACATAACACCTAACATCCCTTATGCAAAAACAACACTGTAACACATACTGTATTGTGCTCTTCCTTGGCTTACATCATGGAGATTGGTTTCAGGTTTTATAGACCATTAAGTCATGTCTCCTGGGTTCCAATATTCCCTATGCATATTAACTTCCAACCCAAAATCACCTTTGACCTGGAGCAGGTCCTCTGAGACCTGGGGATCATTGAAGGGCATGTCATCAACCAACCAAACAGCTGATTCTGCATATTAGATGAGGTGCCGCTATAGAAACTGGGCAGGAGGACAAAGTAGATAGCTATTCTGATTTAGAAATATTTATGACCCAAACAGTGAACCATTGTTTTATTCACCACAGATGTTCCATCTAAAATGTGTGAATACAGAAAGAAGAAAATGCAGTTAAGTGTTCATGGCAACTTCATATTAGTATCTAAATTCACATTTTTCAGTGTTTGCCAAGTATTTTCAGAGAGGAAAAGGTGACACACTTCCACATACAGGTGTTCACACATGCTCCAGCCCATCTGGTTCTTGTGACAGGTCTTTGTGCCGTCACCTTTGGCATTACATAATCTGCACAGTAACAAAAACCCTGTAGCAGAAAAAAAAACAGATTTAAATGAAAAGAATCCAATGTGCTCCAGATTAGGTAAATTGGGAAAAAGCCTGGCTGATTCTAAAGCTGCTCAGCAGATCACATGGCACAGGCAGCATCACCTCTGCAAACGGTGCGGATGGAAGTGGGAACCACTTTGGATCCTCATTTCTTACATCAACGTGTGAGATATTGAGCTTTTCACAATTCCTGCTCTCTACTTATAGTGTGACATCCGTGTCTAATAATAAGAGAGGCAGTAGAATTGGGAGGAAGGGGGGCTGTTTTGGGACATGGAGATTCTATTACATTCTCTGAGTGGTTCTTCAAATCCTTCTCCTCGCAAGTCCCTGTCCACCCTCCTCCACCTCCTCCTCAGCATCTCCCATGGGATCAGGCCAGAGACAGGTGGTCAATGGGAGACAGGAGAGCAGTCAGGCATAAGCAATCAGGCTATCAGATACTCCGATCCACACCAGCAGCACAATTAGACCTGAGAATCCACAGTCATCTGACAACAACGCCTGCTACAGACCCAGTCACATATCACTAGTGTGCACACACAGACAGCACACACACTCACAAACTGTTACCTATTACAAACTATTACACCCAAACACTGACACTGCATCTCATTATGCAAAAAGAAAATTAAGTGATGAAGACTTGCACAGCAGACAGGAGGAACTTTACTCAAGATCCACACAGAACTCTGTCACTGTCCGTGGTAACTTGTAACAGCATTTTAAAAAAAGAAAGCAGGGGTATCACGATGCTAATGAAAACACAAGATATGTAATCAGAAATGGGAAAACTGCAGCAATAGGAAGTACAGAAAATCATGTAAGCACTGGGTCAGTAATACCCCAGTTACAAGTAGCAAACTATGCTCCTGGTAGCTAATTACTTATCAAAACTATCTTATTGGGTCTCCCTAAAGATGATGCCCATATGTATACACACTATGCAACAAGCTTGTCTGCTATGCCTGTGGCACTGACTAGGATGTCTATGGACAAGATGCAGCGGCAGCGCAGACCATGGGAGTGACGCATTGCAGGTACAAACACACCAATCAGAGAGCGCGATTTCTTTCAGCTACGTCTTGTGCCCCATTACAGAGTAGCAGAAAGTATTCATACGCCGTTATTTAGATCACCAGCGATACTCAATATAATGTCTAATATCGACGTCGAAAACTTCACCGCAGTCGTACATGGGTATTGCAATTGTTTCTTGATTTTCTTGTTGAGTCAATCAAATCTACAAATGCGTTTTTAATTAATTTAGTAACTGAGGAAAAGGGAAGTTGGCGGAGTGATATTGAAAAGAGGAGGAGTTTACGATAGCCGTTAAAGGCGAGTCCAGTTGCCTCTTTCTCAGTGTGATCATAGAGATTGTCAGTCCGCTGAGGCTTTGTGTTGGCTTTGGTTTGTTACGGATTTTGTCGTGAACCAGCCGCTGCATCTACATCCAAATGGTAAGAAAAAGAGGATTAAGTTTTCTCTCCAGTCTTGAATCGGTTGACAGTCCCTTAGCAGTTGTAATTTTTCTAAATATTCGATGTTAATGTCAATAAAACGTAACGTCACCAGTGGCTAAGCTGAAGCCAACGTTAACTGTGCACTATGTAGTTACTGCATTGCTGGACGAATATATGACAGCTTGCTAGTTGCTAAGTTAGGTAATGCTAGCTTGTTAGAGAAAGCTAACGTTTGCTAAGGCTGCGTTGGTTTGCATAAATGCAGTAACACCCGTGTGCCCAACGTTTAGCGTGACGTTAGTTAACGTTACACTTCAAACTGTGTCAGCATTACTTTTCCTAATAACGTTGCTTTCATGCAAGCCCAACGGCAATCTAGCTAATGTTGCGTTCGCTAAATTGAGGTGGTGGCCAAACATTTGTCCGTTTTGTCAAATACTTGTCCCACTTAATGATAGGCGCTCACTGGAAAGTAATGTTGTGACTACTTTCCAACCGATGTCTTGCTTGGGACGACTGCCGTATTGGTCAGTCATTCTGTTAAAAGTGTGCAACGTTGGAGTTTATCTAAGGTCTGAAACTGTCAGCCGGCACACAACGGTAGCTAGCTAATTTTAGCTCTTCCTAGCTAACATTTACCGCCAAATTGTAAGCCATTCATTGTCTATGGAAACGTTGGCGTCATCGGACATTCAAGGTAGAAATAACGTTATAAGGACACTTGTAGTCTTACATTCTTTCCGTATTTCTGCTTTCTCTCAATTTCAGTAACAAGATTGTTAGCTAAACGGAACGAAAATGCCTCTGTTTTGTGTAGTTGTAACGTTACAGCTGCTGACATAGCTACTGTAGCCTTCAGAGTAACGTTAACTGTTAAATAATTTAACGTTATAAGCTGTAGAAATATGTGTTTGCAGTATTTTTAATAAATGGACGGCCCTAACTTCGGGCCATCTATTAAGAATTGGGATGCTATTGAAGTTGTTCTAAGGTGGAAAAGCAAATACTGGATATTTTTTCTATTTGATATGCTATTAATTGCTTCATCTTCAATTTTACAGGCTGATCAGCTTACAGAAGAGCAGATTGCCGGTAAGACATCGCTGCATTGATCTGCTACTTTCCTCATATCCTGCAAAGTGGCCTGCATTATGGATCCTTGCATTGGATTTATACTTTTGCCTTTTAAGGCATTCCACAGGGCAGCCTCCTGGTCATAAAACAGGAATGAATGAAACGGCTGTTGCTTGCTGGCTCTGGAGTGCAGAAGGACTCCCTCATGGAAAACTTTGCATTTTCATGGTTGTCATGTAATAAATGATGTAATCTGGAAGGGCTGTGTATTCTGGTGAGGTGTTGGCAGTCTCCTTTTACATGCGGTGCATGATGTGTCCTTTGCCCCTGGGTGTGTTCTCATTGGATGGAATTCTCAAGAACAATTGCAGTAGCAATTTGGTATGCTGGTATCTAAAGATGAGACCTAGATGTTGTAATCTGAATCATGCAGGAGGAGTCATTGCTTCCCATATGTGCATGTGCTCAGGGACACTTGCTGTAATGTATGCAGTTCATGTCTAAAATGTGGCACAGTTGTGATGGTTTCCCTGATATCAGATCTTCCAGCTTCTGTTGACTTGATTCAGCTTAGGTCTCAAGTTTCACAATATGCTGATCATACTCTTGCTGTATTTCATGGTGTCAGCTTTTAGTGGGTAAACCCTTGCTTGATGATTTGCTGACGTGTGCCAGTTTTTAGATTTGTGTGTTTGTACAAACAGCATGACATTGCACGATGCACTAATATGTTCTGTTGACTTGGGGAAATTAACAGTAATTTAAAGCGCAGTAAGCGGTATCAGTGATGTGGGGTTTTAATAGCCTGTACCAGAGGAGTTAGATTCCCCCCCCACCCCCACGTTTCCTGCAGTTGATGCAGACAGCAGGCCACTACACATTGCCCATTGGCCTCATCACACTTGAGTGTGTCATCGTTCTTCATCCCTCACGGCTCCACCAAACCACACAGGCTGTCATTTGCTGCTGATGTAGCCTGCCCGCCCTGCTGCTGGGTCTCGTGGTTGCTGTCGTTGTTTAGCCAAAAACAACTGCAGTTGGAACTCAAAACAGAAGGGCTCATCAGTATGCTGTAGGTAGTTTATAACTGAAACATGAGTGATGTAATGCCCTTTAAGTTTGGCAGACCTAAGGATAAGATGAAGAGTTTGTTTTGTTAGGTAGCCTGACAGCATTTACATGGGTTTTTAATCTATATTTTTCTTTGCTATATTCAGCCCCCTGCACTGTTTTGCCCTGCAACCACTATCATACTGTCTTGCCACTTTTGTTGTGCATATCTAGCTATACATGTGACATCTGCCTTACTAAAGAAGCCATCCACTCTTTTCTGCAACCAGAATTCAAGGAGGCATTTTCGCTCTTTGACAAGGATGGAGATGGCACCATCACCACCAAAGAGCTGGGCACAGTTATGCGCTCTCTGGGCCAGAATCCCACAGAGGCAGAGCTGCAGGACATGATCAATGAAGTGGACGCTGATGGTGAGAGCTTAATCTGGCTTCAAAAGCTGCTAACCAAACACATACTGTTGTTCTGGATGGTAATCCCTCATCAATGTCTGTTTTTTATTTTCAGGAAATGGAACGATAGACTTCCCAGAGTTCCTGACCATGATGGCCAGGAAGATGAAGGACACAGACAGCGAGGAGGAGATCAGAGAAGCATTCCGTGTCTTTGACAAGGTTAATGCTGTCTGCACTCCCACGCACACATGCGTATGTACAGCAGTTTTGTTTTGTTTTTTTAAATATGTGCTTACTGACTGGATGTCATTTTCAGGATGGCAATGGATACATCAGTGCTGCTGAGCTGCGCCATGTGATGACAAACCTTGGGGAGAAGCTGACTGATGAAGAAGTGGACGAGATGATCAGAGAAGCAGACATTGATGGAGATGGCCAGGTCAACTATGAAGGTTGGTAGATGTTGTATTTTATTTTTTTATCTGCTTGGGTCACTCATTGGATACTGAGTCGCAACATTTTTTTTTTTTTTTCCTCTTCCCTGCAGAGTTCGTACAAATGATGACGGCGAAGTGAAGGCCTTGTACAGATTTCGTATATAAATAATTTGCCTTTTTTTCTTTGTGTAATTTATCTGTAAAATCTTAATAGCCCCCCTTCGTCCCTGCCCCTTCTGCTGTCCAAAGGGAACTGCATGTAAACTGCATAGGCTCTTGTCCCCATGTCCCTTTCTTTTGCTGTCATGGTGTTTTGGAGTGACGGAACGGTCATACAACCAGATGCCTGTGGAGGCCCCTGGGAGCCGGAGAACTTCGAATCTTCCCGTCTTGTGTGCTCGGGGCCCCTCCACGCATGGCGACATTGGAAACCTGTCAGCTGGTTGTCACTTGGCAACACCGTTGGCATGGAAACAATGTAGAGGAGTTTAAACTCTGCATGGACTACGGACAAAGTATATATGGAAATCTCTCAGCATTGCACTACTGCAAAAAAATGACACGGGTGTATCTCCTAGGTACTCGTACAAACTCTTTTTGTATCTGCTGTTCTATAGACCAGAAAACGACTAATCTTACCATGCTTTTTAATGTTTTACTCACTACTTTTACTTTTCTTTCTTTCTTTTTATTTTTTTAATGACCTCTGGTCATGCCTCAAATAATCCATTCCAAGTTGTATATTTTTGTTTTCCAATAAAATTTACAATCTACCCGGATTTGAAAATTGTCTTGTTTTCTCAGTTATAATGGATCCTTGAGTTTGTATACCCTGTAATAATTCCCATTTTTGTATTGAGGACAGGATGCTCCATTTTTGATAGGGTTGTTTTTTTTTTTTTTTTTTTTTTTTTCCTTGTTGCTCAGAATACATATGAAATGTTTACCATTTTAAATTTGAAGTGTCCCCCTGTTATTTCCCAAAAGCACTGAGGAGCATCAGCCAATGCCTCTTAATGTTCAGATAAGCTCAGATCAAATCTGTATTGTCATTAAAATAAAGGCACTGAGTGGGATCAAAGGCTTCTATTTTGAAGTGCACACAATGGTACTTGACATTGGATTAGCCTTGTACTGTCCAGCTCCCTTTCTGACTACATAGGCCATGTGTTGTCTGCTACTGTTGGCACAGCACCATGTAGAAGCTGCCTCATGTCTTATTTGGCATTTGCCCCCAATGACGAGGTGCGGGTGATTGAGTGTACATCAGAAACCATGGTGTAAATAGAGGTGTACTTGTTTTTTTTTCTTAATTTCGGATTATTGAGTTTGTTACAGTAGCTTGCAGAGATACTAAGTTTGTTATTTTGATGAATGACAAAATAAAGCTCTATTGTGGACCTCTGCTCTGCCTCCTGTGTGAATTCAATACTGGCTGCTTTTTAGTTTGTGCCCTTGATCCTATGCAGTGGATAGACTAACACTTCTGTAATGCTTAACTAGAAGGAAAAAATCCTTTTATTGTTTTATGAAGGTATGGGATGGTGTTGGACTGTCTGTTGGGAGTAGTAAGGGCTGCAGTTGTTTGTGGCTTGGTCAGTCATGCATGTTATTCAGTGGTCCCTGCGGATGCACATTTAAACAGCATTACAAAATGCACTTCAGTAACAACTCGTACACCAAAAAGGACTATGATGTAAAGAGGTAATTTACTTACAGTACCCCTGATTTGATGTTCCTAAATGTGGTGTGTGTGTGTGTGTGTGTGTGTAGCCAAAAATGCGTGGATTATCTCTTTCAGAGTCTGCATAGGAACAACTTCAGTTCCAAGATGAAAAGGAACACCACGACCCACAGCAATTTCAGGTGTGAATTGATGACACAAGTGGCTCTCATCTTGTCAAAACCAATTATCACAAGACTTAAAAAAAAAACTCAGTTGAAGTGTCATCACAGTCTACTTATATAAAAGCTGTTAATTACACAGCACATGTAACACTAGTCTCGCCCCTCCTCTGCATTCATACATTGTCTAAATAGGAGAAGACTGTGACTGTGTCAGGTACTATGATGAAAAGGGACAACATCTCCTTTGCTGCCTGTGTGTCTTCTGTGTGTGTCTCTCCTCATGTACTCTCAGGTCACAGGAGACTTCCTCGACAAGCAGTGTAAACATGAATTCTTGGCTCCTTCGAACCATGTGTTCCACGTAGCCTAGCAACGAGGCCGAATGTTGCGCTTTTGCTCCCAGAGGGAGATACTCACTTCAGGTGATGGTCTTTAGTTCTGCTGTACTGAGAAAGAGAGAGAGAGTGTGTGTGTGTGCCTGTGCCTGACATCACACTCCAGCCTAGTATGCCACAAGAGGTAAGATACTCCAAACTTAAAACACAAAGAAGAGGGTTAGTTTGAAAGAATTTCTCAGGGTATCACATTTTGAAACGTGTAGTGTTCCATAACTGCCTCATTTCAAGAACCCACTCTTCCTAAATACAACTACACTCATGTCTACACTGTAGGTGACAACAGTACTTGTTTTGTCTTTTACTGGACTGCACTTTGCACTGTGATGGCAGCTTAGTATATTCCAATCAAATACCACAGTATCACTCCGACTATCACATGGTGGTGGATGATAATGATGAGGGCTAAGCACCTAACTGTAGCATGTACAGTATGTACCATGGTGCTGGCTTGCCATTGTGTCTTACTCTCAGTCAAACTGGTCGCTGAGTCTAAATTTAGCCCTGCACCAGGCCAGCTTGTTGAAAAATTGATCGATAGTGGAGTCGCTGCTATAGTAACAGTCGCTGTTTTAATGGTGGTCAGGTCAGGTGTCATTAGATCTCCAGTCAGACAGATAGTGGACGACAATGAGTACAGTGCAGGACGTGGCCACATGGAAAAACAAAGCCGTCTCTGAAGTCCGTGACATGTCCAGGGGTGGTAATAGAAAAGATAAGGTAAGGCTCTTTAAAGCCGTCATAACTCTGCGTGGTTAATGAGGACAAGCAGAACTGGTAAAGCACAGGATGATACATGTGGAGATGCATCAACACATTGTTGGCATAGCAATGTCACCACAGCAGAAACAATCTACTGTGTCTTGGCTTGTATCTTGTTCTTATCTGCAGGGTGATGACAGGGTGGACCTGTGTGGCCGGGGGAGCTGGTGGCTGGGAACACTGAAAGTGGGTGTCACACTGCGGTATAGTTTCATAGTCTGCCTGTGGAGGAGAGGCTGCTACGTTAGCCTCTGTGCAGGCCCAAACACTTGCCACTGGGTTGTCAATTAAAAGTGGCTCATTAGCTCGTGTAGATATTGTAGATTTTCAGTTAATGGCTTTTATTGCGTAGCCATATCCCATTGTCTGTGTCCAAAGTGTGCTGTCTGCCAGAAATAAATTCAAACACTTACACTACAGTGAGTCCAGTCCCTAAGTGCCTTACAGTACATTCATGGTAATAATGCATAGACCTAATTAATTATCAGTTTATCTTAATGTGATCCCAGCTCTCTGGCTCCGTTGTTAATCAGCTGCCTTCGTCTTTCTATGCTAACAATAGGCCAGGTGGCTTGACAACATTTGCAGTACATTACATTTATGTAATACATATGAGCTCTGCTTATAGAAGCAGGCATTTTATGATGAAATGAGTCTTTGTACCATCATAAAGAGATTTGGCTACGATATTGCTTGACAGTGCTTAAAGCTAAAGTTAAAACCTTCTTCTTGTGATGTCAAAATTCAATTGCAATCCAAAAGGAATATTAGAAATAACAATTGTATTTGGCAAGGTATAAAAATTTAAATTTCAAAATAGTTATACCTTCATAAAAAACTACCTATCCCAGTGTTCCAGTTGGTTTAGCTCTTCTTGTCTCTTGCGGACAACAGTCCAGTAATGGTTACAACATGCTAACAATACAGTAAAGTGTCCATCCAAGCCATGTGGTAACATTCCCTTAACCTCTCTCCTCTCACCTTCTTCCAGGACACACCCATCCCGGGTCTGTATCACATCCGCGACTTCATCGAAGAAGCTGAACTGAACCCGGTGAGGAAGACCTACGGGTTCAAAGGCGTGGGCAGAAAAGCCCACACTCTGGGCGTACGTAAGGGGGATTTGCTTCTACCCGGGGCGTACGACTACACCGACTCCATCCAGGAGGTCCTGATGCACCAGGTGTCCTACTCTTTCAAGAACTGTCCACGGCCCGACATCATCACCCTGGGCATCAGGGACAAGGTGGGGTTCAGACATGACCTTTACTGATCCTGCTGGCATATGCAATTTACCTCATGTTAAAGGAATAGTTCACTGTTTTGGGAAATACACTTCTTTGCTTTCTTTCTGAGAGTTCGATAAGTTCGATAGCAGCACTCTCATGTCTCATGTGCGTAAAGGTACTCTGACCACTAATGGACCAACTATGGAGCAATGGGTTTAGGAAGTACATTGAGGACGTACATTGGCATGATACATGCTGATGGTTTTATGTTTTTTATGGTTTTTAGGTAAAGAGGAAGAACGGATAGCAACAACACAGGTTTTAAAATATTTAAAGAATAGGCTTTGCAAATGTTGTATGTTGAAGGAAATCCATTCAACGCATTTGTTCTCGAGGATACAAGCGATGTGATTCAGTGAGAAACACTGAATATAAAGACAACTGTTTTTGTTAATGAGAAAACTCCAAGGGGTACCTTTAAGTATGGAGCTAGAGCCAGGAGGTGATTAGCTTAGCTAAGCATAAAGACTAGAAATAGGGTTAAACAGCTAGCCTGACTCTCTCCCAAGTAAAAGAATACACATACCAAAACCTAAAGCTGACTTATTAACACAGTGTTTCTTGATCCCGTTTGTTCAAATCGTACACAAACAGTAATTTGTGGTTTTATGGGGCGTTATGTGAACTATTTCTTTTCAAAGCCGGGAGCAGCGACTTCTCAGAGTGATGTGCACAGAGACTACTACTGGGTGGAGGGATAAACTATTGTTTGTCGTGAAAAATATAAAAGCGACAATTTGTGATTTTAGAGGTAATTACATGTTGAAGCTATTTCTTGGAAGTTTATCCATCCGCCCACTATGTCTGTGAAGTATATCTTCGGCTACAGCTTGGGTTGCCAATTATGATCAGTAGGTACAGGTTTTGGTTTTGGTCTCTGTAAGCAAGATGGTACCAAACCTGGCAACCTCACTGTCACATGACAAGATTTCTGGAAGCTGCACACGTGCCTGCTGTCAAGCTGCCAAGCAATAGTTACGTGGTGGAAGTCCCCCTAATACTACAAATGTCCGTTTTTACATTTCTTTTACATAAGTATAGATGAAACTAGGGGTTTTCAAAGTCTGACACTGTGCGCCCCCCCAACTCTAGCTCCATACTTAACGTACAGATGTGAGTGTGGTATTGATCTTCTCATCTTACTCTCTGTTTCTTTAAACAAACATACAGAATTGAGAAATCCTATAATGTAATATAACTAAATGTAATGAAGCCCATAATGTTATGCCTCAATTTAAAGATATTTTTCCAAAATCTTTAATTTTTAAACCTTTTTATGTTGTTGTTACTTATAGTTGATGCCATTACTTGCCCAAAAAATGGGTCCAGTCTGCTGTGTAATAGCCAGCCAATAATGTAACAAGTTATTACATTTATGGCAAAAAGCTACTTGCTTATCTATGCTATATTTAGAGTTATTAGCCCTCTACACCACTTTGATTCAAGTATGTAGTTCTTAAGCAGTATTTATTCATTGTTCTGTTCTGATAGTGTATTTGGCTGTGGCATCGGCACTAAAGTACCGTAGCTGCTCTTCAAAATGCACCTGCAGCAGACTGAGTGAAAACAGAAGATGTGTTGGAAACAGAAGCCAGCTGTTGGCGATGCAACACAGCAGACGCAAAAAGCAAACTCGTGGTGATACTGTCATACACATTTAAACACCTCTTTGTCTTTATTCCCTGTGCCAGCATATACACACTTCACCGTGCGACTACAATGTGACAGCGAAACCAGTGGAGAAGATTCCCTGCAAGTAAGCACTCGACAAACAGCCTCTCTTTAACTCTCAGATCACAGCGGCGCAGACAACCCATGAATCATCCCTTGATCGCGGAATCCTTCCTCCTCATACAACTTCTCCTTCCCTCTCTCATCTCCTCACAGCACAAAGATGGAGGAGCAATCACTAACCTGCTCTCTCATTTTCTCTGCCTCTGATCATGCACGGCCTTATTCTTTTCTTCTCTCACTTTTCCCTTCACTGTTCTCCTCTCCTCTCTTTTCTTTTTTTTTTGACAGCCACTCCTCCCCACTCTCTCTCTCTTCTCTCCTCTTCTTGCAGGCATGTGATGTTTCGGTCGACCGTGCAGCGGATCAGCTTTCCACCTGTAAGTATCCAGTCACCAAGACTAGTTATTAGGACCATTCAGTCTTTCCATTGCCCACAAAAAGACTTCATTACAATACACTTTCAATGGGTTTTGGTTACAAGCTATGACCTAACGTGTATCTGGTATGTGCTTGTACAGGATCTAGTTATGACAGCCACAAGGGTCAGAGAAAACCGATCCCACAGGGTGTCTGATTGTATCATTTGCCCCATTTGAGGGCCTGTTATGGCACTGCACTAGCTGACCAGTCAGCTTTGGTTCATATTGCAGAGTTTTGCAGCTTTAGCCGTGTGTCCATGCTGGTAGCTGATGGATATCTGAGCCGTGCTGGCAGCTGCTCAGTGTTGACAGAGAAGGAAAGGCACTAAGAAATCCCGAGGGTGTTATTACTGCAGAGTTGGGAGCAGTTTTCTGCTGTTAGTGGTGTCACAGCGACTCTAAGACAAGTTTATTGTCAAAGGTTAAGCAGCTACACAAATCCCGATTCCCACAGCCAAGTTAACTGAAAGCACAGATCAGTCAGACAGCTGACCTGACGGAGGTGGACAGACATTAGCGGATCACAATTGAAGTGTCTTAATGGTTTACACTGGGAACTCTTGGTCTATTCTGAGAGAGAATTTCAGATTTCTCTGAGCCTTGCCTCTTAGCCCAGAATAAAATGAAATAGATTTCCACACATCCAAAGAAAAACCTCCAGTGAGCTGAATATGTTTGGGAACACAACAAAAAAGATATTCTCTTTTTTTCTGATTTGACTTAATTTTTCCATCCTGGGGCCAATGTGTGTCCTAGATTTACATGTTGTACTTTTTTGCAATATTGACTGCACGTGCTGCTTGGAAGGAACAAATCCTCCCCTGACATTCAAGCCTGTTTGAATTAAAGTCATAATCCCAGACATTTTAATATGAATAAATGTCCTCCTCTCTATTGCTATAGCACAGAAGTGATTCAGCCTTTAATTACTGCATGCAAACTTACTGATCTAAACACCTGCTGTCTGGTAGTTTATATAGTTTGTATTGAAATTTGGTACACACATTCATGGTCCCCAGAGGATGAATTCTAATGACTTTGGTGGTCCCTAGACTTTTCCTCTACCACCACCATGAGGGTTGACATTTGTGTTTTTCAGTAAAATATCTCAACAGTTGTTGGAAGGATTGCCATGAAATTGAATAAAGACATTCATGGTCCCCGCAGGATGAATTGTAATAACTTCAGGGTGATTCACTGACTTTCGATCTGGGCTCAAAATTTTAATTTGTCCAGTACTTTGTGTTTAGTGCTAATTTGCAAATGTTAGCATGCTAACGAGCTAAACTAAAATGGAGAATGTGGTAACATGGTAATCATCAGCATGTCAGCAATGTCATTAGGAGCACTGGTCCAAACTGAAATATCTAAACAACTATTGGATGGATTGCAATGAAATTTGGTACACACATTCATGGTCCCCAGAGGATGAATTCTTATGACTTTGGTGGTCCCTGGACTTTTCCTCTACCACCACGAGGTTGACATTTGTGTTTTTGAGTGAAATATCTCAACAATTATTAGATTGATTGCCATGAAACTTAATAAACACATTCATGGTCCCCGCAGGATGAAATTATAATAACTTCAGGGTGACCCTGGGCTCAAAATTTTAGTTTGTCCAGTACTTTGTGTTTAGTGCTAATTTGCAAATGTTAGCATGCTAACAAGGTAAATTAAAATGGAGAATGTAGTAACCTGGTAATCATCAGCATGTTAGCGTTGTCATTGGGAGCATGTTAGCATGCATTTAGCTCATTTGGAGCACATGAATGGATTTGTTTATGTTTATGGTGGCAAACCAGCCTCAGTGTAATTTTTTCCAAATTAAGAAAATCAAGAATATGTCATATTAATTTCACCCCATGTCATTTCAGAAAAAAAAATCAAGGTCTCCAGTTGATTTAAGGAGTACTGTACAGCAAGGTCTTGGATGCACCAATCAAAAACAGGTCAAAGTTTTAAAGTTTCACAGACATTCACAGCATGTGCCAGTTACCTACGCCACACAGGAGAACGTTTCTAACGTGCTGTGCCACAGTAGGAAAGTAGGCCAGGTGCTTTGGCTCAAACACACACATACACACGTGTGAGAGAGTTTCACTACCGTCCACCAGCTCCCGTGAAATACACCTGCATTAGCACCTCTGGGAGCATCATGCAAGTGCGCGGGGCCCAGTAGGCCAGTTGCAGAGGATCAAGTTAACTGGCAACTGGGATCAAATGGCATGTAATTGTAGCAGCCATCCCTCCAACGAGCAGAGGAGAGGAAAAGACACCTTCCTGTCTCCCTATCTCTGAATCAGAGAGCAGCTGAAAATGAAAGGCTGGTCCTGCGTTCAGGGACAGGGACACAGTTTTATGTCTGAGGAGGAGTGCGGAGGGGGGATGATGCTATTTCTGCATGGCACGCCGCTGGTGACCAGTATGTGTGTTAGTGGGTAAGAGGAAAGGAGAAGTGAAAGGCAAGGAGAGAGAGAGAGAGAGAGAGAGAGACACTGACTTTTGACAGAGACTAACCCTATGCACAGATCACATAGGTCAAAAATCCCAACACAACCAGAGACTGACAAAGGCCATAAAGACAGGAGTCAGATTATATGTCATAGGTCTTCAAAATATGGGTATGGGACCCTAAAATAGATCTGGTGTATACTGTTGTGCATCCTTCAGATGACTTGAGTATTAACATGGTATAACAATAGGTTTCCATGAGCTTATAGGTCCAAGGGAGAAACAATGAATCTCTCATTTGGCTCTAAAAATGTTAGAGGTCATGATGTAGAGTAGGTGAATATAATACAGGCCTCAGTGCATGCTTACATCATCACGTTTGGAGCGGTTTGATTGGACTCTGTTTGTTTGGATGCCTAAGAACGCTGCCATTTGAACTCAGGCGACACCATAAAAATTAAGATTGACGTTCTCTTCTGAGAAAACAGGGCTCTTTTCTTGAAAGGTGCCTGTACTAATCCAGGATAACATGATGACGTTAGCCAAATAAAATCAAGACATCTGCTCACTGACTAAGAGTGCACACAAGTTGATTGTGTTAAGTTATGTTACAGAGACTGGAGCAGTTTCTTTTAAACTTACTTACTGAAACTCTGCTCAGTAAGCAAACTACTTGCTACAAGCTACTGCTAATTGACATTTTCAATAAAGATAATGTTGGTAAAAAGCAAATGGAGGGGAAAAAAACAAGCTGCATGTGTCTCTGACCATCTCAGAAGGAAGGACCTGCTCCATGCCACTATAATCCACAGACCCAACCAGCAAAAGGCATCACCTCCTGCTTCAAATCCACATTGCCGCGGCTCCACTATGTGCACTCAGTGAGTCCAATACTTCACATTTAGCTATATCTCCTCTTTAGATGCACACAGGTCATCTGTAAACATGTCCAACACTACATTATTAGTAGTGTGGCTAGTATGTGGCTGTCTGTCATCAGTGTAAGACTGTGAATTTATACTTTTTTTACAGTTTTATATCCTCTCAGCTGCAGTTTAAATTCTTGATGAGCGAGGAAAAATGCAATATACTAATGTTTTGATTTCAGTAATGATCTTATCTTGGCTTTGACGGAAATTCATCAGAGTTTAAAGAGATAAGTCATGACATGCCATGGAACATCGCACATTGACCAAAAATGTTATATGTTTTTACATATAAGAGTGAACTTAGAATAATAAAAAGAAAAGAAATATTTCTCTTTTTTGTATTTCAAAGTGGTGACATAATAAAAAACTATTTTTATGTGTGTGTGTGTGTGTGTGTGTGTGTGTGTGTTCCACAGAAGACCCCAGGACCAGGGGCCTACGAACCTTGCTGGAAGCTGGGCGACCCTCTGAACCCAGAGGCCATGGACCCATCGTTTAGCCTCTACTTCCGCAACATTCTCTAGTGTGGACTTTATTTCCCACAATGCCTCGATCCCACAACCATCTCCTCATCCTGTCATCCAGCTTACTGGCAGAGGACACACACTTATTTATGAAATAAAAGTAAAATCATGAACGTACAGGAGAAAGAAGACTTCCAGTCTCTTATTCCTTGAACCAATGTTTATCTACATGTCGATGAGGCATTTTGTGCCAACCACATATCAAGCTACATTCATTGTGCTCAAATCGCTTTAGTGATGCCGGCCAGGGAAGCAGAATGATCTTATCTGCAACAAAGGGTACTTCATTCCACTTAACTACATGTTCCCGGTATTGCTCTCCCCCTTCATCTCTCCTCTCTCCTCCTCTGTCGGCAGTCAGGCTGCTTTGCCTTCCTACTATCTCTGCCCTGCGATGCACTCAGGAGGAGGAATGCTGCTCAGCCATGCGTCACATGCACATAGCTTAGTGTGGCATGCTGCAACCTCAGATAACACGTTCAGTATTAGGGGCCAAGGCAGTGGCACACAATAAAACAGCTATTCTTATCGCTACCTACTCCGCATACACTTTCTTGCAACGAACCAAACAAACACGGTCAATAATGTCGGGGCACAGCGGCGATACAAATCACCTCTGCGTGAACATAATGGCGGTGTGCATTACAGCGCAACAGGGGATAGGTACAAAAATAAAAAACACATTACAGATTTGTTATTGGTGTGATCCTGGACAGTTATTTTTTTAATCATTTATTTATTCAGAGAAGGGTTTTGCTGAGCATGCATGCACTGCTTCATATTCATAGAGTTAGACACTCAGCGCCTCAGAGCAGCAGAATTTTGTGCTACGGCCAGTTAGACAGTTGTTGAGGGAGTGAAGAGATATACACCCAGATTCTGTTATCAGATCCAAGGATGAAAATATGAGCAGCGATAATTAAAGCCCACTTCCTTATGCTTTAGTGTAGCGTTGTATTGATTTTAGAGCATGAATAATCACCTATAGCAATAAATAATACAGCAAGGAGTCGTCGTAATGACATTAACAAACAATATCATAGCTGCTTCAGTGTCAAAAAATCAGTTACGACTTTTATGGAAGATCTGAACTTATTTCTGAGCTCATATGGATGTAGCCACCCTACTAGTGTGTCTAGAATCTACAAAGTCCCTACCCAAGTCATCATCAGTGGAGCAGCTTGCTGTATCCTAGCCCAATCTGTGACCTGTTTTCCACTAACATATCTACAAACATGGCTCCACTCGCCTCTTCTTCTTTGCTGGATGTACATTAAAGCTGCACTAATCAATATTTTGATGTTAACAATGGATCAAATTACTTTGTGTACTGTGAAAGGTGTGATGAACTGCAGATAATTATCACCCAACTGCAGTTTCCCTCGGCTCTATGGAGCGTTTTAGTGCTTTTCAGCTCATGGTTTTGGTTTTACTGCCTGCAACTTCAATGTTTTTGTTCAGTCTCACCGCTCTCATCAGCCTTCTTTCCAGCTGCAGCAGGCAGCTGCTTTTTTAATGAAAAAGCTCTAATCAAAGCCACTGTACACTACCTGCCCAGCCCCAAAACAGCAGACACACAAAGTTAACTAGCTTTTGAACGTGGCATTTAGCAGCTAAAGATTCTCAGGAAATTGGTGGAAATCAAAAAAAAGAAGAGTGAATATTGCACTTAGATTTGTCAGCAGGTTGAACATTGACATAAAATATAGGCTAGATTAAGAGTAGAGGCTCATTTCAATAACGATTTGTTAGTGATAAGGGGATTTTGGAACGTAATGTACATAATGAGGCACTGGATTGACTTCTTTACACGTATTGACATCAGTGAAGTGTTTTGTTTGGGACAATAGTCAGGCGAGCCGTAACCAGCGCTATCATGGCACATCTACTTGGCCGACATTAATCCCCACCACTCTGTTTTCCTTCAGTTGCAGACACTTAAGAGCTTGAAGAGGTTCAAGAGCCGGGCTCTTATTCCCCCTGTCATTATTCTGGAGACAAAGGAGGGCACACTTCCACCCGGAGAGGAAGACAATCTTATTAACACAGGGCTTTGCACGCAGCCTCCGGAGGGCTGGGCATGTGTATCCACTGCTTGTGAGGAGGACGCAGCGACAGAGATGTGAATGTGTGTGTGTGTTTGTGTGTGATGAGCAGCCATTCTGCCTGTGGTCAAGGCATCAAGCCCCCAGTAATCTCTGTCTCTCTCAACCCTCAGTGCCCTTCCTCCCTTCTCATCTCAGTGATCTCCACAGTCCAGCACTGATCTCTGACATATGCCTCATACTGACGACTTAACACCCTCCATCTCCCACAGCCTGCCTCGACCACAGGCACGGCCAGGCACCCGCTCTTTCGCTGTCAATCAAGCTCCCTGTCGTAGACACACAAAGAATACGCACGCAGCCGCACAATGCAATGAATGCGACATGCACGCATGCACTTGTGATCCTTTGCTTTTAAAAAAACGCACTTGCAAACTGATGCATAAACCTGCAAACGTGCACACATGCACTCATTTCAAGGTTCTATGGGCTTGAAAAGAGATCAAAACTACTACTTCCTTTTTGCTACCAGTGTTTAAAATGTATAAAACCTCTACTGAACGATGAAAGTGGATCAACAAAGTTGCATCAACACTGCAGAGAGAATGATCAGGATGGTAGGCACTGCACAAAGCCTACCACACACACATTATCTGTTCATCTGTGGTAGTATTTCCTGTCAAGAGTGGTGAGAAAGCGATTTAAGATGTGAATTGTGCTGGTACAGTGAAATTCTATCATTTAAAGGTCACGAGAACATCTGGTGTTGGGGCAGGTCGCACTGGCAGCCCAAACATCAACTTCAGTTTTCTGGAACAGCTTAATGAGATACGGTCAACATTCAGGAAGCAGTGTAGCATATCAGTGGGGTCTGGAGCAAATCTGTGTTTCTGGCAGCTTACAACAGGAGGTGACCCTGCTCCTCAGCGGTACAGCTGGGCCAGAGTCAAGGACGTCAAATTAACAGCTAACTCGGGGCAACATGCTGAGAAAATGCGAGCCTGCTCCAGAATGATGACGAAGGCAGACCGCTGGAATTTCCCAAGAATGTGAGGTTACACAAAAATACCCATAATCCAATACTGGTGTAGGACAAATGCCATTATCAGCTGCTGAGTCCCAGCTAAAGGTTGCCAAACAAACAAACCCTCAAAGAGAGAAGCCATTGTTCGTTCACTGACATTGTGCTGAACTAAAATGGCCTCCCAGTATCACAGAACTGTCCAGCCTCTGTCTTTCTCCCTCGCTGTATAACATGAGCACCTTGAGAAACTCCAGCCAGCAGTAAGAGGGTCAAACAAAGAGGTGGCAGATTCAGAGGTGCTGTTCCTTCATGTCCCCTTTAAGTCCAGGTCACATTCACTCTCATAACCACATCCCACACTAAGGGTGATGACTAGCCAACTGAGGAATTTAGCGGGCAGTGTGACACACCGGGAGGGTGACCAGGTATCCTTTTACCCCCCTCAAGCTGCTGACAGACACATTGGAGCAACATTACGCTTCTATTAAATGACATTTAAAAGTTTAATCAGCTCCAATGGGCGACTGTTAGCGAACAAGAGGGTCATTGTTTAAGTGGGTAATGGTGCTGGCACTGTCGCTGTGTGTGTGGAAGTGGACCAAGAGTGCTGGAGGCCGATCAGGTGAGCTGGAGTGATTGATAGAAAAGAACACACTGCTGTGTTATTAGGCCTGGTGCTCGACAATGTCAAATCAGGTGTTAAAACAACAAGTTGTGGTTTTATGGAGGGTTATGTGCCAGACTATTTCTTGGCCAGGACCAGTAACTTCCACAAATTGTCATTTTTACATTTCTGTTTTTGTACGGATTACACAAATGATATACAACGTGTTAATTAGTGACTTTTAGAAGTGCTGGTTGTCAGATTACCTTTACCTTTGGACAGAGCCAGGCTAGCTGTTTCTCCATTTCCAGTCTTTATGCTAAGCTAAGCTAACTTGGCTGCTGAGAGTGGTATCAATCTTCTCACCTAACTTTCGGCACGAAAGAAAACAAGTCATTTCCCAAAATGTCAAACTCTTCTTTTAACCTTTCTCACTTGTACAAATCACATACATGGATTTTATGATGATGCATTCGTATTATAGCCTGTATCGATTAAGGCAGATGAAATGTCGTAGCCATTAACATCGGCTATAAACAGCAGCTATAAAGTAAGTCTATGAAATAACTGCAAAAAAAAAAAACATTTATTGAGGATTTTTACTGTAAAACCTTTGGGAAGTGCTCAAGAATATAAAGCTTTAAAGGAGCAGGAGATGCTTGTTTGCCAAAGTATGTCTGTATTTACTCCTCCTTCTTACAGCATCTTGAATACATTCTCTTGTCATGTGCATTGAACTCTGCTGAAACACATTTGCCCCTTGGGGATGAACTATGTATACATGTACTGTACCAGTCATTTTATTTATACATGAGATTATGGAACCACATCTGATCCTCATAACCTCCATCACACCCCCTCACCCATCCATGACTCCCCGGCCTTGTTTGGACATCACAATAATGGTTTATGGTTTCCTTCTTGGCGCCCTGCACCGGCACCACCCAGCCCATGCCCTCCATATGCCCCTGCAGGGTTGGCATCAACACACACACACACACACACACACACACACACACACACACACACATCACTGCGACCTGAATACCAGGCCCACACACACACACACACACACACACACACACACACACCTCACTCAACACGGCCACCACCTTTGATCACTATTCGATCCAATATGGCTGCGACTTATTTCATGAGGGTGTGTATGGAGGTTGTGTGTGTGTGTGTGTGTTTGTGAGGCAGTATGTGTGCCTGAACACTTGGTGCACGTTGCCCCCCACCACCCCACCCTCATATCGCCCACACAGACTGTCTTGTGATGCTCAGGTGTGGAAGTGAGAGCGTAGCCAGAGCGACACGCCTGGGCGCTCTGACATCACTATGACGCTGACGCACATACACAAGAAGATCTCATGCGCTCTGCTCATTGATCCCAGGTGTATATATTGTATACATACACAGGTGTGTGTGGTGACACTTGGTCCAGCTTCATCTGCCCGTTGTCATTCTGAAAGGCTTTGCGGCAGGCCACTTCCTCCATTAATCTGTCTCCTTTTACCAAAGCTGTCAAGACCATGGCATGTGTGTGTGTGTGCGCGTGTGTGCCCAAGTGTGTATTTAAGTACGTGTACTGTACCACACAATGTGTTCATGTCATTGTCAGAGTGTGTGTGTGTGTATTTGTGCATGTGTGAGCACACCATGTAATATTTCACTCCTTACCCACAGGGATTAGACCATTCATCTCCCGGAGCCCTTGTGTAGGTGTCACACATAGTGCTAATGAGGAGAGGATGGAACAAGGGAGAGCCGGTGAGCGAGGAGGGAAAAAGTAAAAATAGATTTCTTTTTTGGACAGCAGAAAAGAGGCGACAGTGATCAATAATTCCTGCGCAAAAATCGAAGTATTGACGAACGAGGGATTTTCATGCCGGGAGCGATGGGAACGTGGGCGACTGTGGAGTTTTAAAAAAAGACAGAGAGGGCAGGGATTAGTGCTTGCAGTCCTGCAGGGAGGGTAAGGGTTAAGAAATGGGGGTTTTGCTGAGAGCAAAGGCAGGGACTCTTCCCATAACACAAATCAATTTACACCAGCCTGAGACATTGATTATAGCTGGCTCATACCTCACATGGCTACAGCAGACATCAAACAGACACTGTCAAGCCTGTAAAACCACACAACGGGGGCATTATCTGCCTCTTGCTGTGTGTGTGTGTGTGTGTGTGTGCCTTGTCTGTGTATGTGTTGTTCAGCAGACCAGATATCTCTCTCTGCTTCCCCAGTTACTCAAACAAGGGGATGGCTGCTAGGCAACCAAGCCACATCACATCACATCAGGCAAGCCGGGAGAGAGCAAGAGACATAGAGAGAGAGAGAGAGAGATAGAGAGAGAGAGAGAGAGATAGGAGGAGGAGGAGGAGGAGGAGGAGGAGGAGGAGGAGGAGGAGGAGGGAGTTTGGAGGCAGAAAACTGTGCTGGCAGTATTACATAAGCCGGCAGCCCGGTCCCACTGCTCACATTAATGTGGTTAGGCACTCGGAAGTGATGTCCATTAGTCACAAGTGACAAGGCAGGTGAAGACGCATCTAGCAGTGATTTTTAAAAGCCATTTATGTTTATAATGGAGAGCATTACGAACAGATGAGTCAAAAAAAACAACAACAAAAAAAAAAAAACCAAAACAACACACACATTATGAGCGGATGAGTCGCCTACTGTACCGCACAAACAGAACGAACAGAACAGGGACTGATAATACCTCAGGGGGAAGGCTTAAAACAAACACACATGCATGAGGATACATAATGTAAAGAAATACTGCAAACACACCTGCATACACACAGGCACACACATAGAGTACATAATAATAATGACATATGGAATGATATTTGAACGCCTGAAAATATATGAGCTCTCATTTGAAGATGCGAGGGTGGGGGTGTTTGTGTGTGTACATAAAAGCTGTGTCAATCAACATGATCATCAAAAATACATCAAAGGCTAAAGTAAAGATGCAGTGGAGCAGCTGCTGTGACTGACAGCCTATACATAATCAATGCATCTGCATTTCCACATTTAACACAACAACATACTGTACATTCTGTCTCAAGATGTAACCAGCACATCTCTGCCATTTATGAACCATTAAAGTGATACCCAGTGATTCTGATTATTAAAAATATTACTCATCATGTGTCACTAATTGCAAAAGAGCTCTATACTCATAACTCCACAGGAGATGTACATTGTTACGGTGCTTACATTATAACATTATTCTCTCAGCACACTGCTCTGTTATCTGCAAAAATCTGAATCCCTCTGTTGCTTTTTCTGCATCAGCAGCATTGATATCCAATATTAATGTCACTGTTTTCATGTAAATATTCAACACTAAGACAAAATAAAACTTTCTGCAATTTTTCATCTGATAACTTGAATGAATGGAGGTCAGGAATGCTCATATATAATATTTAGGGACAATTAGACTGATAGTTGAGAGGATGGCAATGAAAGTCACTGAGACTGAGAATAGTGTCACTGAAAGTGAAAAAGTAATTTTGTTAATAAAATATACTAAACAAAGGGAAACCGCTAGCCTGGCTCTGTCAAAAGACTACCTACTGTAACCTCTTTAGTTCACTAATTACATTATATCTTGTTAGTTTAATTCGTACAAAAATTGAAGTGTAAAAAACAACAAGTTGTGGTTTTACGGGGACTAGACTATTTCTTAAGCTAAGCTAACCGTCTCCTGGCTGTAGCTTCATATTTAATAGACAGATATGAGTCGTATAGATCTTCGAAAGCAAACAGGCCTATTTCCCAAAATGTCAAACTATGCATTTAAGGAACATTTCTCCACCCAGCACAGCTTTTCACTGTATCTGCATCAGTGTATAATTATCCAGCAACAGGCCAATTCCTTAACCCTAACCCAAGCCTCCACCCCAGCCCAGGCCCCTCAAAGCTCCCTGGGGATGATGGTGAAGGGCCGGATGGGGCAGGAAGCCTCCAGCTCCAGGGCTGTCAAGAAGCAGTCGGGGGCCTGGCTGGAGCCCCGAGACTGCAGGGCCTCACCCAGGCCGCTCCACGCCTCATGAGAGGTGCTGTGGACCTGAACCGCATCACGCAGGACCTTCTCCCCGAGGTGGACACGCCCAGTTTTCACCAGCAGACGGCCCTGGACGGACAAATGGTTAGAGGGATAAAAGAGAAGGGAAAAATGAGAAATGTAGTTCTGCGTTAATATACATGTATACTATTGTTAGGCTCCTCAAGTCATGTTCAGTTTCAGTCAATTCAAAGTATTCATAGGAAAAAATCTATTGACGTCTATTGCAGAAAATATGTACATCAGTGTTTCTATTCATCTTCTTTTCAAAACTCTAATACACATACAGTAACTCAAAAGTGCACCCTGATTAAGATGATTTCTGTAGTTCTTGAAATGTTGATATTTTGGGAATAAAAAGTAATTAATTATAAAATACAGACAGTGGTTTATATGGAACAAAGCGTCATTTAATTTTTTGTTTTTTAGAAAAAATCTGCTTGCTGAGTTTGTTGTGTTAAACCTGAATTAACCCCACTTCTGAGGTGAATTACAGGCTAAAAGTTGACCTATGGCATGCTCTCATTTTCACAGTACAAAATGGTAACATTGCATTTAATTTCAGTACCTCGTCCCTAATATTTTCTTTTATCCTAAATATCTACCATTAAAACATTTTTCATGGCATGATAAGATCAAGCAAGCAGATGGTGGCTTTTTACAAAAAATCAAAATCTTGGATTATAATGCCTGCTGTCCTGTGGACTAGTTTAGTATGACAAAAAAAAACAAAACAAAAAGGAAAAACACCAACAACCAATTGTACTACATTTTGCTAGAGTCATATTCAACTGGGATTGTACAACTGAAGGGAGAAAATGAATCATGAGATTAGGAGCTGCAGAAAGATGACGTAGTATGTTGTGGAGTTGGGTACACAGATACACACACAGTAATGAAAGCTGTTGCTGTGTTTAACCTGCTCAGGTCAGAGGAGAGTCGGCCAGTCAAAGGGACCATTTAAGTGCAATCAAGTTATGTACACTTTACATTACTGCTGACGATTTGCCAAAGCGCACCCTTGCTTGTTAGAACTGTGTTCCTACATTCAGACAAAGGGAAAGGTTTGTGGTTTTACTGGTCTCAGTTAATGTAAATACAGAATGCTAAGATAGCTAATCCATTACACTGCACTCTCTTTCTTTTGTTAAAGTTATGTTATTGTTGCTCTGTAAACCTGTTGGCAAAATCTAAGATTTGAGAAACAACGCATTTACAAGCAATAGTACCAGAAAATCGTCGAACTTAGAAGATGAATAAGCAAACATGGATGTACTGGAACAGACATGTAGCTTCTTGTAATTTTATTGCTAGATTTCATTTTCTCTTCCAAATACATTTTGCTAACCTGAAGGTGTTGTTTTCTGTACGATCATCTGATGCCTCAGGCTTGTTTCCCTGTTGGACCTGCTTTTAGCAATGCTGGCACGTTCCCAGATCTCAGAAACTAACTTGGTGAGTACAATGTTATCTTAATGATGACCCAAAGCTAAAAAAATAAAACCCGAGTTATAATAAAACATAGTTCTCCAATACGTTTAGTAGAAGAAAGTGACTAAAATAACTATCATCACCAGTGTTGGGCCAGTTACTTGAATCAATTACTAATTACATACTACTTATTGAGTAAATAAAGTAAATTATCTACATTACTTGTTACATTACTTTCATCACTCAGCCCAGCACCATCAAAGGTGCCTTCCAACAACTCTAAAGCTTCCACACCCACTCGTCACATATTCTGTATTTATCAGGTGTAGAAATAGAAAATGAGACATTTTGGTTTAACAAGCAGCCAGCCTATGTTTTAGAGATGTTTATTGGCCATCAACAGCTAGCTTAACATTAGCCACAGTGACTGCACAGCTCTCTAGATGCTGGGTTCACACACGTTCCAACTTTGAACAAAACCAAGCGATTCCTAAATGTAGGCGTACCTTACCTGGCTTTCCAATGTTAGCCATTTAACTGCTAAGAACATGTAAATATGACATTAGAGCTAGCGGAAGTTGCATTTCTCCTCTATAGTAGAGGCTAGCTACCTCCTCCCAACACTAGCCAGTGCACTAAGCTAACACGTAGCTACCGGAGCAGTCGGTCCAACGCAGAGAGACCACTTCAAACTCCTTCATCCCTTCATCAAACTCCTGGCAATACAGTGAACAAGCCAACGCCCAACTTGTCAAAGTAACAGAGCGTTACTGAGATTAGTATATGTAATGTAATTATTGAATTTTAAATTGTAATCCCTTACCCTACTCGTTTCTGAAAAAAGTAATCACATGACTTTTATGTGTTACTAACTAATGTGGTGCTGCTCAACACTGCTGATCACTTTTATTACCCATATCAAGCAAAACTCTGAAAATGTATTTTCTTACATACTGAAATGTATTGAACTCAATAGCTCTATTGAAAGGCAGGAACATCTACTAAAAGTGATTAAAAAATGGTTGGTTCTAATAAGTTTACACAGTTTGTGCTAAATTGCCCAAAACATTCAAATACACTGGTATGTTCCTTTACATGTTGTTGCAAAGAGTTCATTTGCAGTGGCGTGCTGGGCGACTACTGCCCAGGGCTCTGCCAGGAAGAGTGGTGGGCATGCATGCAATCTCCACACTGGTCACTGGTTTCATACTGTATGAATGTATATACTGTGTGTGTGTGTGCGTGGCATAAAAAGCTGAGGAAGGAAGGAACGAGAAGTATGTAACTGGCAGTTCATGTAAACTGTATGGATATAAATAGTTGTTAAAGCCGATGTGTAATATAAATAAGTATAAGCTGTCAGGGTGTGTGTGTGTGTGCGTAAAAAAGAATATAAGTAAGAAAGAGAAGGATATCATGGATGATATCTGTTGTCACCATGTTAAAGGTCATGGAGAACTTTGTGTGAGTGCAGAAGTGTGTTCTGTCTCTTCGGAGCTCAGCTCAGTTGGGGTGCTGACTGACCAACAGCGTGGAGTCAAATCTGTCTCACACACAAATACATACTGCACACACACACACACACACACATACAAACCACAGTGTCACATGCACACTCAAGGTGACAACAGGCAGCCACTCTTGTACAATATCATCCCCTCCCTTACTTTGACTATCTGTTACACACACACACACACACACACACACGGGCGCGCGCATACTGAGCTGGCCTGAGGTCAGACAGACGAGTCTTGTTATGCAGTCTCTGCTCACAAGCTCCAGATTAATTGGGCTGAAATTCACATAGCTGTCTAGGGGCTCTGATGCAACTTTCAATAAAAGCACACACACACACACACACACACACTTTCTTCCTCCCTTCCTCTGTTCTCCTTTTCCTCACTGCTGCTGTGAGGAAAACACAGAGGAAGATCGAAACTCTTGGGTACGGAGAAAACCTGTCACAGGATGTACACACAGGGTTAAGAGCTTGTGTGTGTATGTGTGTGTCTGTGTCTATATGAGTGTGTGTATGCATGCACCAGTGTGTGTGGGTGTATACTCGAGGTGTATGATGTATTCCTTGCAATGGTTTGGCTGCTAGCTTCCGCATCTTACTGTCTGTGCTCTTGTCTCCAGACTCTCAGGGGTTACATTGTTCTAACGTTTCTAGCATAAACACAGTCGGCTACTGGGCTAACACACACACCCTTCCATCTGTGCCACATGTCAGTTATGCTGGTAACCATGGAAAAGTTGATCCTTTTAGGCCAGCAGCTTAATCAAATAAACACTACTGTATATACTGTGGTCTGATATAAACACAGGAGAGGCCGAACAAGACAAGCTGACAGGAGAGCACACGCACCACAATACACACACACACTGGCCAATGGTCTGTAAAACACTTAAAGGAAGAGTTCAACATTTAAGGAAATAAGCATTTGTTTTCTATTTTCTAGAGTGAGATGAGAAGAACCATTTCAATCTCACATCTGTGTATTAAGTACAGAGCTCGTTATGGGATGTGGTTAGCCTAGCTTAGCAGGAGCGCCAGAAAGTCCAAAATGGAGGAAGCTATTGTAACTTATTAGCTGTGTTGCACCATCCAGTTTTATTTAACCTCCTCTGTCAAAGTATAAACGTCTACACAAAAGAGACATGGTTAACAGACAGTTATGATGGTGTAAATACGTCTTTTGAATAAACTGTGTTAACTTACTGTCCCCTTAGTAACAAGAACTAATGAGCAAGCAGTTAGCAGGCAAGGTAGCTTGTTTCCCTTTTCAATAAAACAATTGTTCCGGCTGACTATCATGTTAGCGGTTAGCTCGCCATTTACAGTAATGTTAGTTCACCAACTCGCCCTGTGAGTAGTTACTACTTCACCATGTTTCTAGAACCACCTATTTTATGAAAACATGCAGATTAATTTCACTGCGCCACTTTCTGGTGTGACCAGGCCTTTAGCTACTGTGACAAGACTTTGCAAAACAGTTTGCGCACAGTTACTGTGGCTAGCAGTTGTTTGCAAAGAAAAAGTTCCAGCATTTAACTTTGCCTACAACCACAAATTGACATTTTTACATCACTGTTTGTGTAACGGATAAATAAACTAGACACAACAAGTCAGCTTTACAGGTTTTAGTAAGGCAAGCATTTGCATTTTGGACAGAGCCAGGTTAGCTGTTTCCCTCTGCCTCTTTATGCTAAGCTAGGCTAACAATGTCCTGATTTCAGCTCGGTACCTTACCCACAGACATGAGACTGACATCAATCTTCTTATCTCACTCTTGGAAAGAAAGCAAGGGCGTATTTCCCAAAATGTTGAACTACTGGAGACAAAAATGTATCAGAGAAAGATAAGCAAAACAGAGAGGCAATATGAGAAAGATTTTCAATTGGTATGAGAACAGAATATGAGTAAGAATGACTCAATAAGGAACAACATGTCTGAGGGAGTAGGAGAGTGAGCAGATAGGAAAGGAAGTGAGTGAACAAATGTGTGTTCAAGAACATTTAGATTGCTACCGAGTGTTTCTGGCATTACACAGATAAAACTGGTATCTATTGGTTTTGCTTTAATTACTCCCAGCCATCTGTCTCCAGTTTTACCTCAGCTGATCCCATCGGGCTTGGCAGTGCAGGTTTGTTTCTTGTCGTGCCATTACAGCACAAGTGAACTGAGCTGAGCCAAACTGAGTGAGTGGGCAGTGGTGTTTTCATCCATCTTTCAAGCTAAATTTAAGCAAACTTTTGAAATGATGCAAACAATACACAGCATTTAATTAAGTGTATTTCCATCAGCTAGATTGAAGAGAATGAAAAAAAGCTTCCTGAATGTCACAAACAAACACACCCAACAGGGATTTGATTATGGAATTGATTAGCATTGAGGAAATTAGTTTTTGTTCTTTGGTGTCAGCTGATATTATTCATATTTCATACTGTGCAAAGACAAAAAGAGTACTTTGTAATATTCTAACGTACCAACTACAGCTAAGCAGCCACCACAGAGATTTATTCAATGATTCAATGGAATAATATTTATTGGATAACTTCTTTATTACCAAAAACTTTTTCTGCCTCAAGCTGGCATTAAAACTTTTCATTACATCATAGTTTGCATATAAATACTAGGATGCAAATCCAGCTAATGTATAGATCCACACACTGATTAAAAGTTACAGTTTAGGCTTTAGACAAATGTGTGATAGGATGTGGATCCAAACTAAACTAACCAGATACTGACCAGACTGTTGGTTAGCTAGATACATACTTACATGACACAAACACAAAATCAATCAGTGACAAAATGGTCATATGGATTAGTTCCCAGTAAAAAACAGCACAGAAATTAACGTCTTCTAGACTGTGTGGAGACAGCTGAACTCTAAATTTAGACTTGCAATCTGCTGTTGTCAGCCATGCTGCATACAGAGCTGAAGAGCTGTAACTGACAAGACCAACCGGAAAATAAGTTATGAATAGTTAAGCTCAGGTACAAGGTTAGAAATGTTATGTAGTTTTAGTCTAGAGATCGTTGGATGGAGAAGTGTGTGCATTGCATGGTTCAGGTCCATAAGGTCCATAATAATGCAATATGGCAGCTAGAGGGCATGTTACGTCACCCAATAACTGTCTATTGAACCCCTGTAGGCTAACATCTACTACACACATACACACACAGGCAGTGTAGCCCAGTGGCCTAATGCCCTGTCATTGGAAGCCTGCACACCACCAGGAAGAAAGCTTTTACCTGAACCTTTAATCCCATCAGTGGTTAAATCTGGGCAGTCAGGGAGAGGTGAGATGAGCCAAGGCTGCTGCATTTACCTCGGTCACACTCTCACATGTGCCTGATTAGCTTAGCTTAGCATAAAGACTGGAAACACGGAAGCAGCTAGTCCGGCACCAGTTACAACGTGTTAATTAGAGACTTTAGAGGTGAGCTGGACAGAGCAAGACTGGCTGTTTCCCCCTGTTTCCTGTCTTTATGCTAAGCTAAGCTAACGTCTACTGGCTGTAGCTTTATATTCAGCGTACAGACTTGAGAGTGGTATCGATCTCCTCAATTAGCTTTCCGCAAGAAAGGGAATAAGCAAATTTTCCCAAATGTCAAACTATTTCTTAAAGTGACTATAAGATTGGAAAAATCATCTTATTCCATCTGTCTGACGGTATCATATATATTCAGTTTTAGCTTGTTACAGCTCTTCATTGGTGCTACACTGAGTGAAATATTCAAACCCCAGACTCTATGTTTTTTGTGGCTGCATCATTCCATCAAATGGAAATATTATGGATGTTTTGTGCATTTACATACATTCCCCTAAAATTAAGCCCTGACATATTTGGTATGGAAACTTTAAGGACCTCCACTAGAATTCAAAATGAAGTCCTCTGGGTTACAACAATGTTTGACTGCACAGCGTGAGTCTACAGTATGTTTTGTTTTTGTCAGCATTATATGATATATATTGTCACCATGCTGACCTTTACATGTTAAGCATCTCCACCATGGTATGCACCTGGATGACATGTTTGCACGGCAAATAGCACATGTATGTATGTGTACCTATTCCTGTGGTGTGTGTGAACATGTGAGAAAAAAGACATAGCATATACAGTGCACCTGCAATGCAAACTGCTTTCTCATCTCTCTACAGAAATCTATAATAATATAAAAGTCAATATGGCGCACACACTAACTTGCATGTACACACTCACATGGAAAGATAGCAACAGGAAGGGGAAAAGAAGAAGGAGAAGGAAGAACGATGGAAAAAAAGAGGTGATACAGGAGCCACAGAGGAAAGGAAAAGGAAGAAAGCGAGGAAGGAAGGGAGTATGAGTGAGCGAGAAAGAGCTAAACTGGGAACAATGAACAGAGAGGGGGGGGATGGAGGGAAAAAAACAGAGGTGTCAAAGAAAAAGGAAAAAATAAGTGAGCCCAGATGAGCCATACATAGCAACGGAGGCACCAGCCAACTCCCAATCGTCTCTCTGTTTGCCCCCCCCCCCTTTTTTTTTTCTTCCTCTCTCTCTCTTCATGGTTTTTCAGAGGCCTTGCTCAATAGAATACATTTCCCTGGTTGCTAGGCAATCCCATAAAGCAGTGAGAACGTGCAAAGTGTTAAATAATGTATTTGCATTATCTAATCAGCTGACAACCACCCCCATCCACACAGAGAGAAGAGAGAGAGAGAGAGATAGACAGAAAGGGAGAGAGAGAGAGAGATGGGGGGGCATTTGATAATTGGAACGCGATTAATTCAATGAGCACAAGTCCTCGTCCTTGAGAGTATGCATGCATATGTGAAGCAGTGTATGAATATGCTTCTGTTGGAGAGGAGGAAAAGTAAAGTGTGTGTGTGTGTGGCTGACTCAGAGCAGGCTCGGCTACAGAACAGGAGGGATGAGATGTGGAGGATGTGTTGGGAGTGGGTCAGATTCATTTCATACCATCGCCGGAAGCAAGGCTGGGCCGTGTTTCAGTATCAGCTACCCATCAGAACACACACACACACACATGCGCCACATGCCACGCATACACACACGTCAACCAAACACTTACCATAATGAGTTTAACAGCACAGACAGACAAATGTATAAAAGCTGACATGGCTAATAGTGTGATAGATGAACAGATTAGATGCTTAGATTTAGCCTGTGGACTGTAACAACCAAGACATAAAACTAGATCTGTTTAACCTGTAGCTAACCTGTAGCTAGCTAACCAGTTGCACACACATACACAGCATACCATAGCCGTATACTGGTTTCCCTCACTACCACACCCTCATCCATCCAAAAATACTCTGAAACCAGCAGCTGACCAGAGCTGTGAGTCACTGTCTGATCACTGTATTTCTCTCTCTCACACACACACTCCATGTGGACACGGTTGATGCTAATATGTAGAGGTGGAGTGAGTAAAGTGGTGTGCGGTGAATAAGGGAAGATGGTGGTGGTGTGTTATTATGAACCACACCGCAGGGGCTGCTGGGCTTCTGTATGGCTTCTAGTTATCCCTTACTCACATTTCCCTTTCCTCATCTACTGTGGCTACTGTGGGGAAAATTACGACTTCACTCCACTCTGGTTGGCCTGGGTGAAGCTCTCTCATACCTCAAAAAAGTCCCTTTGCTTTATTGCTTGCTCTGCTCTTATAAGAGTAAATTTAAATGTCGATGTCAGTCAAAATGCTCTAAAATATACAAGAAATTTGGTTGGCAAGGGCCAGAAAAATGCCTACAGTATTAAAAGAATGAAGCTAGAACCAGCAGGAGATTAGCTTAGCTTAGCATAAAGACTGGAAGTAGTGAGAAAACAGCTAGCCTGGCCCTCTCCAAAGTAAAAAAAAATCCACCTACTGACACTTCAAAAGCTCACCAAATAAGCTCTAGCTCAATGCAGACATGAGTGGTATCAATCTTTTCATCTAACTCTCAGCAAGTGAGCTAATAAACATATTTCCCAAAATGTCAAACTATTCCTCTAAAAGGAAATTAGATTTTTAAGTGGAAAATCAACAGTAGTAGAGTTTAAAAAGCATAAAAATAGTGTTCAGTTTGGCAGGAGCAGACTCCACAGTGGGACATTGGTGGCATTCTAAGGACTCAGGATTAAAAACAGGCAACACTCTCTCATTTGAGTGTGTAAGAATATATAAATAAAAGTAGCACTTACTGTATGCTGTTGTGAATTCATGGACAGGCAGCTACACATACTGACAAATGTAGCTAATGTCTTTACAATGGCTTTTTAAAAAACAAAACATTGGTGAAAATATGACGTTGTAATAAAATGCTAAAATAATTGCACTGTAAATACAGTACTGTAACCAAAATAATAATCTGAATATAATGTAATTCTTTTAAAACTTTAGAGGCTTCACATCGGTAATGCTGTCTCATAATGATAATATGTGTCCATAAAAAATATAACGAATTTCATTGTGAAGCCCCCAGTAAGAGTACATCTTCTTTTATCTGCGGCACTAATAACTTCAAAAAAGCTGAAAAAGATCTTAAGGACATTCAAGTAAAGTACAGTATGTACTGCAGAATAATAGCTCAAGTGCATATCAACCAAGAATATCATCAGAATTCCCCTTAAGGCAGAGCAGAATAAATGGGCCACCGGCACACAAAGTGTCCACAGCAGATACAGTATAAAAATAAATGCATGAAGCCAGAGCCACAGAGTAGCAGCAACTGTAGGTTGTATTCTGGCAGGCTGATGCAAGCCAGAAATATGGGCAGAGCTCCAAATAAAATGTCCCACACACTGTCCCACTTAGACTCTGTCATAAGGATGCAACTATTTACCACACTGCTCCATTAGTATGTCTAATATATAAGCCACAACATATAGTATTCTATATAGCCACGTTTTTGTATTTGGGTCTATTAGTGCCTACTACAACATGTGCCTTAATCCAAGTTTACTCAAAAAAATACACAAAGACCCTGTTTACACTTGGTTTTAAATTGTGTGAACAGATCACAAGTGGCATATATAAAGAGAACTGGATACAGCATTGCAGGCGGGGCCTCGTTCATTCCTATGAAAGTTGCTCAGTGGCGCATGAAGCTAAAAAAGTTCAACTTCCAGGTATAAAATTACCTGGATCTTGAGACGGATCTTGCGCATAGCTTCTGCATTGTACAACCCATAGATCAAGCGAACTAGCATTTCCTTTAACCCCACCTCCCAACCGCTCAGGCTCGCTCACATGAATGACAGTGACTCTATAACTCTGGATTCAGCTATCAGTGAATTTTACAACTTTTAGGACATAATGATTTAAATAAGGGCTATTTAAGTGTTCACACTGGCTAGTTGTTGTACCTCAAAAAAAAAAGATCAGCTGATTTACAGACGTCTCTTTCACAATGTAAATCTATGGGAAAAAAGTATTTTTGCGCCAGTGTGTGGATGAAAATCTGTCATCGATGTAGGATGTGGTGGTTGTTTTGGTGCCAATGCTCAAAAAAATGGAAAGGAACACTGAAACCAGATGCCTAATCTCCATTTGGGCAGAAGATTCAGTCCAAAGAAAACTAGACGACGACTCGTCCTCGGAACTGGCTGTCTGGCGCTTGTCTGGCGACCGACTGATGGAATAACTGCGTGCGGGGGCCTTTGACCTTCAAGCGGATGTGATGTAGGCAGTAACAAAATCTGAGCACAAGTGGTCAGCTGGACACGCATGATAGACACACGTGTGAACCGGGATGTGTCTCGGCTGTCTACTTGTGTCTCGGATCACTGAAACGCATTTTTAAAACTAAGTGTAAACAGGGTCAAATAGTCCACATGTGCGCCAAATCCATGGAGGAAGTCACAAACACAATCATGCCTAAACACACGCACATGCGCGCACGCACACACACACACACACACACACACACACACACACACACACACACACACACACACACACACACACACACACACACACACACTCACACTTTCAGACTGAGGACACATCTGCCCTGTAAGAGACCCAGAGTAGGCCACTTCCAGCTGGCTTTGTTTCAACTTTTCACCCCCTGGGATTGGTTCTCCCACAGGCCAAATATGGAAGAGACGTGTACCTCTGTCTACCCCAATGGGACTGCACTTCCACACACACACACACACACACAGAGATAGACACACCCACACTAAAGTGCACAGTAGGAGCAAAAGCATTACCCTTATGTGGTCACAAGGTGGCCAGTACTTAAATCAAAGAGATATCAAGCAGCACATCTATGGTCACTATGGAGAAATAGACATTGTGTGTGTAAATGTGTGTGTGAGCGTGTGTCGGGTGGTGTGAGTCTTGGATTTGAGGAATATCCCTCTCTGGTCTCTTCACCATGACAACAGAGAAGGTTCAAAGGTCAGAGCAGCTGTGGTTAATCCAGTGGATCATCTGGAAGACAGACTGGGAGAGAGACTGAGCGAGGGAGTGGGTGGAAGTGGGCGAGAGAGGATCTTTATAGTGCGGAAGTGAGCGAGAGCGGATCTGTTCAGATGAAAGAAATGTGGGGGAGTGATCAGGAGAGAGCAAACGAGTCTTTGAGCAGTATTTGTCACTTGTGGGTTAGGGACCAAAGTTTGTTTGTTTCTATTTTCTGAAATGTAAAGTTTGCCCACAACAAATTAACACATCTCGGAATAACTGAGCTATAGTGTGACAATTAAGACTATAATGACCACAGTCCTGACACTGACACAGTGCAGCACTGCACACAGGGGAAAAGGGGTAATGATTATGAGCAGCTGCCATCACTGCTGCCAACTTGCGAGCTAATATTGGCAGCTCATAGAAAGCTAGCCTAATAACTCCTGCTGAATTACACCAGAAAAACGCACATTTTATCAGCTAACTTTCATGTTTCTTCTCAGAAGGGGACTATACTTACTATAACACACAGTATAGTTGAGTATGTGAGGCTGACATACATACATACAGCCTTTTGAAAAAACAGAAGGGATTTGTTCAGTTCCAAAAGAATAATGATTATGAGCAGCTGCTATTGCTACTGCCAGGTAGCAAGCTAATATTAGCAGCTCATAGCCTTGCAGCCTCATCATTTCTGTTGAATTACACAGCATAAAAAAGAAGGATCTTTTCAGCTCCACCAGCACACCCAATTCAGCCTAATGAGGTATTGATTAGATATTGATTAAACATTCCAGGATACATGAAAGCTGTGATGAAGAATCACAGATATTCCACCTGATATTGATTGTTGAATCCTTTCAAAGCAAAGACATTGTTATCTTTATGATTTATTCATAAACTTGTTTAGTTTGTATGTGAGGTATTTTGGTGTTTTCACTAGTTGTCCTTGTCAACAAACTAATATTCTGACAATTTTTTTTAATTCAAATTAGTGAATTAAACTCAAAACAATATAAAAATGTAAAATTAGTTATATATGTATATATATATATATATATGTATATATATATATATATATATGTGTGTGTGTGTGTGTGCGTGTGTGTATGTATGCCATAACTTTACCAGGACATTATACCTGTTTACTTAGCTGAAGGTCTACATGGTTTGCACGTGTGTGCGCATGCCTTTGTGTTTCTAATGTGTCATGTGATCATGTGATGTACAGTCTGAAACCCATCATACTCAATTCCTGTGTGTATGTGTGTGTGTGTGATCAGACCATTTTATTAAATGGCTTCAAACAACACATTTATAGTAAAATATGTGTGTGCATATGTGCAAGTGAGTTTTGTGTACACACACAGTTCAGTTGGTAGAAATGCACTGTATGAGTGTATCGCAAGTCAGCTGGCTAAAAGCTCGTAGTTTCCTGTGCGTGCTGTCACACAAGATCTATATATGGCAAGTTACAGCGTCGTAACAGGTTCAAATATAGCATCTTAAAACACTAAAAGTGTGTTTATACATTCATTTTCAACATCTTACTGCATTCAAAACTGGGAGCAACCACTTCTCCTGTGATTTAAGTAAAATAAAGTAAGACCACTTCTTTTTTCTTTTATTTTATCTTTATAGCAATGTATCCACATAACAGTGGAATGTCATAACTTGTTGAGATGCAATAACTTGGCATGCAAAGATCTTGCTGTGTGTGTGTGTGTGTGTGTGTGTATGTCTGTGTGTGTATTTGTGGTGTGTTTGTGTGCAGGCTACAGAGAATTGACAAATTTAATTTTGACTAAATTCTAATTTGAGTGGATTTAATAAACACATTTAAATTTGTGTGCATTCCTATGTGTGCCAGTGTTTGTGTGAGTCTGACTTTCTGACGTTCTTGCGTAACATATAGTGTAATGTCATTTAGTGAAAGCATTTAAAATGTAAAGCAATGGATGTGTGTGTGCAGTTGTATGCTGGGGTTCATACACTCATGTATTCACATGTTCGGCCTGCATCTTACATCAGTGGTAATTTAAAAGACTCAAGTAAAGCAATTAAAATGTGTTAGTGTATCCATGCATGTCGTGTGTGTGTGTATGTGTGCATGCTGGCCACTGAGCAGAATGTTACATTAATTCAAATTTAATTTAGCAGCCTCTAAAGCTTTCACTGTCTCTCACCATGTGCACAAGTATGCGCTCTCCTGTGGGATGGATGGCCAGGGCCTCGTCATACAGGCCTTTGGCTTCGTCCAGTTGGCCCCGGAGCTCGGCCAGGTGGCCCCGCTGCAGAAGCACAGAGTGCGAGTTGGGGAAGAGCGAGCTGGCTTCGGCTATGCAGAACTGAGCCTCCTTTAGCCGACCGTCCGCCATGAACAACTCCCCTGAAGGAGGAGATAAAGAAAGAGGAGGGGGGTAGAAGGTTGAGGTGAGAGGGAAGAGGGGATAGGTGGTAAAAGAGAGGAATAAAATAAAGGGGAGGTACAGGAGGGAGAAAGGAAGAGAGAGTGATACAGGGAGGACGGAGCAAAGGGAGCAAGGAGGTTAAGGGGTGAAGGAGGACAGAGAGCAAGGAAGGAGAGGGAAAGGAAGGAAAAGAGGGCGAGAAAATGAGAGATGAAGGAAAGCAGGGGAAGAGAGAAAGGAGAGAAATGTATTAATCCCATCAGTAACATATGAGAGTGACAGAGATGACTTAACTGTGAGTTCAGCAGCATCATGTTAAAATGTAAACTGTGCAGCGCTCAAATACAAACACAAAACACTACACTTGGATGGACCCACACACACACACACACACACACAGTCAGCGTGAAGGAGAGAGTGGGAGCAATGCAGTGCCTGGGAAGTCATGAAAGTCTTGCCTAAATATGGCCATCGCATACTAAAGCTGCCTGCTTCCTTTCTTTGCTGCTGCTGGGAAGATGAGGACAAACCCCCGACTCACACACACACACACACACAGAATCACGCCTACAAGCACGCCATTGTCCAATAAGACTTGGACACAGAGATGACCAGAGAACCCGCCCCTGAGGCTGGAGCAGACCAATATCTTGACGGGATGCTGACACAGGGAGCTGTCAATCATTCTCATGAGTGGACGCTGGGTCAACACCCAGAGAAACCCTGAGAAAGAAACTCTTCAGCTCTAAACACTGACAGCGCTGTGTGTGTGTGCTACAGAGAGAGATAGTGAGCTGTGTTGTGCAAATATATTGTACACGCCGTCTGCTCCTGAGCGCTGTGTGAACCCATGTGTGTGTTTGGTAGCGGATGTTTTGTTTGTTTACCTGTGCCTCATAGACGCACAGATGGGAAATACTTAGTGCATGGATGCTACCTCTGCGAGATGAAAAAGAGCCATTTCCCAGCCTCGGAGCTCCTTTTCATAGCTTCACTTCGGGGGAAAAGCATTCAGTGAATGCTCTCTGGTTATGTAAGGCCCTTTCCTGCTCACCTGAGCTCTCAGAAAAAACTATTGCGCACAGTGCGTGCATGTATACAATCCATTTATACGTTTGCAGGTACGTGCGCATGTGTTTGTAAGGTTATATACAGCTAAGTGTATCCAATTTTAAAGAGCCCTCTGCATGTGTTTTTTCCTATGTGGCTGATGAGGATGTGAGATTGAGAGAGGAAGTGACCGCTGAGAAGAGGAATGCTGGGAAGGAGAGAGGGGGGATCAGGGGTACAAATGGCTCAGCCTTGAGTTAGGAGACACACCCCTGGTCTCACACGTACACACACACACAGTTTAGTTCAAATCAGCAGCGAGCACTTTCTATTTTCTCAGCAGAGTTCAAAGGTTGGACATAGAAAATAACCTTCAAATTACAGTAGGCCACAGGGGACGTGACCCCACAGCCATCCTGCACATTAACACACTGGTATGCTGGTTGCATCACTGCCTTCACCCGGGTGCTGTATGGATTCCCATTCCCATTCTCATGCCTCATCCACTCCAGCTGAGTGGATGGATGGAGGGTTGTTTGCGCAGAGCATCTCTGTACTCCTTTCCCCTTCATTTCAATGCTCTGCTCTCCTGTGAACTTCCACATGCAGACTGAGGCTGAAGGGGTGGAAGTAATAGCAGTATGCATCACTGCCATTCTGCCCTTAATAGAACAGTGGCCACATGTATGCAGGTACAGTGTGCACTGCTACATAAGGTATGCAGTCTTCAACGGGACTGAAATGGTTCTACCCACTAAATTGTTAAAAATGTCCTTGTTTACTCTTGTTTGTGGTGGCAGAGATAACAGAAAATGGCTGCAGTAATCACATTAAATTATGTAGTTTTACACAATATATAATCTCCGGCAGAAATTGTTTCGTTGTATATCTATATCCCTTATGTTACCACACAGGGCTTTCAAATATAGATGACCCGAAGTGAATTTCTGTGGCTGCAGTGCTCAAAACATGAAAAAAACATGTGCTCACATTGTACCAAGTGAATAAACGATATCTCACTCCTCAGAGAGACTGAACTTCAACTGAGCTTGTAAGCAGGTCAGTAAGCTGTGTAAGTCATGTATGTAAGACAGGCAGCACATCATAGCAGCATCTGCACAGATGATAAGATGCCATCAGATATACTCATTTTTATTCTAGTTTGATCTGGATTTGTCTAATGAGGTCATTCCTAACATGGAGGGTCGAGGTTTCCATCCCATAACTGTTGGAATATATTTGATCAATACAGTACAACCATAAGCATGTGTGGTCTAAGAATTGATCCTTGAGGAACACCACATGTTCTCTCTCTAGTTGACAAGATGAAGTCACAGCTTTCCTGTTTGTCAAATAGGAGGAAAAACAAGACAAACAAAATCAAGACCAGTATGAATAAACTAAAACGTGAAATCAGACATGGACCCAAACAGCGGATGCAACCATTCTCTCTAAAATATTGTTTTTAGCATCTAGGGATGGCAATGTCGGTCAATCGGTCCACCACTTTAGTCAAGACTGAAATATCGTAACAGCTATTGGATGGATTGCCATGAAATATTGCATACATATTCAGGGTCCCAAGAGGATGAACACTATGTACTTTGGTGATCCCTTGACTTTTCCTCTAGCGCCATCAGCTGGTCAGAGTTTTCACTTTTCCAGTGAGATGTCTCTACATCTACTTGATGGATTGACACAACATATTGTACAGACATTCATGGTTCCCAGAAGATGAATCCTAATGACATTGATGATCCCCTGACTTTTCCCAGCGCCACCGTGAGGTTGACTTTTGTGGTTTTGAGTGAAATGTCTCGACTATTGAATGGATTGCCATGATTTTTGGTCCAGACATTAATATCCTCCTCATGAAGAATTTTAATTACTTTTGTGATCCCCTGAGGTTTCATTTAGTGCCACCACCACTTCAAAGTTTTATTTTTTTCAATACTTCAAATGAAATACTTGCAAAACTAATGTCATTCCCATCAGTCTCAACTGTACTTTGTATTTAGTGCTAATTAGAAAATGTTAGCATGCTAATATGCTAAACTAAGATGGTGAACATGGTAAACATTATACCTGATAAAAATCAGAATGTTAACATTGTCTTTGTGAGCATGTTAGCATTCTGATGTTAGCATTCAGCTCAGTACAGCCTCATGCAGCTGCTAGCATGGCTGTAGACTTTTAGTCTTGTTAGATATTTATTGCTGTAGTCTTTCAAATAGAAAACTGCAGAACTGGAAAGCTTTAATTGTCTGAAATCAATGTCTTGTCCATTTTGCACTTGCCAATGGGATTATTATTCATAAAGCTTCATAACACTGGGAAACGCAAAACCATGGAATCTGATTACTGTCGATCGCCAGTTTCTCATAGCCAACTTTTTTCAGCTTACAGTCATTAACTATATGGGCAGAGTTTCCCTATTCTCTCAAATTAACTACAAATTAACTTACTACATGTAGCACACACTGTGTTTGCATGGTAACTGGCTGGCCTGCACCCCAAACAAGAGTGAAAAGAGATTCCCTGTTAACAGAAAGAATATAAAATACAACCCCCAAGGTTTGAAAACTTGTGTTATAGTCGTGTGTGCTGTTGTCATACCAGCCTGCAGCCAAATGCGTTCCAGGGTTGTCCAGATGTAGGTGGGTCCTTGGCGACGGCTGGAGCTGATGTCCGACACCTCAGAGAGCGCCGCTTCCAGACGAGACACTGCAACTGACGAAGGACTCAGTGACCCTGTGAAGGAAGTGAAGGGATAAGAAACAAAAGATTGTAACTTTTTAAGGGACAGTAAGAAACTAAATCCTGGTTGGCAAAGTGATTACACTTTAACACAATGAATACTTTAATATGTTACAGCTACTGAACGATGAACACATGGAAGCAATATTTTGTCACAAATATGTAGTAAAAACATTCAACTTCAATTAAAAACCCTTTAAATATGACAAGGCTGATCATGAAACAGAGATAATTTGTTCATTTGCCATCAGAAAATAATACAATGACAGAAGAGAGCCTTCAGTCATTCTCTGTTCATTTTCAGAACATGAATAGATTTCCTGTGACTGGATGGCAAGTGAACAGACCCCTGATCCTGCTAGTGAGGAGGTGAGTCAGATCATTGATATTTAAACAGCACTGGGTTGCAGACTGGCAAACATAGTTTTAATCCACAATAGGTCAAATGCTGGGAAATTGGACTGACCTACACATTCACCTTTCTCATTGGTATTTACCCAACACCAGAGAAAAAGGAGGATGTGTTTAACTTAAAATAATCAATTCAGGATGTTGCAATCTAAATATGTACAGTGGCAGTCCCTTATTAGAAAGACGTTAACCAGCGAGAGAGCAGACCAGTGGAGGTGTCCTGGAAGTCAGGCAGGGTGAGGTGGATGGAGGGTTTCCTGGCTCCAGGGCTGACCTCTATCCTCTCAGCCATCGGTATACTGCTGCTGTCATCTGTCTCACTGCAACACACATTCACACACCACACGTACAGTACAGTGCAAACATAATGAACAAACACACTCACAAATGCAAGCACAGATATATATTACAGACTGACCTTAGAATTATAAGGTTCAGGAGTTATTCACATCAAATTATTCTTTGAAAAGTTATTAACGTGTGTTTAGGTTTACTTTTAGATTTATACATCAATGGCCATATAATTTGAATACGAAAAGTTGTATCCCCAAAGCCATTCTCTAACTTGTTTCTATGAGGGTCCATCTGTGAAGCTAATCAGTGCTTGGAATGTTAAAAGGAGAACCAATCAAGGTCTGCCTCTGTACTAAACTTTAAAATTGGTAACTTTACCAGAGAAGTTATAAATGACACTGTTACAAATGCCAGCTAAATTGAGACTTGTTTTTTAAATTGTTTAAACTTGGTGAAAAGCACATTTTTACCATTAGCTTAAATGCTAGACAGCTAGTCTGCTTATATTAATTAAATAGCTCATGCTAATGTTTGTGAGCAAAAAATATGTTAATATTGGTAACTCAAAGTTACTGTGACTGCTCTAGAGATGACAGCAATTATGGCCCGAATTTTTATACTTATATTTATAAGTTTTTCGCTGCTAAGATTTTAGTGATGCAATGCTAACTCTACCATGCTGCTAACTGGGTTTGCGTCTGTGTAGCTGTAGTAGAAAAGATTTGCGTACACGTAGCCGTATAGCACATTCTACAGCACATGAAAAGCAAAGGAGCACTCACCTGGAGCGGCTGACGTCGTAGCGGCTTTGCCAGCGTTGCAGCATCTCTTCACAGGTCTGCAGGGCTGCAGCCGGGCCAAAGAGGGCCTCTTCAAGCTTCACCTTTGTGAACAGCAGACTGGACCAGAAGAAAAAACACACACACACACACACACACACATTACTCATCTTTGTTTAATCTTATGCTGCTTGTAAAGAGTATCTGCTGTTTTTGTACCCGTACGGAAATTAAACTGTAAACAGAGTAAATTAAAGGAATGTTTAGTTTGCCCCAAAACCAGTCAAACTTGTTCTTATTGTCAGTGATCACATTAGCTACAGTATGAACACATAACATGATATTCGGGGAAAAGAAGAACAATTTTATATTTTCAGTAAACTATGGCCTTTAATACTTGTCGGTGTCTACTACTGAAATGCATCTAAACCTTTAAACTGGAAAGTAGCTGATATTATCCCATGCAGCTGACAGTTGCATATTTGGTTATAAAAATCAAGAATCATATAAATGTGCATACATGTACACAGTAAAGTGCTTGAGCCTCTACAGTAGCTGGGTAAGTGCTTAGGACCCATCAACATCTCACTGATGCATGCGGACTGAGGCACACATGGATCAATAGAAACAGAGAGGGGGTAAAGATAGTCATCAACAACAAGCTCTAAGAGTGTGTGTGTGTGTGTGTGTGTGTGTGTGTGTGTGTGTGTGTGTGTGTGTGTGTGTGTGTGTGTGTTGCGGTGTGTTGAGAGGTTGATGAGTAGAGGCCATAGAGTGTTTCCGCTCGGCCCTTTTAGTTGAAGACAACTGGTTAAGTGATGTGGGAGTCTCTGATGAGAACGTGTGTGTGTGTGTGTGTGTGTGTGTGTAGTAATTGCCAGAAGGGGCTCTCAGAGGATGCTGTCTGTCATAGGCATCACTCATCCATGAGTGTGAGGAGAAAGAGAGAGAGAGAGTGAGTGAGGGAGACAGAGAGACTATGGTGTTCGCCACATCTGACGCCCGCCTGCCTAGCTGTCCACTGCCTCCCTGTTGTTGAAGGCTCTTCTAGTTATTCTGTACTCTGCTGTCAGAGAAAGGGGGTGTGGGGGTTGTGTGCATTTCGGTGGTGGGGGTTGAGGGGTGGGGTGGGGGGGTGGGGGGTGGGGGGCGCATGAAGGGAAGGTGGGAGGGTGAGGATCAATAGCAGAGCGAGACGAGCTTGTGTCAGGGGAGAAAACTCTCGAAGAAATGCTCGACTCACGGGTCGGTGGACGATTGGGGGAAGGGTGTGTGTACGTGTGTGTGCAGAGAAGATGGAGGGATGTTGGAAAAGGAAAAAAAAAAATTAAAGTGTATGTGTGTGGGAGGAAGGGGGTTGGATTTTCTGACATGCGGATGACAAGTGCTGCCGAGGGACGTTGTGTTAAGGATACGCCTGCCAGTAGGGGTCCACCAGAGTGTGTGTGACTGTGTGTGTCTCTGGGCTCCCCATTACCAGTGTGGCAAAGCATTTAGAAGCTTTGTGATGATGTAAAATGTGACAAGGTGTAGGTGTGTGGGTGTATATCGTGTACAAAGAACTGACTTTTTACTGTGTATCCTGGAAGTACGTAATTTACTGCAAATTCTCAAATAAAAGCTGGTATTCAGATCATGGTAGAGTCTAAAAAACTGTATGTAATTGTGTCTGTTTAACACAAATACTGGCCTCATTCACAAATTAATTCCAATCGCTTCAGCTTTGCTGTTTTTTCTATTGGTGTTAAGCTCTTCCTGCTGATGTTTCACATTAAAAACCTAAGAAGGAAAAGAAGAGGCTGTCTACAAATTACTGATTTGAGAAAAAAATGCATACATCACATATGTCCTGTATTGTCTTCAGTCCTTTTTGTGTTTTTATGTGAATACTACATTGTTTTGTATAATTGGTGTTGATGTCCTATTTGTAAGTGTAGCTCTCATTTTTTTGTCTGTATGTGTAGCCTGTTTTTTGTGGACGTTCGGCTGATGAAGGCCTTGTAGGTCAAAACATTGCATGAACTTCCAAATTTAAGTGTGCGGGCAACCCCAACACAACCAGGGTTGGAGGTGCACACTATCCACTTTCATCACTTTAAAAGCAACCAAGAAAGGCAGGGATTGTGCCCTTCGGGCCACTGGAAGGCACATTTGTGCAGGAAGTGTTGAATTTCATTGACAGTAACCTGTTTCAGCTAAAGCCCTTATTCTCAATGCAAGTGAGGCCACTATTTGAGAATTTACACCTACTCCTTTGCAATTAAGTCACATATTTACACCTTGAGTCTTTACAAAATGATTTCACTGTGTATATCATAAAAAGTAATATCAAACAGATCTAAGTCAACCAAGGAGTATTTTCCACCTTGTTATTCACCACTCGATCACAGCCAGTGTTTCCCTCGCAGCTCCAGAAAAGATAGATTTCATCAAGATTGCAGCACTCAAAACTACATCACTACACATCAAACTACTACACATCAGATTACAGAGGCTGTCATTTCCAGCCTCCTGGGAACGAGCCTGGTGTGTGCAGAGCGTAGTGTTTGAGGACGGATGGCAGTGAGCAGTGAAGCTCAGTGTAAATGCGGTGGCCAGCTAAGAGCGGTGAGTGCCAGCGTAAACTCCATATAAAAATAGCTAATAATGTTCCCTTGAAAAAGTGGTACATCTACAGTATTACTCATTCTGCACTCCCACAGATCAGAGTATGTATTCTCTCCAGGCACATGCAGACACACAAGTGCACACACACATCATTCTCGAGTATATATATATATATATATATATACAGTACATGCATAGAGATTAACACACACAAGCCTGTGCAGACATGCTTGTGTGTTATGCTCTGTGTGTGTAGCAGAGCATAAGCCAGGCATGCATGTGCACGCTAATACACATACTCGTACAGATTCACACACATGCACACGCACAAACACACTTGTTCATGCTGCAACATCCCGTTAGATGAATGCAGAATCAAAGGCTGGGATTAATCATTCTCTTTAGTACAAACTGCGAGACCAGGATCTCTCTCTCTCTCTCTCTCTCTCTCTCTCTCTCTCTCTCTCTCTCTCACACACACAACCCTCCCCCTCTCTCCCTCTCTCGTCTCAGCTCTCCCAATCTGTAGCAGAATCCCATTTCACATTGAAATGCATGCCTGTTTACTGGGTGATTAAAATTTCAAAGAAAAGAGAGAAACGGAGACGGAGAGATAAAAAAAGATGAGAGGCAAGGAGAGAAAGAGAGGGTGAGAAAAAAAAAAAGAGAGAGAGAGATGGAAAAGGAGAGAGAGCGAAAGGAGAGAAAGACAGAAGCCGGGGGTAGAGGATGTGGGAGAAAAGGAGGAAGGAGGAATTCAGTGTGCTACAGCGAGCTGACAGTTTGCTGTGGTGCAGAAAGGCAGTGGCTAACAAGAATCACACACATGCATGCACACGCACACACACACACACACACACACGTGCATGGGCCAGATTACGATCTTGTACACACGTACACCCATATCCCCCCACACCCACAGCACACAAGTACACACACACACACACACACGAGTGTCACGGCATGCCCAGCACCGCGCATGATACAAGCTTTGATCTCTGATGCTCGCTCACACATCCAAAGCAAATGATATTCAATGAGCTTGTTACTGAGAAAACACCTCCTTTCACTCTGTCTCTCTCTCTCTCTCTCTCTTCCCATCTATCTCTCTGCCTCGATCTCTCTTCTCTGACTCTGATGTCTGCTACTCTGCCTCAGCCCCGACGGGTCCCAAGGGTGTTGATATATTCTGGCTGGGTTTGGATTCATTTTCATGTGCATATTGCAGGTTTGGGTTGGGCTCAGGGTTGGAATACTGTTGATTATTAAATGTTACAATCAAGTGCTACCTTCACTGTCACAGTTTTAATGATACACTGTTTGCAATGCATACTGATAATCTTGTCCTTTTCTCGCTTGGAACGTACTTGTCTGTCTGCATGTAAGCAAACATTCACAGGTGTCTTTTTCATCACATACCTGTTTTATTCTATACTTTTGTACGGATTTCAGGTATAATATATAATAAACATGTCTGTTTCAAACTTGCCTCACTACAAGAAGCTGGATCGACCTATGAGCTTATAAGCTTCGTTGACACGCAGGAGTGTTTTTTTGCGATTTGGGAGATGTGCATGTTGGCTCCTGTGTGAGCCACCGCAACATGGTTAAATAACACAGAAGAGTAATTCCCACTTTACACAAACATACCACCCTACATCAAGCCAAAAGGTCACAACTTGCTAGATAGCAATAACAATGTTGACTGTGTATAAAGATTTTTTCTCAATCCCTAATTTGTCAGTTTTTACTGTTCTTTAAGAAAATAGATAGTTGGCAAAGATTTGGGGAACGTTTGTGAACTATTTGTCAGTGCTCTTCTCACACAAAAGGCAAAGTTGTGGCTAATGGCTAATGGCTAGCGTTAATCTAGAGTTGTGCTTTGGTCACCTGATGAGTGTGTTAGCTCTGTTTGGGTGTCCACCAACTCCTGAGGGAAATATCTGGCTCTTTTATGATCGACTTTAGAGTATACTATCAATTTATCAGTGAGGAGATGTTGGCTAGCTAATTTGGCTGCTTGGTGAGAGCTGTGACATTCTCCCTGATTAAGTTTCCATATTGTATACTATACTACATGATGTTTCACAGTTAGTTACTCAATCATTATGGACAGATTGATAAAGCAGCAGACTAGACCACGTGTTTGTTACACTGCTACACTCAAACGAGTACTCTTACTTTGAGAGAGAGATTGAGGGATGAAAATGTTTGTTAGCTGTTGGTCCCAGGCCAGTTAGACCCACATGAATTGGGCCAGGTCAGACTAGGGCTAGCATTTCAGGCCTGTGCAGAACTCTACTGTCTGTCTCTGTGTAGCGTTCAGTTGGCTCAGTTTAAATATACTTTACTGGCATGACAGTCTGTGTTGCCAAACCAGTAAAATTATTATTAGAAACATAGATCAATAAATCTAAGAGGTAATAATACAGTTAATGGACATTCAGTAAAAAATAATTTTAATTCAGCTGTTCCATTCAGTAACCGGGGTATAGATTTGTATCTCTCTCTCTCTCTGACTCAATGTCTCTCTACCGCTCCTTAACAACAGTTTGGGAACAACAATTGATGGTTGCCTGCTCTACCCATATGACCTCATGGTTACCGGGGCGATGGGGATTCCTGGCGCAGAAAGCGATGTGATTGGTTGAGCCCGGAAAAGAGCTCTTAAATGGGTCAAAGCAGTCAAGTGTCTCTACCGTGGATGTGTGTGTGCGTGTGTGAGTGCTCGATTGTGCATCTAGAAAAAGAGAGAACAGATTTTATCTTCCAATTGTACATACAGTACTGATCTGTAAAGCTTGTGTAATTATAAAACCGTCTTTCCTGCATCCACCCACTCTGTCTCTGTTTTCTTCCTCCTGTCAGGCTCTTTTACATTCTTCCTTTCATTCGGTATTTCATCAATTTTCTTGTTTTTCTGCATTTCCTCTCTCTTGCTCTCCCTCCTGATGTATGGATGTACCCCATCTGTCTTTGCTGGGGCTGTGGAGGCCAACACTGACCCCAAATGGCTGCATTATGAAATGCTGTACTGGGCTTTGAAATGGAGAGAAAACACATCAAAAAGATGATGCAACATGCTTCCATATTATGGTTAGTCTGAAATAGCTGGATAGTTAATGTAATCCACCTATGATACGATGGCACTTCATCCGCAGCTAATGAATATGTTTTTAATGTGTTTGTTCAAGATGACTGACTGGAATCCTTCCTGTGAGATAATGGGAGCATCTTAAACCAGTGTTTTGTGCCTGTACTGCTGCATAACCTGCCTTAAACTATTTCATTTCAATCTGGAGTCTTCTCAAAAATGTTACCTAGACAAGAATACAATTTTTGGGGGAAGAAATGGAATAATTTTCATCGTCTTTGTAATTATTTGTTATGAAATGAAATACAAAGACAAGATAATAAAATATTACACTAAAAATATTAGTGTAATTATTGATATTGTAAGGCAAAATTTTCCATATCCTAACTAAGTAACTCTGATATATTTTTAAAGTTATGTAATATTATGCAGTAATATAATATATAACATATGTGTGCATATAAAGCCATGGTCAGGTGAAAATGTTGGTGAAATGGTGAATGCATGGTTAGAGATGCCAACCCATAACCAAAAGGTCACAGGTTCAAATCCCTGCAACGTGTCCTTTCAAAGTGTCCCACAGCAAATCACTGAATCCTTACCTTCCTCAAAGTTATTAGAATATAAATGTCCAAGACAGTTTTTTTGTGTTTTAACCTGTTTAGTGTAGCAGACAGGTGGGTTTATGTGTCGGACCACTCAGTTCTGTCAGGAAAGCAGCACTAGGGCTCGGGTCAGAGCTGCAGTGTTAAAAGGGTAAGGGTGTATGAGGGGCATAGGTACCGCAATGCAGGCCTCCAGTCTGTCTAAATAAGGCGTTGAGTGTGTGTGTGTGTGTGTGTGTGTGTGTGTGTGTGTGCTTGGCCTCCAACACAGTGGAGCTGAGACACCCTATCCCTACGGAGACGACTAGAGTTAGGACAGGATCTCGCTGCACCACTCACTGGAGCTATTCTCTCTCTCTCTCACACACACACACACACACACACACACACACACACACCATACGAAGTCTAAAAAGTAAATCCATACAGCTATCGATTGGTGCCTTATCCTCAATTCACCAACACTTCCACCAACATTTTCTGTTGCCTGTGTGAGTGGGATGGTATAGTGGGTTTTACTTGAAGTTGCTGGGGTGCTGGCTGAGGGCCAGGGCCAGGGTGTCCACAGCATGACGGTGGTGTTTCTGGGCACTCAGCAGCAGGGTCAGCAGGTGGAGGGAGTGTAAGTCGTCCCCACGGAGAGATAAAGCTGCCTGCAGGGGCTCTATGGCTGCTGATACCTGCCAGACACACATCAGGTATAACTTACAATCTGCAACGTTTTCCAATAATTAATATCTGTTGTTTATGAACAAAACATATAATATCTTTCCCATTTGTTTGCTTATACCTGGCGTACAAGTGCCAGCTGCAGTGCCAGATACATAGCAATCTGTGCATCCTGAGGGTCTAATGAATGAGCCCTGTGGAGGAAAGAGAGACAGCCCTCATGGTTCATATTGTGTTAGCAAAGGTTTTTATGCTAGGAGAACAAACTCCAAAGACCTGGGTCTTAGTGGGATAAAATAACGACTAAGAGCCTACAGCCACACTAGCGGCTCTTTGAGGCTGCACTTAGTCACAGTCGTGCTTTGAGCTAAATGCTAACATCTGCATACTAACATGCTCACAACAACAATGCTAACATGCTTATGCCATGCCATGCTAACATGCCATGTTAACCATCTTAGTTTAGTGTGTTAGCATGGTAACAATTGGCACTAAACACAAAGAACAGTTGAGGTTGATGGGAATGTCATTAGTTTTGCAGGTGCTTGGTCATAAACCAAAGCATTGGACAACATTTCTTTTGACCTGATGGGGTCTGCATCTATATTCATGGCATTCCATCCAATAGTTGGATGTGTTGCTAGCATGGCTAAAAATAAAATGCTATATATGTATGATATCAGCAAAAGTACAACAACTGATAGACGGAGACATATGTGATGGAGAATGGAAGAACCAGAACCTACTTGCTCAAAGCTTGTAGTGCTTTTTTGTTGAATTCATTACGATCAGCTTTCAGAGTGGCTGCAGAGAGAGAACATAACCATCACAGTTTCAGCTTTGCTATATTTTAGCAGCAACAGTTTATGTTATATAAAATATATAAATGGAAACAAAGTGGCTCCAACTAGTCCTCACACCTAAACAAACAAAAGGGCGTTTGTCATGCCCTTCCAAAATGAGCCTTAATCATACAAAGGAATAGTTCAACATTTCGGGAATTACACTCGCTTTCTTGCCAAGAGATAGATGGGAAGATTGATACCACTCTCTCGTATCACTCTCTATTTGTTAAATATGACGCTATTGCCAGAGACAGTTAGCTTAGCTTAGCATAAAGAGTGGAAGCAGGAGGAAACAGCTAGCCTTTTTTTTTTTTTACCTTCATCCACCTCTCGGCAGGAAAACAAATAAGCGTATTTCAGAATATGTCAAACTATTCCCTTAAGGTCTGGTTAACTTATGTCGTTTTAAGCATTTGAACAAATGAACAATGCTGTTGTTTTCCTGGAGATTTTGTCTATTTGTTGGTTTGTGTGCCGTTCCTTACCATCAGAGGCTTGTAAACTGCAGCAGAGTCCCAGAGCCAGGTAGGCCCTGGGTAAAAATTCTCCGGCTTCTTCCCCCATAGACACCACACTCTGCGACAGAGCCTCAGCCTCCTCGAACTGGACACACACACACACACACACACACATAAACGTACACACAATTAGCCTCTGAAGGGTGTTAGTTAGTATAATATGAAACAAATAAATGTGAGGTATTGTGCTAGAAGCAGGACTTGCAACATCCTCCCTCGTACAAACTTTGTAGTACGTTAACGTGGCTGAGGTGCAGCAGAGAATGGAGTATTGATGGCTGAGCCTGGTGAGAGTTTAGTGTGAGGACAGTGTGAGTAGATTCAGTTGAAGGACAACGCAGAGTTTGCTGAAGGACACACACACATACACACACGCTCGCCCACACACGCAGCAGTAGACTGCAGGCGGTGTGTGGCTGGGCCGAGCCGAGGTGCTCTGAGCCGAGGAAAAAAGTGTGTCACTATGTGTGAGGTATGGCTGGTGGCGGGCGGGCAGGTGGGTAGGTGGGCGTAGGGGGGTAATGCCTTTGACAGCACGCCAGCGCAACAGCAAGCCAACTGCTCTGACATCCTCCCCCCCCCCTCCTCTTCCTCCCTTCATCCTCCTCCTCTGCTCTCTCTCTCTCTCTCTCTTTCTCTGTGTCTCTTTCTCTGAATCCAGTCCTTGCGAGTTCAAAGCCTGCACACAATAGCCAGTCATTTAAACACACAGCCCGTCCATGCACATCTTAGGAGGATTAAGTTTTTTTTCCCTCTCCCCTTGAATGGTGTGAAAGAAGAACATGTCGCTGTTGTCGGGTGAAAACCTCACATCTGCAAAACTGCTCTTCAGGAATTTATAAAAGCAGCTTTGCTTTCAGATCGCCAATCGTGCAGTCTGTAGTGATGTCATGGGTTTGGAGAGGGTTCAGGGGCCTTAAGATCCTTTACTGTTCCACATACATGTATAAGGGCACTATGAAAACCTGAAAAAATATGAAGAAATGTTTGTGGGCTAGTGGGCCGACTTAATGAGCAAAAAAACACAAATGTTGCTGGCTAGATAATAGTCCAGACTGTCCAGTGGAGCTGATGGTGGATAATGGTGGCCCATTTATGTAATGCCCCACTGCACTATGGCCATAGTGTCCCATTGTGATTAAGGCTGTAAGCTCCTTAGTGTCTTCGGCCTGCCATGATCTCCAGCCACTGACAGATGTGCTCTCTCCATTCGCCCCGTTAGCTCCTCTTTTCTAATCTCTGACCCCTTTCTCTCTCTCTCTGTCTAACTCAGCCTCTCTCTCTCCCTGCACCCTAAATTCCACTGTTGACGTGACTTTCTCCCTCCTGCCCAGATCATGAACAGCAGGACTATCCAAGCTGGTTCGAGCTTCATGTTGATGCGTTTCAGCCTGAGTGACCCCAGTGTTAATCCCAAAACATTAGCGACACAGTGTGGCTGTGTTATGACTTTCTATGTACACACACTAAATATTCTATAAAGCTGCTGTCCATGTAGTGCAGAATTCTATGAAGCAGGTTCACCTTTATCGCTTATCGTCTCATGAGTGCATGGATTACAAAACTGATTGTACATTACTGTGTTCACATGCAGATTTGTGATATCTCATTAGTTACAGATGGAGAATGGATCCTTGCTATGATGTCTGTAATCCTGTGAAATTGTAACCTTTGCATTTATTGCAGTTTGGCTTTGTAAGTCCATATTCTGTTGACACTGACTGGATGAGTACATCAGCAACCTTTTTGCTTGTGACCTCTTAATACAAAGCAATGGCTACTTTTGACCCATTATCACAGGGTGCATGTGCAGTTGCACTAAGGAGTGATTTTCCCCTCATAGACTTTCACTTGAACCGGCCCAAAGAGGTAAAACTATACAGTATTTAACAAGAAACAAGACTAAGAGTCTACAGCCATGCTAGCATGCTCCCAATGACAATGCTAACATGCTAATGTTTAGCGGGTGTAATGTTTACAATGTTCACCACATCTACTTTAGCATGTTAGCATGCTAACATTTGTGAATTAGCTCTAAACACAAAGTGTAGCTGAGGCTGATGGGAATTTTGACCAGATGATGGTTCCAGGTGAAAAGTCAGAGGATCACCAGAGTTATAAAATAAAATTAGACAAATATTAGATAAAAGTTGGATGAATTAACTTACATTTTTTTGTCATAGAATTTAGTTTTTTCTCATTTTGTACCACAGTAACCATCTCATGATCCCTTGAGGGGATCGTGACCCCCAGGTTTGGAACCACTGCTTTAAGGGTTGTTGAGCATCACTTAAGTTGTGAGCCGTTTAAGCAAAGAGGGGTTTTTTGTTTCTTAGATTGTTTCATTTGAAGGATTTTCAGAGGGATGAAGAGGTGAAAGTGTCCAAGATTCCACAAGAATAAAGCAAGACATTAGAGAAAAGTCAGAAAAAATGAAGCTAATTTTGTGTTGCAGCAGTTTTGTCATTTTGATCGTCTCATGACCCCTCAGATTTATCCAGGGACCCCTTTATGTGGATGTAAACATCTGCTACTCTGTATCTACTGTATCTACTCTCTGAATAGAGGAGTTAGCAAGAGCAGCAAAAGCCACCACATGGCTCAACAGACAAGGAAAACAGCTCCACCTACAGAGACTCATCCATAGAAAAATTCAAAGGTATCACAGCAACAAGTATCTCTGGGAAATGTAGAGCAAAAAACATCACAGCAAGAGCACTAATAGCATAAAAATTATTCTTAATGTCTGTACATGGCTCAGGATCACAGGCCTGACCCTCAACTGCATGTGTGTGTATTTGAGTCCAGGTGTGTGCGTGTAATGTGTATTGCTCTGTATACAAGTGTATGTGAATGTTTTGTGTGTATTCACCCAGTGCAGTTCACCAATGCAGACTTTAGCAGCCAATAGGGGCAATGAAGGGTCCTCTGGTCTCATCCTGGCACATTCTTTAAATACTGAGACAGCGCCAACCCCCTGGAACACAGACACACACACACACACACACACACATGTCACTGACAAATTGTGATTCATGTGCACGCAGCAGCAAGTTATCATGCAACCACAGATGACATGGATCGCTTTTAAGCGAGTGTAGCAAACACACATCAACCGTCCTTACACAGCCCTAATAGACCCATTTAGGCACACAGTCACTTAATACATGTAGGCCAATCATTAATGGACCATGTGCACGCGCACATGCACACACACATACACACACCCGGCTGGCCCTAAATAGAAGCGGATCTGACGACACTGAGGCGGCCCCTTCTCCTTCTAGGGAGCAGCCTATTTCTAGAGCTCTCCATTGATCTGCAGTGTCACTTTATCCTGCAACCCAGATCAATTTTTCACAACGTCACACACATGGGCGAGCACACACACACACACACACACACACACACACACACACACACACACACAGGCAGAAGGAGAGAGAGAGGCTTGTAAGCTATTCCAGCTCCCTCTGAGGACTCCCATATGAAGAATGTCCTATTTGTTTTTAACATTACAACAATATTTAACTCTATTAAGCAATGATTTCAACTTTTTTTTTTGGAGTAGCAGATGGGGGTGGGGGTTGCCAGGTAGGATAATACATACTAGATGGTTTAGACTAATAAGGCAGTTGAATGCCCTTTTAGTGCACTTGTTTTGAAAGTAATTTGCTTGGCATTTTGAATAGCCCAGATCAAGTAGAATTCCACCCACCTGCTTCTCCAAGCAGACTGGACACTTATTTGTGAAAGCTATTTGTTGCACGACTGGACACGAGGGTGAGTCAGGAGCGATGCAGTGTACAGGACAGAGGTATGGCAGAAGATGGATGTGTCCTTTAGGTGTGGCATGGTGTGTGTGTGTGTGTGTGTGAGGGTCTGTTGCTGGTATATAAGGAGAAATGAGCTCACCTTCCCGGCCGCCATGAGTGACAGGCCCAGCTGGTGCCAGAGGTGGAACTCGTTGAATGAAAACTTCATGGCTCGCTCCAGACACTGTGAGGAGAAATGCAGACACACAGATTATGTTTGAGTGATACAATTTATACAAGTGCGATGTGTAGGTACATGTTCAGGCCAAAACAAACAAGAAGGAGATGTGAAATGCATGAAAAATATGTGCTCAAACTGTCCTAACACTAACCATTAGGAGACCAATTTTGAAGTCAGGAAAGCCAGGGTTAGGAACATTACATTTATTCACTCATTTTTTCTCATTTACATAGGCACTAAAGTGAATGGCCATTCTTCTTGACTACATTTTTCTAGCCTGAAATGACTGTCAGTCACCACTCACCACCCACTCAGCACTGTTTCAGTACATAATGATGTGATTGATGTGTGTGTGGACGAGCAGAGGATGGCGTGGAGCGCCACTCAGTCGCATGTTGTCAGTCATGCAGAAGGGAGCTACACCAGGAAAAAGGTCTCCCTGATAGTCTGATTAAATAATGTGCACTCATTAGAAAGGCTGCTGACCATTTAACATGCAGACAAAGATGTCCTGCTGAGAGGAGCTAAACATATCAACCAGTGTGGGATCTGATTCACTGACAGAGTGTGGATTATGCAGCTAATTGTACTACCAAATAGACTGTGGGCATTCCTTAAATGATACAATGAATGAACTAATCTGAGTATCAATTAAAAATACAAAAATTCTTCTAAAGTCTGGTATTATGAAACTGCAACTGTCACTGCTGCTGCTGCTACATACGTAATGGTGCTGACCCTTGTTAACCCTGCTAAATCAGGCCCCCACACATACCAAATCCCAATTTAACCCCTGGTTAGGGGGTTAATCTGCAGAGTTGGAACTAGGGTTTAGACATTTTGGGATGTAGGAAACAGAAAACTGCCAACAGCCAGAGGTGGAAAGCAACTAAACACACAATACTGTATACTTTTACTCCACTACATTTCAGAGGGGGGATTTGTACTGTTTTCTCCACATTTACTTACCAGCTATACTACTACTATACTACTTAGTTTGCAGATTCAAATTTTAAAATCAACTACCCAAAAGTACACAAAGTAGTTAATAAGACTAAGAGTCTGCAGCTAGTGGCTCTGTGAGGCTGTACCTTGTCACAGTGCTGCTTTGACCTAAATGCTAACATGCTGATGTTTCCCATGTTAACCATGTGAGTTTGTATGTTAGCATGACAACATTAGCTAGGTAGCACTAAACACAAAGTGCAGCTGAGGCTGATGGGAATGTCTTTTTGCAGATGTTTCATAAACAAAAGCATTCAATAAATAGAAATTTAAGTTAACCTAACATACATGTTGTAATGGTGGGGGAAACTGGGGCACCCGGAGGAAACCCACGCAAACACGGGGAGAACATGGACACTCCACACACAAAGGCCCTGCCCCAGCCGGGATTCGAACCCAGCACCCAGGACCCAGGATCCAGGGGATCAACAAAGTTATTACGATTCACTTGGTGGGAAACATGAATGTCTGTACCAAATTTCATGGCACTCCATCCAATAATTGTCAAGATGCTTCACTCAACAGCAAACATTTCAACCTCAGGATGGCGCTAGATGAAAAGTCAGGGGATCACCAAAGTCATTAGGGAGTCATTCACTGGGGACCTTGAATGTCTTTACCAAATTTCATGACAATCCATTTAACTGGACCAAAGTGGTGGACCGACTGACGACACTGCCATCCCTGGAGCCCTGCTGCCAGCGTAGCTAAAAGTGTCTCTACCTCGACCAGCTACTTATACATTAATGCACCTGTAATATTAATCCAATAATTTAACCTATATAATAATACATGACTCTGAAAGTAGAAGAACAATGTACTTTTATTAAATACATTTTTGAATGCAGGACTTTTACTCATAATGGAATATTTTCACTCTGTGGCATTACTGCTTTCACTTAACTACAGGACTTGCATTCTTCTTCCATCATTGCCATTAGCTAATTTAATTCTGCAAAAATGTCAAATCATTGATTTTTTTCCCCATACAAGCCTCCAGCATTTTTCTTGAATTATATTCTCACAAGGATGTGAGATGTATGCATCTGCATAATCCAAGCTTATAATAATACAAACTTGTATATCCTCCAACTGAAATTTGATATTAGAATCAAATCAAGAAGGAGTTGCTGCAGACACGGCATTGATTGATTAATGCTTCAATAAGTCTGTACTCAATCAATGTGAATCTTATTCATCACATCAGAGATGGATGGCACTGACTGGCTGACATCTAATTTTTAGTAAATGGCCCATACTGGCCTCATATTTCAGCAAGTTGATCCACTGTTCTAGGTGGAATTACCTTAGTGTGTATGAGTGTGTGTGTGTGTGTGTGTGTGTGTGTGTGTGTGGTCCTCCTTATAAGATGACTTCTGCTGTCCATGAATCAGTCAGACAGGTGGACAAACCTAATTTGAGATGACCCCTGTAACCTCCACCTCCCCAACTTCCCACACCTGGGTAGAGGTGACATTAGGAGGGTAACAGAGCTTGTAAAAAAGTGAGAAAATGGAGGAGGAATTTGGAGCAAGATATGAAAGAAAAAAGGGAGGAAGTAGTAGAAAAAGACAGACAGTGAGGGGGATGCTGGGAGGTGGGGAAAGACTGAGAGAGAAAAAGACACATAATCCCCTTGCTCAAAGTGATAAGGACATTCATTAAAAAGTTTGGGATAGGCAAAGCTCTCTCTAACACATCTCATCTCTCACTCTTTTGCTCTCCTCCCCTCAGACCTCCAGCATAGAGTGTGTGTCTCTGTTGATGTGTGTGTGTCACCGCACCTCAGAAAGCATGTCGTACTGCCCCCTCCTGGCCATGCCGATGGTGAGCAGGTCGTAGACAGAGGTGGCATCCTGCAGGCTGGCCTGGCGAGCATCGGTCTGGTCTGGCAGACGACTGATCACCGCCTCGCCGCTAGCCTGGACAAACAGAGGTGCTGAGTGAGGAAGAGGGTGAGGAAGGAGGTAGAGGAGGGAAACTAAGGAAGGGAAAGAAGGTGGTGAGACTGATGGTCATCTGTTGTATGTGTTTTGAAAGCAAAAAGAGTGCAGAATGTGGAGTGCAAGGGGAATACTAGAGAAGGCAGAGTGTGTGTGTGCGTGTGTGCGTGTGTGTGTGTGTGTGTGTGTGTGTGTGTGTCTCACCATGGACTCTGTGATGAGCAGCAGCAACACAGCCTCCTCCACCACGTCCTGAGGACAGAAGCAACTGCCAGGACACAGGAAACAGGAAATAGTACCAAAAACAGGAAGTCTATCCCTCTCACACACACACACACACACACACACACACACACACACACACACACACACACACACACACACAGCTTGTCCAGAGGTAGATTGCCAGATTGCTGGGAGTGTCCAGTTTCTGTCTCAATTGTGGTGCTGTAACACAACACGGACCACCCTGGGTGTATCACTACACAGCACTATCTCAGATGTCACATACACACACACACTGGCTCCTTCATTTCTTCTATCTCTGCCTCTCCCATTCCTCTCATTCATCACTTTCTTAGCTTTTCTTCCCTCTCTGGTCGGCTCCGTGTCCTATTAAAGGACACATTGAGCAGACACCATCGTGGCCTTTTGAAAAGAGGTAACTGATGACAAAAGCCATGAACAATACTGAAGTGCAGCTATTCCTCAGGGTGAAGTCTCCTGTTCCCCCTCTCCTTCTAATCTCAGACATGGATTTAGATCTTCTTTTATGATAGTGTGGGTAGGATTAGTCATGTGGCGGTGACTAAGTATGGCTTGCAGGGCCTGAGCAACGAGCGCAGGATCCCTGCAAAGAGGGAAATGCAGAAACGAGGCAACAAAACGTTGACACAGTTTAGTGTGCTGATGCAGATAACCATGTCATGTCAGGGCTGTGTGATGCTTTTTCATCCCTTATGAATATTGTGTCACTTTATGTTACAGTATGTCACTTTAAGTTATGTTATGTTATGCTATGCTATGTTATACTGTCGTGTTATGCTGTCATGTTATACTATGTTATGCTATTATGCCATGTCACGTCATGTTATCTTGTTGTTATGCTATGTAATATTATGTCATGTTATGCTGGTGTGTTCTGTCATGTTATGTCATGTTGTCATGCCATGTCACATCATGTTATCCTGTTATGTTATGCTATGTCATCTTATGTTTAACAGTCACGTTATGTCAGATACGTCTTGTTACATTATTTTATGCTATGTGTTGTTACATTATGCTGTTACGTTATGTCATGTTATGTTATGCTACGTTATGCTGTTAAGTTGTGCTATTATGCTGTTATATCATGTCATGTTACGTCATGTCGTATCATGTCATGTTATGTCTTGTTATGTCAAGTTATGTTATGCTGTTATGTCATGCTATGCTATGTTATGCTGTCATGTTATACTGTTATACTATTATGTTTTGTCATGTTATGCTATGTCATGTCTACAGTAGTAATGTCATATTATGTCACGTTATGTCTTGTTATGTTGTCCTATTATGTTATGTTGTCATGTAATGTCATGTAATGCTATGTTACGCTGTTCATTTGTGCTATATTCTGTTCTGTTATATCATGTCATGTTATGTTATGACATGTTATGTCATGCTATGTTATGCTGTTATGTTATGTCATGCTAGTTTCAACGTGTAAAAAGACGCAGCTTAGCTGTGGGTCATGAAGGGTTCAGCTAGTCAGAAACTTTCAGGGGTTTAAAATGCAGCTGCATGCTAAGTTGCTTGGCCCCACACAGGTGATTAAAGGGTAATTAAGGTAATTGGTTTTAGCTTTTGAGATTTCTTCTGTCCCACTTCAGCTGACCACTGGAACAATATTTAGCATGTGCTTTATTATTTATAGTCTAGTTGCACTTATCCCATTTTTTTCCCATTTTTTTTTCAGTCTTAATGTTTATTTTCTTATTTAACCTTTATTTGTACAGGATGGGTTGGCTGAGCATACATGCTCTTTTACATGCAGGCCTAAACCACTGCTTTTGTTTTGTTACAGTGTTGTGTCTTAGTACTGTGCACAATATCCTTTGTCAAAGTTGTACTTTAGGCACATATGCTACCAGGTCTGTCCTTGTCCATCCCAAATATATCTTTTTCTCTGTCACATTTGTCTTTCTCAATTACTGTACATTTAAGTGAATTAGTTGTAATAACCTAAATATAAACCATAATGACAGTTAATCAATTAAGAGGCTGCATAATCATAATTAATCCGACCATGATTGAAAAAGTCAATTCATTTCCCTATACTTATTTACAGATATTTTAGGTGTGTAGTATTTGTTTTCTTCTTCTTCATACTAGTACAGTTCTAGACCACACTGATAAGAGCAGGAGAGGTGTGTGAAATCATTTGGGTGTGCTGTGGGATGCCCCACCTTGAATGACCCAGTGTAAACTGGTAGCCTATGAGCGCTCTCCGGGAAGGTCTGTTACCTGACTTTCCATATGAAAGGACATCCTTTTACTTTGTAGAGATATGGCTCAGATTCACGCCTCCCTGATGATGACTCATGGTCTTTAGTACAAAAAAACACTTGAACAAAGAGAATTGGCGGCAACTGCCAAGTGCTATGGTTGTTAGTGATAGTATCGTGGACAGAACTGAGTGCAACTTTGACAAAGGAAACTGACACCTAGAGGTAACTCCTCTGGGCACAATAGTGAGTTGACACAATGGATTAACAAAAAACAATCACGGGAGGAATCACCCTTCTTAAATGTTGACTTGGGTAAAGCAGTTGCACTTAATATACTGCCAGTTGGATAGAATGGATAATAGAATTAAGAGGAAAACAGGTAGTGACACAGGAATGAAACAAAGACAATACAGACCAGTCAGTGCTGTAACGTTGCGGTGGTTTAACAGTGGGGTAGATGGCATCTTTGGAGGCGGCGGCTCCCTCTCTGTGGAGCCAGGCTGAGGGTGGGGGGCCCAGCGGGGGCCAGTAGCTGTCCTCGCTCACGGAGCTCAGCAGCACCTCTGCTAGCTTCCTCGCTGCAGACTAGGAAGAGAGTACTTATTAGGTTAGAATAATGTAGGCAGCAACATGATAAGTAATAAAACACTGCTGTTGTTGTTTTACTAATCATATCAGAAATGTTAACTGAAGAGAGTTGATGAGAGAGTGTAAGCTATACAAATATTCCCATCAGTCCATCATCTGTACTCCATATAGGGAGATTAGTCCTCAGTGTTCAGTTCTTTTTTCATCATATTTTGTCTGGATTTTTCTAATATGCGTCATTAAATTGCCTGCTGGGTTAACTTGTTTAAAGTGTTAGCATATAGCTACTGGTCTACACTTGAATGCGCTGATACTCTATAGAATAATGAATGCTTCCTAGCTAGCAATGCAAACTACAGCGACTATTTGTGTGTGGCTGTCTGTGTGTGTGTGTGTGTGTGCGTGTGTGCATGTGTGTATGTGACACCTCACCTTCCTGAAGCTTTGAGACCCTCGTGACTCCATCACCCTGAGCACCCTACGCAGCTGGTGAGCACCCTGCGCAAGATGACTAAAACACACACACAAACACACACACACACACACACACACACACACACACACACACAGTAGGCGTATGTCAGTGTGATGTATAGGCTGTGAAGGTGTAACACTGAAAAAATAAACATGCAGGAAAAGAAGATGAAAGAGAAAAGAGGCCTTGGTGAACAACAGCACTGATATTCTGACTGCATACCACTTCACACACCCAGGATCACAGCTTGCCATATAAACAATATAGAGAGGTTCTACAAAGACTAGAGCAATACACCCACTTGCTATGGTACTAATATTTTGTGCACCTTATTTACATCAATGACGGTAGAAATATTATAGAAAAACTGTCAGTGTAACGTAATACAATTCAACAGCACCACAAACTGCAACCTCCAAAATAACCAGAAGGTTGATCAGCACCTCTCTAAAACAGCTTCAACACAAACTGAACATTATAGCCTTCATGAAGGGAGCATTCACTGTATTAGACTGCATTAGTTCTAGCTAGGTGTACCTAATAAACTGGAAACCGAGTGTATGTGACAGTCCAACACTTGTTCAAGCACTACTTTGCTTTTCTGACTCCAAGAGCAACACTGACACCTGCTGGTCACACATGTAAATGCACCTCTGCCGCACTGAGGTCTTGATTTCTTCTCCTCACTCCTCACAAAGAAGCAGTTATATTTGGTAGACTTTGGTACACTTTTCAGTTGGTATTTTATATAAGTGTGCGTCATTGGTATTGGAACTAATAGGTGAGAATTTTTTGCTGCCTGACATCTTTAACAATATAAAAGTATTAGTATCAAAATGTACTTAAAGTACCAAAAGTAAAAGTGCTCATTATGCAGAATGGCCTATGACAAAATTATTTTTAAAAAGATCACATTTAACAGAACAGGAAAATGGTTTACAGACACTGTGTGTGTGTATGTGTGTGTTGTGTGTATGTAGGGTTGGTGGACTCACCCCCTCTGCAGCAGACAAAGGTAAGCACTCTGTAATGCAGCCTGTAGGAAGTAGCCCAGGTCGATGTCCACAGGTGGAGGAAGCAGGCTGGCTTTGGCTGTCTTGGTGTGGGGTGTTGTTACTATCTGAAAATACACACACAACAGAGTTTATATTCACTATAGTTAAACCTTTAGGTAGCCTTAAATGTTTTTGATTTTTATCTTTCGACTGTTGCTCCAGTACACTGTCAGTGAAAATGTACTCATTATGCAGGATGGCCCTTATTATTATATTACTGGATAATTATTAATGTGTTGCTGATGTGGAACAAAGTACAGCTACCATATATTCTTTTGTGCAGTTTAATCTGTAACAATGCATATTTCATAAACTGATCATGTGTTTTGTATGTAAAATCTTTATCTGAAAAGTAACCAGCAGCTATAGCTGTGAAATATATATAAATATATACACTTATATATAAGTGGAGTAGAAGTATGAAGTCACATAAAAAGGAAATAGAAATACAAGTAATGTACAAGTACATTGAATGTACTTAGTGACTTCACATCACTGACAGATACAGAACTACTAAATATTACTAAATACTAAATATTTGTGTCAGGAAATGTTAAAGAACTAAAATAAAAAGAAGAAACTGATATAAATATTGCTGGAAACTAGTAGACTTAAATGATAAAACAAAGCAGGAAGAAAATTGATGAACACAGACAATCTCCTCTGACAGTAAGCTGTACTGAATTCATGCAGACACACAGATACATTTCTATTTTCAATGTTAGGGACACCACATAAACACACACACACACTCATAAAAAACCTGCAGACGTCTCATGCACGCTCTACATGTACAACAATGCACCTTGTCGAGCTCCTGCAGGTAGGACAGAGCAGCGTCACAGGCCCTGAGGAAACAGGACAGACTCTCCTCCTCCCTCTCTGACAGACGGACACGAGACACTGCAGAAACTGTCTGGTGGTCCAGAGAAAGACCTGAAGCACGAGCAAATCAAATATGAAAGTAAATTAGAGGAAGGAAACGATAAAAGAGTTTCATCTTCAGATAAATAGGATATATCATTGATTAATTCTACTTGTGTGTTTCTTAACCAGCCATCTTCTTCTAAACTTGATTCTATTCTTAATAACGGGGAAGAAAGGAAGAATATTTCCAAAACTTACATGGCTTTAATTACAAATACGGCAGAAAAGATGCTTGAACTTTTCCAGAACCTGAATCTTACCCCGACTCTGCCTGCCTGTAAGCCTTTATACAGCTCCACATATTAAATTAATCATTGAGCTGCACCTGCTCTGTCACTCTATTTGTGTTTGGATCCTATCCATGTTCCCTGTATTCACCACATCGTGACTCCTACATTTGTTCTAAATGCCTTTTATGTACTTTCCCCATCCTCTCACACTGCTGTGCAGATGGATGCACTGCTGATGGATACAGAGGAAGAAGTTGAGCAGGGCAGTCTTGGTCCAGATGCCAGGGTCTGACGCTCGTTAGTGGACTTATTGGTACAAATAAACGGAACATTTCTAGACAGCAGGAGGCCTGCGATGAACAGCAACCTCAGGCCAGATGCCAGGCCTAATCAAATAAGCAGACAGCCGCCAACGGACAAGACACCATCGTCCAAATATTCCCGTCTGACTTCATTCCCACAACAACATGCAATATGTACGCAAAAATACCATGGGAAGGAGCTATGCAAACCCCAAAGGATCCAATCTGTTTTCTTGTGTAGCATGTGAGAGTTAATGATAACAATCTACTGTAAATATCATTCAGTGGGTTTCAAAACAATCAAAGGAAACCATAATCTAACAGTAATAAAACTCAGTTTCATGAGCATGAGGTCATGTCCGACTGTCAGGAAACAGGGAGTGTGCTGTAATGACATGATGATGATTATGAGTGTAACAAGATTATCCAGAGCTCTAAGGACTATGGGCAGTGTAATGCTCTGTGGATGTGACCTTTGACCTTTTAATAATGTTGGTATTCAACGTGTCAAAATAGACAAAATATTTAAGATCTGACTGGAAAAGGCACATCTTTAAAGTGACCCCCAAATAATCTGCTATCACAAAATTGCATTGTTGGGTTTCAGACAGCCTGTGTGTATGTGTGACTGAGTAACAGTAAATGCTTCCTTGACACATGACTCGCAATCATCAGGTTTTTAAAAACAGCATGTGTACAGAGCTCTGCCAGCTGCAGTAAATCTGTTCCCTGAAGGGCTTCACGTTGTTACTTCACCCATTTTAGGCGTGATTACTCTGCCGTTATTACTTAAGGTGTCTTCGGGAGAGGCAGCTAGAGAGAAGGTCGATTCTCACATTTCCCCCTTCACATCATCAGTGTCATCCACAAGCTGAGGTTGAGACTCCAACAAACACACCAAGAGATTACCGACATGACTATCTGTCCAATCAGGCTGATGTTTTCCAGCCGTGTTGCATTCATTTCCACAGATTGGATTTCATCAGGCCTACCACATCCACTTCCAAACACCATACAAGGTCATTGTGATTTTAGGGCTGTAATAACTCCTAGCAACGGGATTAGGAATGGGATCATCAAGGAAATGTATGCAGGGAGCTGTTCAGTCTTGCTAGTCCTCAGTGCTGCCTCGGCTTACTTAAGGCCCAGGCTGACAGGTAGGAGATCTGCTGTGAATGTAAACTGTGCAGCACTATGGTGGACAGTCTGAAATCCCAGTGACAGGTAAAACAAGGCTCCAGGTGACACACTGTAGGTTTGTGAAGCCCATAATATTTTTGCAATAAAACTGTAAATAGTCTTTTTACACACTGGATGAGTGGTGTAAGACCACGCTACAGGTCTCGACGTTGATACGAGTCCCATATCTAATTTCTGATAATCAATGAATCAACTGACTCTTTATACACACTGTAGACACGTTTGTGGGAGACGAGAGACTGTAGTGCATAACTTGAAAGCTTATAATGTCATTTGTTTGTCTAATTTGTAACACAACTAACTTTACATTCAGTGTTTCTCACAAAAATGTATATTCTTCAGGCCTAACAAACATTTGCAATGCCGATTTATGAATATTTTAAAACCTGCATTTTATTGCTGTTGGTATTGTTTACGCTAGTATTTCTGACAATTAAAACTTTATTTCCAATTAAACCTGCTGCTTCCTGTCATTGCCACTTTGTCCCCTCTCCTTCCCTGGCATTGGTGTGTGTGTGTGTGTGTTTGTTATTCTGTGACTTTGTGATTCACTTTTGAATTACTTTTAAACGTCTGAGGGGCGCTCAGCTTTGTTGGTCACCACTTGGTGACTACAATGTTTTTATTACTGATTTTAATTATGGAAAAAGACTATGAAAATACAACCCAATTTGTAGGGGGGGAAAAAAGGGAAAAAGAATTTCCCTTTAATTTTCCAGGGGCGTCAGACACCTTTAATGACAAAAGCCTCAGCCAGCAGGCGGAGGTGGTAGGTCGGCTGGTCATCCTGCGTCAGCTCCTCCAGTCCCACCCTGGCACACATCCCCTGGGCGTCCCGGTAGCGACCCTGCACATAGTGCACCTTGGCCATCAGCAGCAGAGCCTCGTTCAAGTATCTGGGCTGGAGGACAAGAGGAAATAAATGTTTTGGCAATAACTGAAGTAACACACAGGAAGAGATTTGTATAAAAAGCTTCCTGTGCTCTGTGCCATAATAGTTTCAGTACTTCCTTTATTTGATTAAATAAATAAAATAAGCTATAAAGAGGCAGAGAGGAATCTATAGGATGGCCTGAAGGAACCCAGATTAGACTGACTGTGAGACGGCCTCGGCTGAGGATGCTGTTCAGGTGGCCTTTGGCCCTGCACAGTTTGGGCTGGGTCTTGTCCATCAAAGGTGTGGAGCTCCGTAACAGGTCCATGTTTTCATGCAGACACTCCTCCAGCAGCACCTCAGCCATCAGCAGCGGCCCGTAGTCATCTAGGGGGTGGGAGTGAAAAAGTCAAAAGTGAACAGAATTTTTCTGCAGTAGGTCTGAGCTCAGGGTCACAGGCCATTTATTTCTGTAGCCAAAGCAAACCTCAGTCAGTCCATTAAAAACAACATTTACCACGAGCTCATGGAGAGGAGTTCAAATATGCCTGGAGTCTATTTAGAAGCTAGAGTTTCCATTTCCCTCATTCTTTCCTTAAATAGCTAAAATTGTAATCATATGATATGCACTCCACGTCCACCTACACTGAATCAAGAAACTGAAGTTTACTCATACGATAAACCAGCTCTGCCTTGGCCTTCAGTGTCCAGTAGTAAACCTCAGTTTTTGTGTACACTGACACACTCGATTAAAGCCTTCCTGTTTAGCTTTTTCATTCTCTGTGTGTGTGTGTTCTGACGCCAACTCTGTGAGCAGTGTTTACGTCCTGATGCACTTGACATATTTGCCAGTTAGGTTTTTATCAGCACAGCCAGGCTAAACCTGTCAGTGAGGGGAAAGTGAGGGATAAACAGCAGGACGTGTCTCAGCCCATAACTACAGAAAGAGCTATTTAATGATTTCACACAAGTTGGAGCCTAGACTTTGGAAAGAGTCAGTGTTGCAATACAGTAACCTTGAGGTAACCGTGTTGCTGGACAGTTTAAGATAACAGTTGACTTACACTTCGGTTTTCTAAAACATTCTTTCATCTGTGCTTGTCTCTGTTTTCCAGTAGTCATTTTGTGATGCATTGTCTACCTCCTCTTCAGTTAGTCATTTCCTAATTTTCACGAATTACATTTGAACTCCCCAGAGAATAGGCGGGAACTTGTTGCTATCAGTGATGAGTTTTACTGTTTGTGTGTGTACATGGAGAAAAGCCATAATGATAGTAGAGCAGCAGCTTTCCAAGAGAACAAATTTGAGAACAAATTAAAGTGGATATTATAACTTTTTTCATGTTAGACATTTTGCCAAAAAGCTCCAAATCCCACTGTACACTATACTGCCCAGCACCAAACGACAGACAGACACAGTTGGCGACTAGCTAGTAAAAATAGTGGAGGATTTAGCAGCTAAAGAGCCAGATATTTCCCTTGGGAGTTGGTGGAGACCAAACCAGGAGAGCGAATACTGGACTTACATTCAGATGGACAGAAACACAACTCCAAATGAAAGCTAAATATGAATGCTCCGTAACTGCTGCTTGTGTAAATAATAACAGTTTGCTATCACGTTAGCTGCGTCACCTTTAAATGGCCTTAAACCAAAACACAAGTGGCCACATTGCAAGACTGTGGCCAGGATTTTAGAAATACTAAACTCAGACGATTTTGACAAGATACCAAAGATTATTTGATGTTTCATGATATTTTTTGAGTTAATTCTTCAATTATTTTTTCTGTACATTTTATTTCCCAATATTAAGGTAAAAAAATGCTGTTGAAGCTTTAACATTGCCAAGAATATAATTCTTGTGGGGAAACACTGAATAAAAAACAAAAACAAAAATCTAATTTAAAGGTACCCTGTGCTAGCTTCCAATGTTAGCTAGCAGTCTTGCTAGCAAACACTGCAAGCTAGCACAGGGGAGCTCTAAAATACTCTAAAATACTGAAAATCAGCTTTGCAAATGTTTATGAGGACGAAAATGCATTCAACATGTTTGTTAGACCTTAAGGACACACACAATACATTTTTGAAAAGAAACACTGAATTTAAACTTACATATTTGTAAAGAAAAAAAACTCCACAGGTCTAAAAATAGTGGAATCAGCCTATAAAATAGTGTTTTAACAGTAGAGTGTATTCCCCCCAGGTTGCTAAAAAACAAATTCCCAGAAAATATACAGAGGACTTACACGTATAACCTCAGTATCCTAGCTGTGAATTGGTGTATTTGCCACTACTACATTTGGTTTCTCTCTGTGAGATTGATAAATAGTGTTGCACAGTGTTAGCTTTTGATAACAGTCCATTCTCTTTGAGTTTGACTGTCATCAAATCACATTGTCCAAATATCCAAAGTAAAATACTTCAAATTCAAATAATAATGCAGAGTACACCACCAACAACTGCTTTTTACAGTTTTACAGTAGGGTGGATTTTACCACTAAGTTTAATTCCTTATTACTTTACCTGCCATGAAGTTCCTCTATCTCTAATCTAACACTAACTCTCCTGGTGCACCATGCCTTCCATGCACACTCATTGTGAGATCAGCTAATGTGAACCATGCATGCACACAGTAATACCACATTGATTTAACACTTCAGTGCATGTGCAAGCAGGGAGAAACTGCAGGCCTGCACTATCAGCCAGCTATGGGCACAACAACAGCGGCCTCGCAGTCAAGTCACCTGAACCCATATTTACTCTGCTAAGGTGAGAGGTGGAGGCAGGTGCATTAGCGACTTACCCAAGCAATGCTTTATGAGGCACATAATGATAAGTGTGTTTGCATTTCTTTGAGCGCACGTACAGTGTGGAATGATTTCAAGGGTGAAGGCAGGCAGTGTGAATAGTCCACTGGAAAATCTTGTTTGGCATAAGATACAGCAGGTGGTACTGTCAATCCAGAGGATCATACAATACCTTTGATCATGTACACACTCTTTCATTGTGTATACTGCAAACTTCCAGGGAGTGACATTTTATTGTTGGAGCCATCCCGCAACCCCTCTCTGACCCCTGGTCTGACCCACTGGGACAGATGTAACACACATTATCATTGATGTTATCATCTGTGGAATACTTTTGCTGAGGAAACCTTTAAGTACAGTAACCCACCCTATCTTGTTGAGAGTCCAAAGTCCAACTTGTGTAAGGTACAACCCATGCACTGCAAAAAAAAAACCCCATCCTTGACAAACACTTCAGATTCATACTGAGTCTTAAAATCCTACTTTTTACAAATCAGTTGAACAAATCTGCAAATGGGTTTAGATACAGTACATCCTCATTGTTCCCAGTGCAAATCAACTCATCTCAAACTAGTTTTATCAAGGATTTTCTTAAAACTAAGTGACACTTACTCTGGAAACAACTTCCTGAAACTTCCCTAAAAACAAATGGAATTTAAACAACCTTTGGCAAAATCCGCCACTTATAATAGGAGGTACGAGATTCAACCTGATTATAGAACCCTACGACTTTTTTTCCGATGGTTATTTTTTGCAGTGTGCGACAGGCAAGCGACAGGAGATACCTCGACTTCAAATCCTCCAGGTGTTGAGACAACTCACCGTCCTCGTGGAACCGCGCAGCCTGCATCTGGTCGATGATCGCCGGCATCTTGTCCCACTGGCACTCGGCCCGGCAGCGCTCCAGCTCCGCTTCCAGCCGGACTTGGGTGAAGGAGACCCGGGATGTCATCGCAGCTCTGTCCCGGTGGTGACTGTACTCCCCGGACACGATGGGAGTAACTGCAGACTACCAGGAGATATAAATGTGTAATCTTTTGAGTGCGGAGGGGTGGGGTGTTGTGGGTTACAGGCGCACAAGGTCATTAAACACAAAAACCAGAGCGCAAAAGTAAATATAGGCTACATGTGGGAATATGTTGCATTGTTAGGATGTTATTGTTACTATAGGAACTAATTAATTAATTTGTAATATAAGCTATAGTAGGCCTAAATCTCCATTTAACAAGGAAGAATATGCAATATTCAGAAAGTAAAATCACCTCTTTCAACATGAACCCTTTTAACTTATTTCTTTACTGTCATCTTGCAGCACTTTACAATGCATACTTACTACAATGCCTACTATTATGCATAAATGATCTTGTCTAGTTGGCAATGCATTAGTGAATCATGTCAGTAAAGGCTTTTTTTTTTTTCTTGAAATGAGTGAGGCATTTTGAGAGGGCTTGAACTGTAGCTGTAACAGGCTCTGAACAGCCATGCCCACTCCTTAATCTTTCCCGTTAACACTTTAACTGGATCAGGTAGACTTGGGCTTAAGAAGCAGAAATGCAAAGGAAGCCCTACTCTTCTGCAGCAAAGTGTGCAACCCAGAAGAGACAGCATGCGTGCATATCAAGTGCCGTTTTCTTCTTTTAATAGTGTTCATTTCATTAATGTGTTCACTGAAAAAAATCAATTTGTAATTGCTTGGCTTGCGCCCTGATCTGGGTTCAGCAGCATTGGCAGGCTGACGCTGGCTATAACCTCCTGGCTCAGTTACAAGATAATAGGCCTACATCTGTCAGTATTGCACTGTGACATGCAGCCTAATTGCACTATCAAGCACAAGGTTACAAACCAATGGATGCACTAGGCAGAGAAAACTAAAATATATTTATTTTCAGTTCGCACTAACCAGCGCTTTTAAATGGGGAGGAAACTGTGAACAAGTTGAGGGGAAAATAAAAATGTCACATGAATCCACCAGCAGTTGAACAATTAACATTTGTCCTATCAACCACAGCACAGGGTGTACATACAGGGAGGACGGTCACTGACTACTGAGGGGTTTTACTGAGAGTCTATTATCAGCTACTTTATGACATTAAAAAAACCTCAAGCCTCCTGAACAGAGATTTAGCAGCGTCATTTTCTCTCTGGAAACTTGACATTTGCTCGACACAAATCGACGCTTCTCCTTCCTCTCAGTGAACTCCACCACACAGCGTGCTCCTGACTGCAGTGTAGATTTGACAGCTGAGCGGCTGCTTCACTCCCCCCTGCTGACGTCATTAAAGAGTCACCTCAAAGGTTTTTTTCTCTGTCAAGATAGCTCACGTGGTGAAATACTTTGTCCGCTGGAAAGGGCCGTATGTAAAGTGCTACCTACTTAAAGACATTTCTGGGTGTTATAGCTGCATCATTATCCCACTATAACCTTAAACAGTATGTTGGAACATGTACGGAGAGTATAATAAAATTGTAATTCAGTCGTGGACGGCTAAAAGTAACAATGTAGTCTGTCTAGCGGGATTTTACTGAATACTGACGTTGGTGCAGCGACGTCTCTCGCTTCAGCTTCATACTCTCTGATAACTTTAACCAATCATAATGAGCTGTCGTGTCCAAGTGGGGCTACGGCAAGCAACTTGGTCCTTAAAAGCTGTGACTGCTCATTGTTGTCAGCCAACTGAGAAAACAACATAACTGTCCACGGAGTCAAGTGAAGACATAAATTATTTTCAAGTAAGTTTTTAAAATAGCATTTTATGTAATTATATAATGGAATGTATTGTGTGGTTTGTGAACTGAACAGGCCATGGCATTGTAAAGCAGTCCTGACATGCAGCTTCATGTTAGCAAATCTTATCAACGCTACAGCCAGCATTTTTGTTAACGTTAATGTTTCCGTTAGTTTCTGGTCTTTTACTAAGATAACGTTAGTTATGTAACCTCATAGTATCTACAGTATGTAGCTCCATCTGATATTTTCACAGCACATAAATATCGCTATTTAGCCCATTGTTTTTCTATGGCAGTTAATGTCTTTAGTTAACTCTCAACAACGTTTACATATGGCTTTGAACGTATCTGAACAATATTTTGATTTACTGCTTTTAGTCTCCTCTGTAGGCAATATGGCGTAGTTGTCTGATAGAGCCAGCTCTCTGAAACTGTATCTAAAACTGATTTAGCATATGGGAAACAGCAAGAAGAACACCCTATAATTAAGAATCTATAATTTTAGTTACAAACTGGCATATATGAATGAAAAGTGTGCGGGAAAACTGAATTACAGAACATTTAAAACAAATATGTACATTTAGTGTATAAACAGCATACGTAAAATGTGATACCCACCATAGATACATACAATGCAGCACATTAAAGTCTTTAATTTAACTTGCTGTCTGTCTGTCTTTTTGCCTGTCTGTCTGTCTGTGTGGCCAGCAGAATGAGGAGTGGCAGGTGTAGTGTGCGGTGGGGAGGTCTGCTCCTCCTCCTGTGCTCCTCTCTGCTGTGTGTTCACTCACAGGTGGATCCGCAGCACCAGCAGCAGCACCAGCAGCAGCACCAGCCACCACCTGTCGTAGAGAGTGCAGCTCACATATCCGGCCACGGTCACGGTGGCCTGGACAAAAACATGATCCAGGACAAAGAGTGAGTGATGTCTCCACACTCAAAGCACGTTCTCTTCCAGTACTACAGATGCACGACTCAGCACTTGTTTGCACAGACAGAATGGTGAACTTTGAACACAGTCAGTGCAGCAGCAGCGTACACACACACACACACACACACACACACACACACACACACACCATGTGTAGTCAAAAGCGGTTTTTGACTCCTCTTTTGTCTTCCAGCCACATCATGGAGCATTTAGAGGGTGTGATAGACAAACCAGAGAAAGACATGACACCCCAGGAGCTTCAGCTGCACTATTTCAAGATGCATGATTACGATGGCAACAACCTGCTGGATGGTCTGGAGCTAGCCACAGCTATCACACATGTACACAGAGAGGTAGGTATATAGTGTGTGTGTGTGTGTGTCTATTTTTGTCCTCTTAGGTGTGAACATAATGCCTGCTAATCATTTCTTACTGACTGCTAAAGGATGGAGTATCGAGGGCATATGTGTGTTATGTATATTATGTACTTTTTAGTAAAGTAAACACTTTCACACTTTAATATTTTTCTACCACAAATTAGTTAGCCCCAGGCTAAGGGAGTTGTTAGCTTTAGGCTAAGAAAGCGTTCACACTGGCACAATCCTGGCACATTCCAAGTATACTAACCCCTAACTAGCCTAGGGCTTGCTGGCCCTGCTCCGGAGCAGGGTTATCCCCTGAAAATCGACTAAACACGGGGCTAAAAGGTGTGTGAAACGGGGCTAAGTTAGCTCAGGGCTAAGAATATGCAGTATGAAAAGCCTATTAATGTATTAATGTAATTTCTTTTTTAAAAAATCCTCCAGTGACACTCCCATCATGTAAACTGTGACTCGTGCATTTCGGGGTGATCACTCCCCAAAACCCTGTTTGCGTTCCCTAAATGAACCTGGTTGGTTTCCAGCAGCTGGTCTCAAATTTGTGAAAACTTCAAGATTTCGCATAAAGCACTTCACAGTTGATTGAGATTACAGAAGCAAGATACCTTTTTTTTAAAAAAAAAAAAACTTGCTCGATCCACATTGTCTGAAAATTCCACCCTCTCCTTCTCTAAACACCTTTCTTTCACCCCAAAGGAAAGTTTCACGACGGCAGTACCTCATTTCATTAAGAGTGGCCCTGTGTGCTGTAAGCTACAGGAACTTGAAAAAGAAGCACTAAAGCAGTTAACTCATTTACAGTTGGAACCTTTCCATTAAGCAGCACTTGGCAGCTTTTTAAGGCCTAACACAGCAGCCTGAGCAGTCTGTGATGTTCTGCACTTTGTGGTGTGACACCGTTTTTATATAAAGAGCGTAGCTTCAAGTTCCCAATGAATAATATCAGTTGTTGTCACACATGCATAATAAATGAAAGTTTTCTTGTCTTGTTTCTCTCTCAGGAGAGAGGAGAGAACAGCCAGCCAATGAAAGAGGAGGACCTTATTACTGTCATCGACGATGTTCTGAAGGACGATGACAAAAACAATGACGGTTATATAGATTATGCAGAGTTTGCCAAATCACTGGAGTAAGGTGTCTCCTGAGCACTGACATTCTTCATGTCCACAACAACGACGCCAAGGAATCTGCAGAGAAGAGGAGTCAGACTGAGAAGCTGCCACCGAGCTGTCTAGAAAACCATTGTTTAATCTTTGCTTTCTCCCTCACAGGCGATCAATCAGGGTTATTGGTAATTTATGAGGTTTTGGAAATGTTTGTGCTTTCTAAGCTTGTGATACTACTTTTTTTTTTTTTTTTTTCATGTAATGTCCAAGCTGGTAGCAGCAAAACTGGTTATGTCAGTAATTTAATAAGCAACAACAGAGGAGGAAAACAAAATGCCCCCTTTTTTAGGTTGAATCTGGTGTACGCTTACACTGTTTTTTTTTTTTTTGTTTTTTTTTGTAGGTTCCTTGAAATCATGCCATTTTTAAAGGGTCAGTTCACCCAATATCATTAACACAGATATTTTTCTACTTAACCCCTCATGGTATCTAACCATGGATGTATACTTTTATTTCTGTTTGGCGAAGCCCTATACAATAAAAGCCCAATACTCTCATTGGGAAGTAGTACAACTACCCATGAAAACTGTCCACATGGAGGTTTGTGGACTACCCAGAGTAACCTGGACATTATTTTGATGCGTTGAGCATCACAAACAAAATTCCATTCACCTCCGTTGTATTGGCTTGGTAGCAGAGGTCTCAGTGGTAAGTAAAACCAAATGTATCTGCGTGGCTACTGTAGGGGAAAGTGAGAATATATAATTACTCAACATGGTGGACCAAATGATTCCTTCTGTGAATCCATTTCATTTGTTGTTTGCGACGAGAATGAGACTAAGCGGTCGTTCTCATCACATTGGAAAGTGGCCTTGACTTGCTTAGATAGACAGTATATTGTGTGTGTGTGTGTGTGTGTGTGTGTGTGTGTGTGTGTGTGTGTGTGTGTGTGTGTGTGTGTGTGTGTGTGTGTGTGTGTGTGTGTGTGTGTGTGTGCAGAGTAGAAAAACCTTGCTGAAGTGATGAGGTGACTTTGGAGTTTATTTTGGAGAGAAGCTCAAGGTTACAGGCACAACAATACTCACAACAGAGACTCCATGCTGAGGTGTCTGCTGTCGTTTTCATGAAGACTACCACACTTACATGAGCCAATCGCCACCGTCTTCACAGTCTTGTCAGCCAGCAGATACGTGACATAACTGTAGCGTCATAGAGTGAATGTAAAGCAGCAGCACCACACTGCTGATTCCTTATCACTGGATAAGCTAGACTTAAAGCACACGGGTTGATGCTGATGCTGCCGCTGCACTTGTTTCAAAGCTGACTTCGGTTTATGGGTTTGCAGTAAAGCACTTGAACACCACACGTTTGCTTCACGTCATTAACTGCCTTTTGAAACAGCTCTGGATCAAACATGTCAGGTCTCTGTGAGTGTTTGTTGAATCCATCTGTGATTCTTTCGTATGGATGAATTCTATATTTTTGCCATCCAGTATTGATTCTCCAATCGATTCAGGTTGTTGAATGCAAATATTTAAACGACTGAAAGCATAACAGATGCAACTGTGTTGTCTCTGGAATGTGAAATATTAAAAACTGTAATCTACAGACTTTGACTGGGATGTTTTTTTTTTTTTTTAATGAATTGTGGTGTGGAGTCCTCCACGTTGCATTCATGAAATCCCATTTGAAAGGCATTGCAAAAAAAGATTTTAAATCTTTATTTGTTAAGATGTGCTGAAAAGGTTTTTAGACAACCAGGTTTCACATTCAGTACTGTAAATGCTCAAGACACTGCATAGATCAACAGTGATGAATATTTGTGTGTGTGTGTGTGTGTGTGTGTGTGTGTGTGTGTGTGTGTGTGTTTGCAGTCATCTAATAAGTAGGTCCACTGACATCTAAGACCCACCCACAGTGCACTCACTGTTAATATTAGCAGTGGATGTTGTGAACGTTATTGATGACAATTGAAAGCAAGAATACATGCGTATGAGGTTACACAAAGTGAGAAATAGAAAAAGAAGAGGTGGGAAACTCGGCACTCAAAGTTCCCACGCTGTGTATGACACTGAAGTTACTTTTACAGGGCCAGATTTTGAATCTTGAAATGTGTGTCTGTGTAACCACAGTATGGCAGATGAGAAGGAGCATGCATGGTCACTCAAAAAGCTAAAAAATAATTTGTATGTAATATTTGACTTTTAAAATGACTTCTTAGCTCCAGTGAGAGGCAGGGTCCAGAGGCTGCATGGAGGCCAGTGAGAACATGGGTGAGGTGAGGTTGTTCCTCAGCGGGCTGTACCAGTCCTCATGCTGCCGCTGGGCGGCTGGAGGTGGTGGGACGCTGGGGCAGGGGCACTGGCTGACAGGGCCCGGGTGGCGGGAGTACGCCCCAGAGTGCAGCATGGGGGAGAGGCGGGGGAGGTGAGCCAGGGGCTGGGTGTAGTACTGCCGAGCCATGCTGGGCGGCTGGACGTGCACGCCTCCAAGCAGCGCCCTGTGGCCTGGCATCACACCCACTGGGAGAACCTTCTGCGAGGCCCGCTCCTGCTTCCGCTGTTTGGCTCTTCTGTTCTGAAACCAAACCTGCGAAGACAAACACAGGTTAGAGACGAGGACACCCCTTGGTACAAGTAACACCAGCAACACATGAAAATATAATGCAGTTTAATAGGGTGAGTTCAACATAAGTAGGACATTTCAGCATTGTGTTGTTTTGCCATTGAACTAGACAGAACCAATAAAATGTTTTATCCTGAAATCTTGCCACAACACTGCTTATCATTAAACAATCATTGCTTTTTGTGTGACATCATCATTGTGGTCGTGGTTGAAATTCAAAGAGAGACAGTTTGGCATGTGTTCAGGGAAAATGAACCAGCAAATGAATTGAATCCTAAAAAGGGTTTTAAGTAAATATAAATTGTCCAACTGTTGCAGACATTGTTATAATAAAGCCACGTTGTCTCATGCTCACATTTCAAAATAAAATGCAAAATATCATATGTATTTTTCTTGGAAACCGTATTTTGAACACTGTCCCACCATGTTTGCTTAAGGTTTTAGCCAAACTGAAACAATGCTTTCAAGTGAAGTGAGACACTTTGTAAGCATGTTTAATCCAGCATTCCTGCAATATTATACATTAACTTCAACAATGGACAACAGTAATAAAGTAAATGACAATATTAGGTAATTAAAGTGCAAAAGGACATTGTCAAATTGCTTGTTTTGTCCAACGGTCCAAAACCCCTTTAGGTATTCAACTTACAATGATATTAAAAAGACAAAAGCAGTAAATCTTCACATTTCAGAAATGGAACTAGTGAATGGCAATTACAATTAATAAATGATCAAACTCGTTTTCATTAAATTTTCTGATGGTCGAATAATCAATTCATTGTTTCAGCACTACTGGATTGCGTCATATTGCCAGGTGTGCTAGCATCTTCTAGGGCCTTTTCATTTGACAATAAATGCAAAGTGCGAACTGCACTGTTTCAAAGCTAACGTATGATATGATATGATACACAGACTGCACACATATATCAGTTTTATTGCACTACACTTATTTGTTTTTTCTTTTTATTATATTTGTGAGCCCCTAACCTAAGACAAGTTTCTCTTATTATGTGATAGATAATAAAGGTTTTTGAATTTTGAATCTAGTAACTACTTTTGTCACACTTTTGTTATGGGGTTCTGTTATAATTGCGACCGGTGAGCAAAACACACGCATCTTTCTCGTCCATGTATTGTGATTTCTGCCTCAAGTTGACTCAAATTGCACATTAGTTGCACTTTTTCTAAATGTTATAAAGAAAAAAAAATAAAGGGAGCATTCTGCAGTGTTGTGAGTCCTTGGGAAGCAGAAATCACACTGCAGAGTGACTTTGAACTGAATCACGACTGTCAGAAAGTTGAAGTTGTGAGAGAAGTGTAATTTGAAGGCCGTCCTACCTGTATGCGCGCCTCATTGAGCTTGGTGATACGGGCCAGCTCCTCTCTGTAGTAGATGTCAGGATACTGGTTTTGTCCAAAGGCCACCTCCAGCTGTTCCAGCTGCTTGTGGCTGAAGGTGGTGCGGTGGCGTCTCCTGGCTGGGGAGGGGTAGGCCCTGCTGCGCCTGCCAAGGCTGACGGTCATGGAGGTCTCACACAATGAGCCCTTCCTCACCGACTCTCCTATATCTGTTTTCAGGAGGAAGAAAAAGACTTGGAGGCTGTGCGTGGATGCTGAAAAGACTTTTACTTTTTTGGAGACAATTCTCCAGCTCCTGTTTCTTGACCTCCTTGTCATGATACAAAAAAAGTGGCCTAAACTTGTAAGGGCGCATTTCACCAATGACCGTCTCAAAAAGGAGGGATTACACTGACTTAATGGTTCCCACTGCCACCAGGCAACCTGAGAGCCGCACAGCTTTAGCTGCTGAAGACAAGCTCGTGAGAAAAAGATACCAGAAACTGGGGGATTTGAGCGAGATTATTACCACAGTCACTAACAAAGTGACTAATCTGACAAATTGATGGTCTGAGCCGACCTTGTCTGCTCACATCACGGTGGTTAGAGGCGAGACAGAAGAGGCTGATTTAATGATTGGTGTTAAAAGTTTGTTCTTACTGACAAAGGTTTTTTTTCCTCTTACTTATTTTTTACCAAACCTGGTTACATATTCATACTGTTTCATACAAACACATTTTAAAATGACAGAAATCACATTACAATAACTATACTAAGCTTTGAATACTGTTATCAAAGTGAACATTTTATTTTGCTAATTGGCAACTTGCTGACTAATACACTATTAGGATCAGACTAATAGGAAGTACAGTTGTTTTAAGGGCTAAGAGTTGAATTTTAAAGCAGCTACAAGATAATATTTTTGTTGGCTTTCAATGTCAAAAGTGACATTGTTAAATTTAACAATTTTGATTTTAAAGAAATTCCATATGTTTTTAAGTTTGAAAATAGTATTCCTCTAAAAACCATCGTAAACCATTTCTAGACCATCATGCAACACTGTAACTCTCTATTGGCTGAGTGGCAGGAGAGCAACACTGCATTTAAAAAACTTAACATTACTGAAAACAAGTAAAACAAACATTTTATTGCAGCTCTCTCTGTTGTTGTGGTTGTAGAGGAAACTCCATCATTGGTGGACATGATGGACTGATAATAACAAACAGGCTAATATCATTTTTACATAAAGTGTTTGGTTTATTTGGACTCACCTGCACTGGAACTGACAGTAGCCATATCAGAGTAAACCTCTGCACAGTCCTGGTGGCTCCTCACTGCGTCCCCTGCTACCTTCACCTGGGCCATCACTGCAGTGTTTGATCCCCCACACAGACACCCAACTGACCATAAAGTCACATGTTGTGCCCGTGTCCCACCCACCTGGTCTACCTTTACCTGTGAGTGTCTGTGTCAGGAACCACAGTGGACTGGCTCCTGGGAGCACACTGTACACACTGTTTTCTTTATTAATATTAGGTCAAGTTCTGCTGTTGGACTCTTACACTCTTTCCACCTCCATTTAATCTCTGTATCTGCCTTAGTGGATGTCCTACATTTCCCAGAATGCCTTTTCTTAAAATACCAAGAAAAGGAATCAAACTTGCAGCTTTCAGACGATGCTGGGGGTGTATACGTTTATGAAACACCAGGGTGTGCTCAGTATCTTTGTTCTATCCACTTTCCATATAAAAATGGATAGTGTCATATATAACAAAGTAGACCCAGACATGATCAATAGCTGCTCAAATATTTTAGGGTAGATACTCACTTTGAGTGCAGGGCAGATAAGCAGGTAAAAGTAGACTTTCTCTGTTTTAATGATAGATATTATTACACACACCGTATTTATTCCATTGCTTTTGTTGTTCATTCAGTGGAGACAGATTTGCATCCGCTGTCCCTGGTTAGGCTTTTAAATTCAGCTTAAAGGAACAAATGAATAAATAAAATTTAGGATTAAAAAAAACTAAACTAAAACTGAACAGACAAAACAGCCTGTGAATTTATATGCACTTCACTATGTTTTTACGTGTGTATACTGTATATATATATATATATGTATACAGTACATCAGTGGTGGAATGTAACTAAGTACATTCACTCAAGTACAGAAATGTACTTAAGCACAAATCTGCGGCACTTGAACTTGACTTGAGTTTTATGCTACTTTATACTTCCACTCCATTACATTTATCTGACAGCTAGTTACTTTGCAGTTTCAGATTTTACATATAATATACATGATCAGTTTCTAAAAGACGACGTGTTTTTACAGATTTAACTGCCCAACAGTATATAAAATGTGCTCCACCTCGACCAGCTCAACACTACAATGAAACACTAAAATGCTTCTTGCTTGTTAAAGCTTTAATAGTAATTAAACAATACCATAATACATAATAATATAACAGTAACAGGGACCATTCAACTGAGTGCTTTTTGATGCATTTTACTGAAAACACCTCTGTACTTTTACTTAAGTTGTAATGGAGTATTTTCACATTGTGCTATTACTAATTTACCTAAGTACAGGACTTTAATAGCCTACTTCTTGCACCACTGTTGTACATGTCTGCATTTGCATTGACACATGTGTGTCGACGTGCAGCTGTGAGAGTGTGTATGTGGTGTTTGCCTACATGTTTGTGCTCACAACTTTGGGGTTATTTAAACTTCTTTTAAATCACTTCTTAAAACCCATTTTTTGCTTTTATGTGATGTCGTCTTTTCATCGTCTTTTAATTGCTTTTACTGGTTTTATTCTTTTTATTTGTGCTTATCTATCATTCATTTTTATCTTGCTTTTGTTTTGCCTTAATATTTTGCTTTCTGATTAACCTGCTTTTGCTTTGTCTGTCAAAGCACTTTGTAAACTCTGTTTTTAAAGGCTGCTATATAAATAAAGTTATTATTATTATTATTATTATTATTATTATTTCACTGAAGTATTAAAGAATTTAAATTCTCACTGCGTTTTAATTCACAGTCTTCGTGTGCCTTTTACAGAACATGATAACTGAGTGATAACTTGTTCTTTGCGTTGGGACTCATAAGTTTGCTTCTGCTGCAAGATTTTTTGATCAATTCACAGATTGTTTCAGGTGAGCTGCAGCTGCCTCTGTGACCACCAGGGGGCTCTGTTACATCAGGCTGTGTCACAGAGACAGACTGAAACCTGAAAGACAAAACCCTGCATGTGCAGGAGGAAGAATCCTCATGTGTCTATATTTTAACACGGGGGCTGAGTGTGGAGACCACCCAGCTGAGTGCACGCCCCAGTCTTCCACAAACACAGCCCCCTCTCAGGTGAGTTCCTGGCTGCATTTGGTCCGCTGCATCCTGACTGACAGCCAGGGCACCCCGTCTGCTGGATTAACTCAGCTGAACTCCTGCGTAACCTCCCGGGACCCCAGCTGCCATCAGCAGTTCCCATAATGCTAAACTCAGTCCTCTCACTCTGCGCTGGACACTAGGAAGAGACCCACTAATGTCCCACTCAGCACTGAGTCATGACAGGGCAGCGTGGAAGGCAGCTCACATAGTTGGAGAGCAGCAGCTGGCTTTTTATCAGGGCTCAAACAAGACAGTAATTCATCATGGACTATACTTGTTGAACAATGCTATTTGCTTGTGTGTGTATATCCATACAGTGGCAGTAATGTGCACTTGGCACATTCTCTGCATGTGTCGGGCACATGCAGCTTATACAAGGAGGCTAGTTGCTAGATCAGATTAGAATTCCTTATAGTAGTGTGAGTTTGATAGTGCTGAATTCTGAGTAGTCCCTCTCCTTCCTGTGTAACCAGTCTGTCGTGTCATAAGCCATTTGACCCGAGCGATACATGTGACTCCCAAGAACCAGTAAATCAGAAGTTCAAACGCGGACTGGAGATGTGTCACACTGATACTGTAGATTGCCCCCCCGGCTCCCACCTCGGTCCAGTATCCTTCCCAGAAAAGTCTAATAGACAAAATGCGGTGATTGAATGACTAACTGCAGAGGTAGTCCTGCAGGAGCCTCTTTTACATATGAATTCTCTGGTTGAATTTACAAATTACCTTTGAGATTGAACCAAGTTTCCTGCAGATTCCTTGAGAAAAGTCCCTGGCCTTGTTCTGGCCGCTCTGCGCAGCAACATCTAATTTGATTCCTTGTGACACGTTGTCTGCGAGAGCCAAGTCCTGTGTGTCCTGGAAGAGCTTCCATCTTTCCTTCATTGTGTGTGTGTGTGTGTGTGTGTGTGTGTGTGTATTTGTGCGCGGCAGCCAAGTCCTCTACGGATCCCATATTCAGCTCACATGTTTCCTGTCCCAGACAACAACTCAGCCTAACCCCCCCCCCCCGCCACACCACCACCACCACCACCACCGCAGCAAAGCACGCTGAGCCTGTCTGTGTGTCCTGTCTATACCTCCACTTCTCTCTAATAAATATTATATATAGCAAAAGTCAATAATTTATCAGTCTGAAAATGTATTATCTTCTTATTCATTTTCAGTCTAAAGTTTGGAGGAGGTTGATTTTGAAACAAGTGCAGTTATCTCATCTCACCATATGTCCTCTACTTCGCCCCAGATGTCGGTCCACAGGAATTTGGTTGAAGGCACAAAAAGCATAAGATGAACATTTGGCATTAGAGTAGTGGAACTGAAGTTAAAAAAAAACTGATCTTACTTCAGTTTTGATTCTTGATTGGTGGCTGAGTAAAATAATTTTCTGTTTAGTGCCATTGAATGATTCTTCTTCATGCTATAGAGCAGTACAGCAGTTTTTCCTGCAAAAACCTGGTGGCAAAATAGAATGGTGTTATGAGGTTGCCATTGTTTTTAAAGATCGGCTTGTGTTTACAGCTACCCTCTTGTCTCAAAATCTACCTGGTAATGATACGGTATGTTACTTTAAAGCTGCTATAATCAGTATCTTTTAATCAACAGTGGATCAAATTACTATCTGCATGTGAAATGGGACGCTCAGGGTGACAAACTCACAGATAATTCCCTTGACTCTGCATTTCCCCTCAGCCCTATGTAACGTTTTAGTGTCTTATATCAAACTGTTTTGGTTTTATGGTGCGCAACTTTACTGTCTTGATTCATTCTCACTGCTCTCATCAGCCGTGTTTTTAAACACGGCAGGTAACTGTACACTACCCGCTCTGCACCAATCAGCAAACAGGAAAAGTTAGCATATACTGTAGCTGGTGAACATTGTGGAACATTTAGCAGCTGAAGAGCCAGATATTTCCCTCAGGAGTTGGTGGAGTCCAAAAACAGAGCCAAAAGAAGTGTGAATACTGGACATTCACCAGGTGGACAGAAACATGACTTGCAATAAATGCTAAGCTGACAGACTGACATTACCATCCCTACCAGTGTGGCTAATAAACCACATTAAAGTGTCTAGTAAGATGTTGAGAGATATCCAACAAGTCACTCCAAAATCTGGGTTGAGATCTGGTGACCATATGATTCACATATCTTTCTTACTTATCAAACCTTTCAGTGACTCCTCGTGCCCTGTACAGAAGCTGTGTTCCTCCACTCATTCATTCAGGCGTCACCCAAAGTACATCCTCACACTCACCCTTTAGACTGCTCTTGGCTTCCATAAACAGTTATGTCGATTCCTTTAATTGGTATTGCGCAAATTAGGGTAATCTACACCTCATTTTCTGGACTTTTCACTCCAGGCACTTATCTCACTGGCTTTAAAATCAGCTGCAGAGGTGTAGATGATGTGTTACCTAAGAACATTCAAGAACTGTTTACTCCACTGAGTTGTACATGGAAATGTACACAGAAGCGATTGATTGGAAAAGGAAGTGAAGGCAACACAGTCATTACAGAGATCATTAGAGGTCACAGGTTTGATCAATGCAGCAGTCAGTGTGTCCTACTGAATGTCTCATTGAGCACAAATATCTTCCTGCACATTGTAATTCAATTCAGTCAGTAAAATGTGAAAAACATTGTAGATACAGATCAAGAACTTTGGAGGGAAAAACTTTATCTCAGTTTCACTTTCTGTCTTACACACTCGTGAACAGACACACACACATCAGCTGCAGAGTACACACATGCCTACACAGTCTGATACAGTACGCACATGTGCACACTTACACACCACATACAACCAACTGGTAAGAAAATAACATGCAAGTCATATTACACTGGGTGCCCAGTTTCAAACATCATACACACACACACACACACATGTGCCCCGGGTGCACACAGGCCTCTGTGTGGTTGTGGCCGTGTCCAGTATGGACACATAGAGGAAATTCTTCCCTCCCAATTTCCCGGGACTGAACTGGGAGTGACCTGGTTGGCAGACACACAGCCCCGATGGAAGGAATGTAACTCAATTCCCCCCGCCTCACCCTCAACAACCCCCCTTATCCATCCAGCAGTCTGCTGGCCCAGCTGTGCGAGGACAGAGAGAGAAACATAGTGTACTGTAGGATGAGAAGGATGTCTTTTATCTCTTACCAATTCATGAAACCCCTCGCTATATTTTGGTATTATTCATCTTTGAGGAGTCTGGTGTTCATTGTTTAAAAGATTCATCTCTGTTTGACACCGTCTCTGGGCGTCACTGAGCACTAACAGACAGTCTAATACATAAGGTTTTTTTTCCTTGTGCAACTCAGAAAGTACATCCAGTCCCCCCAAAAACAATAACCATAAGAGTAGCAACAACTGAAACAGGAACAACAGAGCAAAAGCAGCAACAAGAGTTGAAAAAGTGAAAACAGAGACAGTAATAACAAAAGGCAAGAAAAGAAACTCCACAAGAACAGCAGAAATACAGAGAAACAAAAGCAACCACAAAATCATTCAACAGCAGAAACAATAACAGAAATACCATGTTAGTGTATAAAACATTTAACTTGTAAATACAGCTCACATCATCATCCAAGTAGTAATTACGAGTGGAAATATAACTTTAATGAGCTCTAAATTAGATTCCAATACCCTCATTTGAAGCTAGTTTGGTAAATTATTATTACACTATTTCTACCAATAGATCACTGACTCTGTGTGTCGTAACTGAATGCTATCCATGAAGTGTGTTACCCCCAAAATCCACCGGACACGGCTGCATCACGTTCCAGCTCCGTCACGGCTGCTGAAGATGATCCACAGCCGTTCTACCTGGTGTGCCAGGAGCAACGTGTTCTGTGAGCGGAGCAGCTCATGTCTCTGAGCCTGTAATTAACTTGTGAATAGATATGAATGCTCATATTTATTGACAATTGACATGAAATTAATGTTTAAAGCTGTACTAATCAGTATTTTTATATATACAGTGGATCAAATTACTAGGTATACTGTGACAGTTGTCATTCGTAGTGAAGAACCCACAAAGAATTATCTCTGCACTTCTGCTCAGCTCTATGGATCTTCTTTCAGCTTTTTGCAGTTTTGGTTTTATGAACTTTACTGTTTTGGTTCACTCTCACCGCTCTCATCAACGTCTTTTCCAGCCGCAGCATGTAGCTGCTTTCAGCAAAAAGCCCCTCTGATAAACCCACCAAAGAGCCAGATATTTCCCACAGGAGTTGGTGGAGACCAAAGCAGAGTGGCCAGAAACATAACTCCAAATAAATGTTAAAGGCCCTGAAAACATATTTTCTCAATCAGCTACTATGAGTGATAGGATCCTTCATGAACACACCATTTCCTGCCAAAGTTCGAAAGGTTTTGGTTCTTTCACATAAAAGATTTCTGAAGTTTGAAGTGGGCGGGGCTCAGTTGGGAAAAGGTGATGTCATGAACATCTGTGCTCCAATCCCAGTTTAGCAACGTTTGAATCAGAGTCTGATGACAGGTGGTGGGTTGTTCAGTCATTGTCAGCCAAATGTAATCAGACTACACCCACACAGTCACAGATTAACTAGAGTTTAACAGATTGATTATAATTTTTGAGTTTTAAACTAAAAATAATAAATAAGTAATAAATAACACTTTGCTAACATGTTCAACATATCAACTTTATAAGATAACAGCTAACAGCTTGTTGCGCTAACCCCAAGTGGCCAAAAAATCAATGAATTCAGCTTTAAATGCACGTTTTACTCGTCACAACCCGGCGACAGATAATCATTAAGTGTGTAACTCATTTGTAACACAGGGCACATTGAGGTGTCCAGTGGCATGAATGCTTGCCATTAGAATCCTTCTCATCATTACCTTTCATCCCACATTACATGAATGCAGCATAAGTACCATGAGGGTGACAAAATACAGCTGATTTGATCAGGGGATTTAGGTAACAACATGGCCTCTCTGTTTGGCACCACCCTCAGGACAAACTTCCCAGTCTCTTTGACTCCCAAGTGAAATCTAAGTATAGCAAAGTTGTATCTCAGTTTTGTTTTCTGATCATTACAGCCTCATAAGTGTGGTTTTTTTAGTCCTTTTAGTTTTGTTCTTCGAAAGCTTTTCATCTTATTGTCTTTACTTTCCATTTCATTCAGGCAGATTTACAGTTTGTTACACTTGGACAGTACACATGGTTCCTGAAGCAAAGTACGGCTGTTCATCATAAGTACAGCTACAACCTGAAACATTCTGGTTATAGGTCTGTCTCTCTGACCACTGGGCCAGTCTGCAGGGTGAAGTGGGAACCACTGTGCCCATTATGACTCAGCAGATGGTGCGGTATGCAGCACCACCCTCTCAGTGCCCATGTGCCTGCAGCAGTACTCTGTGTTCTCTGAAGACATTTAACTCATCTAGGCCGTCACATTAGCCTGCGCTGTGGGAATCTCATCTTTCCCAGCTACAGATATAAAGCCAAGAATGGCAGGTTTGCACTGGACAGGTTGTCCTGCAAGTTATACAATACAGCTTTGAGCCCTATGACCTCAAATATTGTACAAATGAAGTATTGCTTGACTGTAGCTTTAAATGTAATTCTACGAATCATTTATTTTTCTGCTGTTTCTGTCGCACTTCCATGAAAATGTCAGCTTTATTGTAGAGTGATTGAGATAATGGTGGCGTGTGGCAGCTTGCCCTGCGTGAGGTTTTCGAGGTTCAGCTGTTTGGCAGGGAGGGCCAGTGGATTTGCAGAGCTGTTGTCTGGATGCCTCCTCCTGCTCCAGACTCCCTTGGTGGTGTCCTCTTTCCCCCCCGACAGCCTTTTATTGGCTCCACAGGCCTCCTGTGGTCCCCAAAGGCACTCCCCAAACTCAAGCATGATACTCTGCGCCTAGCCCTGCCCTTATCTGCTGCCACAGGGGAGGAAATGGCCTGGAGGAGCTGGAGAGTGGCATGGTATAATTATCTTCCTTCTACATCTGTCTCTTCACCTTGGTTTCCTCACAACACCTTTCATGATACCTCTATTGCTCAACTTTGCACCTTAAACAGGGTCTACTTAACACGGCATCAACTCACTGAACTCTAGGCTATGGCAAAGATGTAGTATAATTTACCACAGCAAAATCTGCTTATATCAAATTATCCACAGACAAATTCAAGTAATGAATGACTGACAGGATATTATTACTTAGTTGCTGTTATAACTTGTTATTATTTGCTAAGCCTTAGCTACAGTTGCTACACCTGTCATGCTTTCCTTACCACTCAAAATTATTAGTGATTTTTTGAACAATGGGTCCTTGATTTTACACACAAGTACCACAAGCAGGCTTCTCATTTCTAACCGCCATCTTTTGACGATTTTGCTGATCAAAATTGGACGAGATAGCAGATTTTATCAGCTGTAGCTAGCTAACATTAGCTCCATGACTTGGATGAAAACGTCGTCTCTGCTGACTTTTTAATGTTTCAAACTGACTTGTTTTAAATGAGAATCCTGTAAAGGGGTTTTAAATATGTACTTAATGGCTACATGCATGATGTGATGCAAAAAGACTGAAGCTAAAGCTACATGTCCCAGGCAAAAAGTCGTCATCCTCACCAGTTGATCCATGCAGAAGACATGGAAATAAAGAAACAGCACTGATGAAGTTAGTCCTAATATCATAAGTATGATATTCTAACATAACCCTGCTGGACTGCTTAGCTTACATATACTTGGACAAGCAAGACAGAGGTTAGATTTATGCTTTATTGTTTGAATTTTCAAATAGTACAATTCATTTGTAACATGAAAAGAGATAAAGTTTCAAAACATAAGGCTTTTGGGACAACTGTGTTTGAACATTAAATACTTCCTACAGAAGTCTACAAATTACCACTGTAGGTAGTAAGCTAGTTAGCCGCATATGCTAACATTAGCAGCTTATATTAGAGCAGAATTTTCTACACTTTTGCTCTTGTAATTTGGGTTTTGTAAAGGCTAAAAAAAGACAGCACCCTGTAAATTCTTTATATATGGAGTATCTCTCTTACTACAGCCCCATGCACACAGCTTCATTATGCAGAGAAATCCAAAACTTGACAGGGCTGCTGTGCCTAGTGATAGCTGAGCTATGATTGGACTCTATTCAGGGGAGGGTTGAGCAAACGGTCAATTAGTTCACAAAACTAGCAGCTAAACTAATCCATTAAAAAAACTTAATGGATTTTTTAAAATGATCTTCGTTCTCCTATAAGTTATTAAATGCAAGGACATTTTGGACTCACCGCATCCTAAATAACATTCCTTCACAGCCCTCTGGTTATGTTTATGTTTATTGTGCAACCTAGTTTATGAGCATCTATTTGCATTGATTGTTAAGCACTTCCTCTTGTGCAACAACTTGCTTTTCGTGGCGGGGGCGTGTCAGCATCTTGGTGGTCGTAAAAAGCTGCTTGCTGCCTCTCCTCTCCTGCATGTCTGTACTACACTCTTGGCGTTATATCATGGTCATCTGTGCTAAGCCCCACTCTGACCCCCAGCACGCTACACTAACCTCGCCGAGCAGATGCCTGTTCATCACCAGCCAATCATACGCTGTAAGGCCACACATGCACATACTTACACTCATGTAGACATGCATGCTTACTGACTTAACGCACATGTAGGCTATATTTTGCAGCGCACTCATATGTGCTTTCTCAACTCAGATCAGCACTTGCATTCACGCTGTATGACCTCTAGACTGGTATAGGATTTCTACTTCTATTACAGTGCATATTGTAGTCTAATCTGCAGGCTATTCTTAGCACCGCTATAAATGAAAACATGAGGAGGAAAGCTGGAAGGTTTTTAAAGGCTGTTGATCAGATATACAGTACCAGTCAAATGTTTGGACACACTTTCCCATTCACTTGAATGCATATGCATATACGCTGCATACTTCAACAAATCATCAACTTAGATATCTGATGCACCAAGACAGAAATATTGTTACGCTGCTCTTATTCAGACATTGAGGGTTTGCAGCTTTTTTTAAACCACAATTACAAACACCCAGGTGTGGAAGTGTGCAGTTTGAGGGGAATTGGCCATTCCCAAGCTGGGACACATAGAGAAAAATCCAAAAAGAAAAAAGAAAAGCCATTAATGCCATTTATTTGACCCTGTATCAAAACTGATTGCAAACCATGCCACTATTCTTTTCACATTGTTATTCTGCCAGAGGAGAATCATATAAAACTGAATGCGCTGGAAGGCTTCTAGCATTTTGGACTCAGTTTGATTCACAATTTGACCACCCAGTACGCGGTGAACTAATTCAAAGCAGCTTTGCTATTGGTCAACAGTATAAATCTGCACGTAAAAAGTTCACCATAGTTGAACTGGACTTAAATCAAGAAACAATCCTACAGCTTCATTCAAATGATTGAATCTGGTGTGAACTATTGCTGTCAGAAATACTGGTATGACGGGTCCTAAATATAATCTGCTGTCCCCATGTTAGCATGCAGCTACTGTATGTGTGTGGCGTTCTCGTGGGTAAACAGTCATCACTTACAATCACATAAGTAAGGCTGGGAATCGAACTTCAATACTTTAGTTACCAACCAAACTTTGTATCCAAAACTGTCAAGTACCGAAAGTTGGTATTGTCAGACTTAGTGTTGTCATCCTCTGATTAGATGTTTACTTTTTTTAAATTTTGCTCATTTTAGACTGTAATTTATTTTGGCAAATTCTGAGACAAATGAGATTTTTTTTCATCACTACGACTGACACCTTACAGATTATATGTAGTCATTTGGCCCATTCAGTCAGTGGATTACATCTAAAGTTCATATGAGTTTCGTGACCTAATCATTTCGTTAACATGCATACAATAACACAAATATACATATGAGCATGCCTTTATGTCTGTCTCTCGCGAGCCCTCGTCTCCAGCAGTCAATTAATGAGCACAACTTCTCCCCGGGTTTGTGGAGGTTTCTCGTGGTGCCAGCAGCAGCCACACCCGAACAGCTGGAACAAGGACAGAAGCACACAGCTGGGAAGGGAGGAGAGAGAGCCGAGCGTCGGTGCAGCTTAACGCTGCCGACACCACCAGCAGAGAGACAGGGAGAGGGACTAGAAAACACACAGCACACAGGTTGGGTAGCTAAAATGCAGCGTTACTGCCCTGTGCGACCTTGTGTGCACTTTTAACAGCCGATTTGAGGGCACATTACAAGTGATTCAGAATAGTTATGGCATAAAAAGCCTCAGTGTATGCGCGAGTGTGTGTGTGTGTGTGTGTGTGAACGGGAACAATGTGGCCATTTATGAGGTGAATACCGCAGTCTTTAACAAGGGCCCTTAACGTATTAACCATGTGACCCGCTTGAGCTCAGAAAATGTCTCATAACAACCCCAGCTCTCTTGATACACCCCTACACCCAAAAAGATATGTATCTTTTTTATGTCCATGTACAGTTAATACAATCCTGCATTTTTTGTTATTTTTTCACTTCAAGATATTCTTCCCTAATATCAAGCTCCCAACCTTAAATGACTGTGTTCAGGGACATGGGATTCAGGCAAATTTAATCATTCCATGCAAAAGTGTTTCATACAGTTACATCAGATCTACACGTAATGCTAGCTCAAATAGGGATTAAGTATGTGTGAATGAGCGGGAGCAGCCCCGACCTGTGACCTATAGAGTACGAGCCCGGGCGCCTTTGCCCCATTGAGGCTGTGATGTCACCCCGAGTACAGAACAGGCAGTGCTGGAAAAGAAGCCCTGAAAAAAGAACTGAGAAACACGGTCCAGCAGAATAATTATATGAGAGAGGGAGTGAATCAGGAAATAGCTTTTGGTTTGGGAAACTCAAGAGTTTCAGGGAGCGCTGCCATGTGCTAAATGAAAACAGGATTTGAAAAAAAAAGGGG